>CAWVNO010001654.1:0-36190 GCA_963930645.1 Salticus scenicus | reverse complement strand
GTGCGGTTATTATGAAACTAGAATATATTCCGCAGATTCTGAAAGTTATTGCGATGGTTAGACTCTTTTAGTTGCTTGGGAATCGTCGTTTGAAGATGGGCATGTGAAACTGCGAAAAAAATTTTGAGAGCGCAGGACGGCTGCCGAAAGTCCGCGTAAAAACGCCCCCCGGGCCCAAAGTTTCACCGTGCAAAATCTCCGGTGCGGTTATTATGAAACTAGAATATATTCCGCAGATTCTGAAAGTTATTGCGATGGTTAGACTCTTTTAGTTGCTTGGGAATCGTCGTTTGAAGATGGGCATGTGAAACTGCGAAAAAAATTTTGAGAGCGCAGGACGGCTGCCGAAAGTCCGCGTAAAAACGCCCCCCGGGCCCAAAGTTTCACCGTGCAAAATCTCCGGTGCGGTTATTATGAAACTAGAATATATTCCGCAGATTCTGAAAGTTATTGCGATGGTTAGACTCTTTTAGTTGCTTGGGAATCGTCGTTTGAAGATGGGCATGTGAAACTGCGAAAAAAATTTCCGCGGGAGCGCAGGACGGCTGCCGAAAGTCCGCGTAAAAACGCCCCCCGGGCCCAAAGTTTCACCGTGCAAAATCTCCGGTGCGGTTATTATGAAACTAGAATATATTCCGCAGATTCTGAAAGTTATTGCGATGGTTAGACTCTTTTAGTTGCTTGGGAATCGTCGTTTGAAGATGGGCATGTGAAACTGCGAAAAAAATTTTGAGAGCGCAGGACGGCTGCCGAAAGTCCGCGTAAAAACGCCCCCCGGGCCCAAAGTTTCACCGTGCAAAATCTCCGGTGCGGTTATTATGAAACTAGAATATATTCCGCAGATTCTGAAAGTTATTGCGATGGTTAGACTCTTTTAGTTGCTTGGGAATCGTCGTTTGAAGATGGGCATGTGAAACTGCGAAAAAAATTTTGAGAGCGCAGGACGGCTGCCGAAAGTCCGCGTAAAAACGCCCCCCGGGCCCAAAGTTTCACCGTGCAAAATCTCCGGTGCGGTTATTATGAAACTAGAATATATTCCGCAGATTCTGAAAGTTATTGCGATGGTTAGACTCTTTTAGTTGCTTGGGAATCGTCGTTTGAAGATGGGCATGTGAAACTGCGAAAAAAATTTTGAGAGCGCAGGACGGCTGCCGAAAGTCCGCGTAAAAACGCCCCCCGGGCCCAAAGTTTCACCGTGCAAAATCTCCGGTGCGGTTATTATGAAACTAGAATATATTCCGCAGATTCTGAAAGTTATTGCGATGGTTAGACTCTTTTAGTTGCTTGGGAATCGTCGTTTGAAGATGGGCATGTGAAACTGCGAAAAAAATTTTGAGAGCGCAGGACGGCTGCCGAAAGTCCGCGTAAAAACGCCCCCCGGGCCCAAAGTTTCACCGTGCAAAATCTCCGGTGCGGTTATTATGAAACTAGAATATATTCCGCAGATTCTGAAAGTTATTGCGATGGTTAGACTCTTTTAGTTGCTTGGGAATCGTCGTTTGAAGATGGGCATGTGAAACTGCGAAAAAAATTTTGAGAGCGCAGGACGGCTGCCGAAAGTCCGCGTAAAAACGCCCCCCGGGCCCAAAGTTTCACCGTGCAAAATCTCCGGTGCGGTTATTATGAAACTAGAATATATTCCGCAGATTCTGAAAGTTATTGCGATGGTTAGACTCTTTTAGTTGCTTGGGAATCGTCGTTTGAAGATGGGCATGTGAAACTGCGAAAAAAATTTTGAGAGCGCAGGACGGCTGCCGAAAGTCCGCGTAAAAACGCCCCCCGGGCCCAAAGTTTCACCGTGCAAAATCTCCGGTGCGGTTATTATGAAACTAGAATATATTCCGCAGATTCTGAAAGTTATTGCGATGGTTAGACTCTTTTAGTTGCTTGGGAATCGTCGTTTGAAGATGGGCATGTGAAACTGCGAAAAAAATTTTGAGAGCGCAGGACGGCTGCCGAAAGTCCGCGTAAAAACGCCCCCCGGGCCCAAAGTTTCACCGTGCAAAATCTCCGGTGCGGTTATTATGAAACTAGAATATATTCCGCAGATTCTGAAAGTTATTGCGATGGTTAGACTCTTTTAGTTGCTTGGGAATCGTCGTTTGAAGATGGGCATGTGAAACTGCGAAAAAAATTTTGAGAGCGCAGGACGGCTGCCGAAAGTCCGCGTAAAAACGCCCCCCGGGCCCAAAGTTTCACCGTGCAAAATCTCCGGTGCGGTTATTATGAAACTAGAATATATTCCGCAGATTCTGAAAGTTATTGCGATGGTTAGACTCTTTTAGTTGCTTGGGAATCGTCGTTTGAAGATGGGCATGTGAAACTGCGAAAAAAATTTTGAGAGCGCAGGACGGCTGCCGAAAGTCCGCGTAAAAACGCCCCCCGGGCCCAAAGTTTCACCGTGCAAAATCTCCGGTGCGGTTATTATGAAACTAGAATATATTCCGCAGATTCTGAAAGTTATTGCGATGGTTAGACTCTTTTAGTTGCTTGGGAATCGTCGTTTGAAGATGGGCATGTGAAACTGCGAAAAAAATTTTGAGAGCGCAGGACGGCTGCCGAAAGTCCGCGTAAAAACGCCCCCCGGGCCCAAAGTTTCACCGTGCAAAATCTCCGGTGCGGTTATTATGAAACTAGAATATATTCCGCAGATTCTGAAAGTTATTGCGATGGTTAGACTCTTTTAGTTGCTTGGGAATCGTCGTTTGAAGATGGGCATGTGAAACTGCGAAAAAAATTTTGAGAGCGCAGGACGGCTGCCGAAAGTCCGCGTAAAAACGCCCCCCGGGCCCAAAGTTTCACCGTGCAAAATCTCCGGTGCGGTTATTATGAAACTAGAATATATTCCGCAGATTCTGAAAGTTATTGCGATGGTTAGACTCTTTTAGTTGCTTGGGAATCGTCGTTTGAAGATGGGCATGTGAAACTGCGAAAAAAATTTTGAGAGCGCAGGACGGCTGCCGAAAGTCCGCGTAAAAACGCCCCCCGGGCCCAAAGTTTCACCGTGCAAAATCTCCGGTGCGGTTATTATGAAACTAGAATATATTCCGCAGATTCTGAAAGTTATTGCGATGGTTAGACTCTTTTAGTTGCTTGGGAATCGTCGTTTGAAGATGGGCATGTGAAACTGCGAAAAAAATTTTGAGAGCGCAGGACGGCTGCCGAAAGTCCGCGTAAAAACGCCCCCCGGGCCCAAAGTTTCACCGTGCAAAATCTCCGGTGCGGTTATTATGAAACTAGAATATATTCCGCAGATTCTGAAAGTTATTGCGATGGTTAGACTCTTTTAGTTGCTTGGGAATCGTCGTTTGAAGATGGGCATGTGAAACTGCGAAAAAAATTTTGAGAGCGCAGGACGGCTGCCGAAAGTCCGCGTAAAAACGCCCCCCGGGCCCAAAGTTTCACCGTGCAAAATCTCCGGTGCGGTTATTATGAAACTAGAATATATTCCGCAGATTCTGAAAGTTATTGCGATGGTTAGACTCTTTTAGTTGCTTGGGAATCGTCGTTTGAAGATGGGCATGTGAAACTGCGAAAAAAATTTTGAGAGCGCAGGACGGCTGCCGAAAGTCCGCGTAAAAACGCCCCCCGGGCCCAAAGTTTCACCGTGCAAAATCTCCGGTGCGGTTATTATGAAACTAGAATATATTCCGCAGATTCTGAAAGTTATTGCGATGGTTAGACTCTTTTAGTTGCTTGGGAATCGTCGTTTGAAGATGGGCATGTGAAACTGCGAAAAAAATTTTGAGAGCGCAGGACGGCTGCCGAAAGTCCGCGTAAAAACGCCCCCCGGGCCCAAAGTTTCACCGTGCAAAATCTCCGGTGCGGTTATTATGAAACTAGAATATATTCCGCAGATTCTGAAAGTTATTGCGATGGTTAGACTCTTTTAGTTGCTTGGGAATCGTCGTTTGAAGATGGGCATGTGAAACTGCGAAAAAAATTTTGAGAGCGCAGGACGGCTGCCGAAAGTCCGCGTAAAAACGCCCCCCGGGCCCAAAGTTTCACCGTGCAAAATCTCCGGTGCGGTTATTATGAAACTAGAATATATTCCGCAGATTCTGAAAGTTATTGCGATGGTTAGACTCTTTTAGTTGCTTGGGAATCGTCGTTTGAAGATGGGCATGTGAAACTGCGAAAAAAATTTTGAGAGCGCAGGACGGCTGCCGAAAGTCCGCGTAAAAACGCCCCCCGGGCCCAAAGTTTCACCGTGCAAAATCTCCGGTGCGGTTATTATGAAACTAGAATATATTCCGCAGATTCTGAAAGTTATTGCGATGGTTAGACTCTTTTAGTTGCTTGGGAATCGTCGTTTGAAGATGGGCATGTGAAACTGCGAAAAAAATTTTGTGAGCGCAGGACGGCTGCCGAAAGTCCGCGTAAAAACGCCCCCCGGGCCCAAAGTTTCACCGTGCAAAATCTCCGGTGCGGTTATTATGAAACTAGAATATATTCCGCAGATTCTGAAAGTTATTGCGATGGTTAGACTCTTTTAGTTGCTTGGGAATCGTCGTTTGAAGATGGGCATGTGAAACTGCGAAAAAAATTTTGAGAGCGCAGGACGGCTGCCGAAAGTCCGCGTAAAAACGCCCCCCGGGCCCAAAGTTTCACCGTGCAAAATCTCCGGTGCGGTTATTATGAAACTAGAATATATTCCGCAGATTCTGAAAGTTATTGCGATGGTTAGACTCTTTTAGTTGCTTGGGAATCGTCGTTTGAAGATGGGCATGTGAAACTGCGAAAAAAATTTTGAGAGCGCAGGACGGCTGCCGAAAGTCCGCGTAAAAACGCCCCCCGGGCCCAAAGTTTCACCGTGCAAAATCTCCGGTGCGGTTATTATGAAACTAGAATATATTCCGCAGATTCTGAAAGTTATTGCGATGGTTAGACTCTTTTAGTTGCTTGGGAATCGTCGTTTGAAGATGGGCATGTGAAACTGCGAAAAAAATTTTGAGAGCGCAGGACGGCTGCCGAAAGTCCGCGTAAAAACGCCCCCCGGGCCCAAAGTTTCACCGTGCAAAATCTCCGGTGCGGTTATTATGAAACTAGAATATATTCCGCAGATTCTGAAAGTTATTGCGATGGTTAGACTCTTTTAGTTGCTTGGGAATCGTCGTTTGAAGATGGGCATGTGAAACTGCGAAAAAAATTTTGAGAGCGCAGGACGGCTGCCGAAAGTCCGCGTAAAAACGCCCCCCGGGCCCAAAGTTTCACCGTGCAAAATCTCCGGTGCGGTTATTATGAAACTAGAATATATTCCGCAGATTCTGAAAGTTATTGCGATGGTTAGACTCTTTTAGTTGCTTGGGAATCGTCGTTTGAAGATGGGCATGTGAAACTGCGAAAAAAATTTTGAGAGCGCAGGACGGCTGCCGAAAGTCCGCGTAAAAACGCCCCCCGGGCCCAAAGTTTCACCGTGCAAAATCTCCGGTGCGGTTATTATGAAACTAGAATATATTCCGCAGATTCTGAAAGTTATTGCGATGGTTAGACTCTTTTAGTTGCTTGGGAATCGTCGTTTGAAGATGGGCATGTGAAACTGCGAAAAAAATTTTGAGAGCGCAGGACGGCTGCCGAAAGTCCGCGTAAAAACGCCCCCCGGGCCCAAAGTTTCACCGTGCAAAATCTCCGGTGCGGTTATTATGAAACTAGAATATATTCCGCAGATTCTGAAAGTTATTGCGATGGTTAGACTCTTTTAGTTGCTTGGGAATCGTCGTTTGAAGATGGGCATGTGAAACTGCGAAAAAAATTTTGAGAGCGCAGGACGGCTGCCGAAAGTCCGCGTAAAAACGCCCCCCGGGCCCAAAGTTTCACCGTGCAAAATCTCCGGTGCGGTTATTATGAAACTAGAATATATTCCGCAGATTCTGAAAGTTATTGCGATGGTTAGACTCTTTTAGTTGCTTGGGAATCGTCGTTTGAAGATGGGCATGTGAAACTGCGAAAAAAATTTTGAGAGCGCAGGACGGCTGCCGAAAGTCCGCGTAAAAACGCCCCCCGGGCCCAAAGTTTCACCGTGCAAAATCTCCGGTGCGGTTATTATGAAACTAGAATATATTCCGCAGATTCTGAAAGTTATTGCGATGGTTAGACTCTTTTAGTTGCTTGGGAATCGTCGTTTGAAGATGGGCATGTGAAACTGCGAAAAAAATTTTGAGAGCGCAGGACGGCTGCCGAAAGTCCGCGTAAAAACGCCCCCCGGGCCCAAAGTTTCACCGTGCAAAATCTCCGGTGCGGTTATTATGAAACTAGAATATATTCCGCAGATTCTGAAAGTTATTGCGATGGTTAGACTCTTTTAGTTGCTTGGGAATCGTCGTTTGAAGATGGGCATGTGAAACTGCGAAAAAAATTTTGAGAGCGCAGGACGGCTGCCGAAAGTCCGCGTAAAAACGCCCCCCGGGCCCAAAGTTTCACCGTGCAAAATCTCCGGTGCGGTTATTATGAAACTAGAATATATTCCGCAGATTCTGAAAGTTATTGCGATGGTTAGACTCTTTTAGTTGCTTGGGAATCGTCGTTTGAAGATGGGCATGTGAAACTGCGAAAAAAATTTTGAGAGCGCAGGACGGCTGCCGAAAGTCCGCGTAAAAACGCCCCCCGGGCCCAAAGTTTCACCGTGCAAAATCTCCGGTGCGGTTATTATGAAACTAGAATATATTCCGCAGATTCTGAAAGTTATTGCGATGGTTAGACTCTTTTAGTTGCTTGGGAATCGTCGTTTGAAGATGGGCATGTGAAACTGCGAAAAAAATTTTGAGAGCGCAGGACGGCTGCCGAAAGTCCGCGTAAAAACGCCCCCCGGGCCCAAAGTTTCACCGTGCAAAATCTCCGGTGCGGTTATTATGAAACTAGAATATATTCCGCAGATTCTGAAAGTTATTGCGATGGTTAGACTCTTTTAGTTGCTTGGGAATCGTCGTTTGAAGATGGGCATGTGAAACTGCGAAAAAAATTTTGAGAGCGCAGGACGGCTGCCGAAAGTCCGCGTAAAAACGCCCCCCGGGCCCAAAGTTTCACCGTGCAAAATCTCCGGTGCGGTTATTATGAAACTAGAATATATTCCGCAGATTCTGAAAGTTATTGCGATGGTTAGACTCTTTTAGTTGCTTGGGAATCGTCGTTTGAAGATGGGCATGTGAAACTGCGAAAAAAATTTTGAGAGCGCAGGACGGCTGCCGAAAGTCCGCGTAAAAACGCCCCCCGGGCCCAAAGTTTCACCGTGCAAAATCTCCGGTGCGGTTATTATGAAACTAGAATATATTCCGCAGATTCTGAAAGTTATTGCGATGGTTAGACTCTTTTAGTTGCTTGGGAATCGTCGTTTGAAGATGGGCATGTGAAACTGCGAAAAAAATTTTGAGAGCGCAGGACGGCTGCCGAAAGTCCGCGTAAAAACGCCCCCCGGGCCCAAAGTTTCACCGTGCAAAATCTCCGGTGCGGTTATTATGAAACTAGAATATATTCCGCAGATTCTGAAAGTTATTGCGATGGTTAGACTCTTTTAGTTGCTTGGGAATCGTCGTTTGAAGATGGGCATGTGAAACTGCGAAAAAAATTTTGAGAGCGCAGGACGGCTGCCGAAAGTCCGCGTAAAAACGCCCCCCGGGCCCAAAGTTTCACCGTGCAAAATCTCCGGTGCGGTTATTATGAAACTAGAATATATTCCGCAGATTCTGAAAGTTATTGCGATGGTTAGACTCTTTTAGTTGCTTGGGAATCGTCGTTTGAAGATGGGCATGTGAAACTGCGAAAAAAATTCCGTGAGAGCGCAGGACGGCTGCCGAAAGTCCGCGTAAAAACGCCCCCCGGGCCCAAAGTTTCACCGTGCAAAATCTCCGGTGCGGTTATTATGAAACTAGAATATATTCCGCAGATTCTGAAAGTTATTGCGATGGTTAGACTCTTTTAGTTGCTTGGGAATCGTCGTTTGAAGATGGGCATGTGAAACTGCGAAAAAAATTTTGAGAGCGCAGGACGGCTGCCGAAAGTCCGCGTAAAAACGCCCCCCGGGCCCAAAGTTTCACCGTGCAAAATCTCCGGTGCGGTTATTATGAAACTAGAATATATTCCGCAGATTCTGAAAGTTATTGCGATGGTTAGACTCTTTTAGTTGCTTGGGAATCGTCGTTTGAAGATGGGCATGTGAAACTGCGAAAAAAATTTTGAGAGCGCAGGACGGCTGCCGAAAGTCCGCGTAAAAACGCCCCCCGGGCCCAAAGTTTCACCGTGCAAAATCTCCGGTGCGGTTATTATGAAACTAGAATATATTCCGCAGATTCTGAAAGTTATTGCGATGGTTAGACTCTTTTAGTTGCTTGGGAATCGTCGTTTGAAGATGGGCATGTGAAACTGCGAAAAAAATTTTGAGAGCGCAGGACGGCTGCCGAAAGTCCGCGTAAAAACGCCCCCCGGGCCCAAAGTTTCACCGTGCAAAATCTCCGGTGCGGTTATTATGAAACTAGAATATATTCCGCAGATTCTGAAAGTTATTGCGATGGTTAGACTCTTTTAGTTGCTTGGGAATCGTCGTTTGAAGATGGGCATGTGAAACTGCGAAAAAAATTTTGAGAGCGCAGGACGGCTGCCGAAAGTCCGCGTAAAAACGCCCCCCGGGCCCAAAGTTTCACCGTGCAAAATCTCCGGTGCGGTTATTATGAAACTAGAATATATTCCGCAGATTCTGAAAGTTATTGCGATGGTTAGACTCTTTTAGTTGCTTGGGAATCGTCGTTTGAAGATGGGCATGTGAAACTGCGAAAAAAATTTTGAGAGCGCAGGACGGCTGCCGAAAGTCCGCGTAAAAACGCCCCCCGGGCCCAAAGTTTCACCGTGCAAAATCTCCGGTGCGGTTATTATGAAACTAGAATATATTCCGCAGATTCTGAAAGTTATTGCGATGGTTAGACTCTTTTAGTTGCTTGGGAATCGTCGTTTGAAGATGGGCATGTGAAACTGCGAAAAAAATTTTGAGAGCGCAGGACGGCTGCCGAAAGTCCGCGTAAAAACGCCCCCCGGGCCCAAAGTTTCACCGTGCAAAATCTCCGGTGCGGTTATTATGAAACTAGAATATATTCCGCAGATTCTGAAAGTTATTGCGATGGTTAGACTCTTTTAGTTGCTTGGGAATCGTCGTTTGAAGATGGGCATGTGAAACTGCGAAAAAAATTTTGAGAGCGCAGGACGGCTGCCGAAAGTCCGCGTAAAAACGCCCCCCGGGCCCAAAGTTTCACCGTGCAAAATCTCCGGTGCGGTTATTATGAAACTAGAATATATTCCGCAGATTCTGAAAGTTATTGCGATGGTTAGACTCTTTTAGTTGCTTGGGAATCGTCGTTTGAAGATGGGCATGTGAAACTGCGAAAAAAATTTTGAGAGCGCAGGACGGCTGCCGAAAGTCCGCGTAAAAACGCCCCCCGGGCCCAAAGTTTCACCGTGCAAAATCTCCGGTGCGGTTATTATGAAACTAGAATATATTCCGCAGATTCTGAAAGTTATTGCGATGGTTAGACTCTTTTAGTTGCTTGGGAATCGTCGTTTGAAGATGGGCATGTGAAACTGCGAAAAAAATTTTGAGAGCGCAGGACGGCTGCCGAAAGTCCGCGTAAAAACGCCCCCCGGGCCCAAAGTTTCACCGTGCAAAATCTCCGGTGCGGTTATTATGAAACTAGAATATATTCCGCAGATTCTGAAAGTTATTGCGATGGTTAGACTCTTTTAGTTGCTTGGGAATCGTCGTTTGAAGATGGGCATGTGAAACTGCGAAAAAAATTTTGAGAGCGCAGGACGGCTGCCGAAAGTCCGCGTAAAAACGCCCCCCGGGCCCAAAGTTTCACCGTGCAAAATCTCCGGTGCGGTTATTATGAAACTAGAATATATTCCGCAGATTCTGAAAGTTATTGCGATGGTTAGACTCTTTTAGTTGCTTGGGAATCGTCGTTTGAAGATGGGCATGTGAAACTGCGAAAAAAATTTTGAGAGCGCAGGACGGCTGCCGAAAGTCCGCGTAAAAACGCCCCCCGGGCCCAAAGTTTCACCGTGCAAAATCTCCGGTGCGGTTATTATGAAACTAGAATATATTCCGCAGATTCTGAAAGTTATTGCGATGGTTAGACTCTTTTAGTTGCTTGGGAATCGTCGTTTGAAGATGGGCATGTGAAACTGCGAAAAAAATTTTGAGAGCGCAGGACGGCTGCCGAAAGTCCGCGTAAAAACGCCCCCCGGGCCCAAAGTTTCACCGTGCAAAATCTCCGGTGCGGTTATTATGAAACTAGAATATATTCCGCAGATTCTGAAAGTTATTGCGATGGTTAGACTCTTTTAGTTGCTTGGGAATCGTCGTTTGAAGATGGGCATGTGAAACTGCGAAAAAAATTTTGAGAGCGCAGGACGGCTGCCGAAAGTCCGCGTAAAAACGCCCCCCGGGCCCAAAGTTTCACCGTGCAAAATCTCCGGTGCGGTTATTATGAAACTAGAATATATTCCGCAGATTCTGAAAGTTATTGCGATGGTTAGACTCTTTTAGTTGCTTGGGAATCGTCGTTTGAAGATGGGCATGTGAAACTGCGAAAAAAATTTTGAGAGCGCAGGACGGCTGCCGAAAGTCCGCGTAAAAACGCCCCCCGGGCCCAAAGTTTCACCGTGCAAAATCTCCGGTGCGGTTATTATGAAACTAGAATATATTCCGCAGATTCTGAAAGTTATTGCGATGGTTAGACTCTTTTAGTTGCTTGGGAATCGTCGTTTGAAGATGGGCATGTGAAACTGCGAAAAAAATTTTGAGAGCGCAGGACGGCTGCCGAAAGTCCGCGTAAAAACGCCCCCCGGGCCCAAAGTTTCACCGTGCAAAATCTCCGGTGCGGTTATTATGAAACTAGAATATATTCCGCAGATTCTGAAAGTTATTGCGATGGTTAGACTCTTTTAGTTGCTTGGGAATCGTCGTTTGAAGATGGGCATGTGAAACTGCGAAAAAAATTTTGAGAGCGCAGGACGGCTGCCGAAAGTCCGCGTAAAAACGCCCCCCGGGCCCAAAGTTTCACCGTGCAAAATCTCCGGTGCGGTTATTATGAAACTAGAATATATTCCGCAGATTCTGAAAGTTATTGCGATGGTTAGACTCTTTTAGTTGCTTGGGAATCGTCGTTTGAAGATGGGCATGTGAAACTGCGAAAAAAATTTTGAGAGCGCAGGACGGCTGCCGAAAGTCCGCGTAAAAACGCCCCCCGGGCCCAAAGTTTCACCGTGCAAAATCTCCGGTGCGGTTATTATGAAACTAGAATATATTCCGCAGATTCTGAAAGTTATTGCGATGGTTAGACTCTTTTAGTTGCTTGGGAATCGTCGTTTGAAGATGGGCATGTGAAACTGCGAAAAAAATTTTGAGAGCGCAGGACGGCTGCCGAAAGTCCGCGTAAAAACGCCCCCCGGGCCCAAAGTTTCACCGTGCAAAATCTCCGGTGCGGTTATTATGAAACTAGAATATATTCCGCAGATTCTGAAAGTTATTGCGATGGTTAGACTCTTTTAGTTGCTTGGGAATCGTCGTTTGAAGATGGGCATGTGAAACTGCGAAAAAAATTTTGAGAGCGCAGGACGGCTGCCGAAAGTCCGCGTAAAAACGCCCCCCGGGCCCAAAGTTTCACCGTGCAAAATCTCCGGTGCGGTTATTATGAAACTAGAATATATTCCGCAGATTCTGAAAGTTATTGCGATGGTTAGACTCTTTTAGTTGCTTGGGAATCGTCGTTTGAAGATGGGCATGTGAAACTGCGAAAAAAATTTTGAGAGCGCAGGACGGCTGCCGAAAGTCCGCGTAAAAACGCCCCCCGGGCCCAAAGTTTCACCGTGCAAAATCTCCGGTGCGGTTATTATGAAACTAGAATATATTCCGCAGATTCTGAAAGTTATTGCGATGGTTAGACTCTTTTAGTTGCTTGGGAATCGTCGTTTGAAGATGGGCATGTGAAACTGCGAAAAAAATTTTGAGAGCGCAGGACGGCTGCCGAAAGTCCGCGTAAAAACGCCCCCCGGGCCCAAAGTTTCACCGTGCAAAATCTCCGGTGCGGTTATTATGAAACTAGAATATATTCCGCAGATTCTGAAAGTTATTGCGATGGTTAGACTCTTTTAGTTGCTTGGGAAACGTCGTTTGAAGATGGGCATGTGAAACTGCGAAAAAAATTCCCGGTGCCCGGTGAGCGCAGGACGGCTGCCGAAAGTCCGCGTAAAAACGCCCCCCGGGCCCAAAGTTTCACCGTGCAAAATCTCCGGTGCGGTTATTATGAAACTAGAATATATTCCGCAGATTCTGAAAGTTATTGCGATGGTTAGACTCTTTTAGTTGCTTGGGAATCGTCGTTTGAAGATGGGCATGTGAAACTGCGAAAAAAATTTTGAGAGCGCAGGACGGCTGCCGAAAGTCCGCGTAAAAACGCCCCCCGGGCCCAAAGTTTCACCGTGCAAAATCTCCGGTGCGGTTATTATGAAACTAGAATATATTCCGCAGATTCTGAAAGTTATTGCGATGGTTAGACTCTTTTAGTTGCTTGGGAATCGTCGTTTGAAGATGGGCATGTGAAACTGCGAAAAAAATTTTGAGAGCGCAGGACGGCTGCCGAAAGTCCGCGTAAAAACGCCCCCCGGGCCCAAAGTTTCACCGTGCAAAATCTCCGGTGCGGTTATTATGAAACTAGAATATATTCCGCAGATTCTGAAAGTTATTGCGATGGTTAGACTCTTTTAGTTGCTTGGGAATCGTCGTTTGAAGATGGGCATGTGAAACTGCGAAAAAAATTCCCGGTGAGCGCAGGACGGCTGCCGAAAGTCCGCGTAAAAACGCCCCCCGGGCCCAAAGTTTCACCGTGCAAAATCTCCGGTGCGGTTATTATGAAACTAGAATATATTCCGCAGATTCTGAAAGTTATTGCGATGGTTAGACTCTTTTAGTTGCTTGGGAATCGTCGTTTGAAGATGGGCATGTGAAACTGCGAAAAAAATTTTGAGAGCGCAGGACGGCTGCCGAAAGTCCGCGTAAAAACGCCCCCCGGGCCCAAAGTTTCACCGTGCAAAATCTCCGGTGCGGTTATTATGAAACTAGAATATATTCCGCAGATTCTGAAAGTTATTGCGATGGTTAGACTCTTTTAGTTGCTTGGGAATCGTCGTTTGAAGATGGGCATGTGAAACTGCGAAAAAAATTTTGAGAGCGCAGGACGGCTGCCGAAAGTCCGCGTAAAAACGCCCCCCGGGCCCAAAGTTTCACCGTGCAAAATCTCCGGTGCGGTTATTATGAAACTAGAATATATTCCGCAGATTCTGAAAGTTATTGCGATGGTTAGACTCTTTTAGTTGCTTGGGAATCGTCGTTTGAAGATGGGCATGTGAAACTGCGAAAAAAATTCCCGGTGAGCGCAGGACGGCTGCCGAAAGTCCGCGTAAAAACGCCCCCCGGGCCCAAAGTTTCACCGTGCAAAATCTCCGGTGCGGTTATTATGAAACTAGAATATATTCCGCAGATTATGAAAGTTATTGCGATGGTTAGACTCTTTTAGTTGCTTGGGAATCGTCGTTTGAAGATGGGCATGTGAAACTGCGAAAAAAATTTTGAGAGCGCAGGACGGCTGCCGAAAGTCCGCGTAAAAACGCCCCCCGGGCCCAAAGTTTCACCGTGCAAAATCTCCGGTGCGGTTATTATGAAACTAGAATATATTCCGCAGATTCTGAAAGTTATTGCGATGGTTAGACTCTTTTAGTTGCTTGGGAATCGTCGTTTGAAGATGGGCATGTGAAACTGCGAAAAAAATTTTGAGAGCGCAGGACGGCTGCCGAAAGTCCGCGTAAAAACGCCCCCCGGGCCCAAAGTTTCACCGTGCAAAATCTCCGGTGCGGTTATTATGAAACTAGAATATATTCCGCAGATTCTGAAAGTTATTGCGATGGTTAGACTCTTTTAGTTGCTTGGGAATCGTCGTTTGAAGATGGGCATGTGAAACTGCGAAAAAAATTTTGAGAGCGCAGGACGGCTGCCGAAAGTCCGCGTAAAAACGCCCCCCGGGCCCAAAGTTTCACCGTGCAAAATCTCCGGTGCGGTTATTATGAAACTAGAATATATTCCGCAGATTCTGAAAGTTATTGCGATGGTTAGACTCTTTTAGTTGCTTGGGAATCGTCGTTTGAAGATGGGCATGTGAAACTGCGAAAAAAATTCCCGGTGAGCGCAGGACGGCTGCCGAAAGTCCGCGTAAAAACGCCCCCCGGGCCCAAAGTTTCACCGTGCAAAATCTCCGGTGCGGTTATTATGAAACTAGAATATATTCCGCAGATTCTGAAAGTTATTGCGATGGTTAGACTCTTTTAGTTGCTTGGGAATCGTCGTTTGAAGATGGGCATGTGAAACTGCGAAAAAAATTTTGAGAGCGCAGGACGGCTGCCGAAAGTCCGCGTAAAAACGCCCCCCGGGCCCAAAGTTTCACCGTGCAAAATCTCCGGTGCGGTTATTATGAAACTAGAATATATTCCGCAGATTCTGAAAGTTATTGCGATGGTTAGACTCTTTTAGTTGCTTGGGAATCGTCGTTTGAAGATGGGCATGTGAAACTGCGAAAAAAATTTTGAGAGCGCAGGACGGCTGCCGAAAGTCCGCGTAAAAACGCCCCCCGGGCCCAAAGTTTCACCGTGCAAAATCTCCGGTGCGGTTATTATGAAACTAGAATATATTCCGCAGATTCTGAAAGTTATTGCGATGGTTAGACTCTTTTAGTTGCTTGGGAATCGTCGTTTGAAGATGGGCATGTGAAACTGCGAAAAAAATTCCCGGTGAGCGCAGGACGGCTGCCGAAAGTCCGCGTAAAAACGCCCCCCGGGCCCAAAGTTTCACCGTGCAAAATCTCCGGTGCGGTTATTATGAAACTAGAATATATTCCGCAGATTCTGAAAGTTATTGCGATGGTTAGACTCTTTTAGTTGCTTGGGAATCGTCGTTTGAAGATGGGCATGTGAAACTGCGAAAAAAATTTTGAGAGCGCAGGACGGCTGCCGAAAGTCCGCGTAAAAACGCGTCCCGGGCCCAAAAGTTCACCGTGCAAAATCTCCGGTGCGGTTATTATGAAACTAGAATATATTCCGCAGATTCTGAAAGTTATTGCGATGGTTAGACTCTTTTAGTTGCTTGGGAATCGTCGTTTGAAGATGGGCATGTGAAACTGCGAAAAAAATTTTGAGAGCGCAGGACGGCTGCCGAAAGTCCGCGTAAAAACGCCCCCCGGGCCCAAAGTTTCACCGTGCAAAATCTCCGGTGCGGTTATTATGAAACTAGAATATATTCCGCAGATTCTGAAAGTTATTGCGATGGTTAGACTCTTTTAGTTGCTTGGGAATCGTCGTTTGAAGATGGGCATGTGAAACTGCGAAAAAAATTCCCGGTGAGCGCAGGACGGCTGCCGAAAGTCCGCGTAAAAACGCCCCCCGGGCCCAAAGTTTCACCGTGCAAAATCTCCGGTGCGGTTATTATGAAACTAGAATATATTCCGCAGATTCTGAAAGTTATTGCGATGGTTAGACTCTTTTAGTTGCTTGGGAATCGTCGTTTGAAGATGGGCATGTGAAACTGCGAAAAAAATTTTGAGAGCGCAGGACGGCTGCCGAAAGTCCGCGTAAAAACGCCCCCCGGGCCCAAAGTTTCACCGTGCAAAATCTCCGGTGCGGTTATTATGAAACTAGAATATATTCCGCAGATTCTGAAAGTTATTGCGATGGTTAGACTCTTTTAGTTGCTTGGGAATCGTCGTTTGAAGATGGGCATGTGAAACTGCGAAAAAAATTTTGAGAGCGCAGGACGGCTGCCGAAAGTCCGCGTAAAAACGCCCCCCGGGCCCAAAGTTTCACCGTGCAAAATCTCCGGTGCGGTTATTATGAAACTAGAATATATTCCGCAGATTCTGAAAGTTATTGCGATGGTTAGACTCTTTTAGTTGCTTGGGAATCGTCGTTTGAAGATGGGCATGTGAAACTGCGAAAAAAATTCCCGGTGAGCGCAGAACGGCTGCCGAAAGTCCGCGTAAAAACGCCCCCCGGGCCCAAAGTTTCACCGTGCAAAATCTCCGGTGCGGTTATTATGAAACTAGAATATATTCCGCAGATTCTGAAAGTTATTGCGATGGTTAGACTCTTTTAGTTGCTTGGGAATCGTCGTTTGAAGATGGGCATGTGAAACTGCGAAAAAAATTCCCGGTGAGCGCAGGACGGCTGCCGAAAGTCCGCGTAAAAACGCCCCCCGGGCCCAAAGTTTCACCGTGCAAAATCTCCGGTGCAGTTATTATGAAACTAGAATATATTCCGCAGATTCTGAAAGTTATTGCGATGGTTAGACTCTTTTAGTTGCTTGGGAATCGTCGTTTGAAGATGGGCATGTGAAACTGCGAAAAAAATTTTGAGAGCGCAGGACGGCTGCCGAAAGTCCGCGTAAAAACGCCCCCCGGGCCCAAAGTTTCACCGTGCAAAATCTCCGGTGCGGTTATTATGAAACTAGAATATATTCCGCAGATTCTGAAAGTTATTGCGATGGTTAGACTCTTTTAGTTGCTTGGGAATCGTCGTTTGAAGATGGGCATGTGAAACTGCGAAAAAAATTTTGAGAGCGCAGGACGGCTGCCGAAAGTCCGCGTAAAAACGCCCCCCGGGCCCAAAGTTTCACCGTGCAAAATCTCCGGTGCGGTTATTATGAAACTAGAATATATTCCGCAGATTCTGAAAGTTATTGCGATGGTTAGACTCTTTTAGTTGCTTGGGAATCGTCGTTTGAAGATGGGCATGTGAAACTGCGAAAAAAATTCCCGGTGAGCGCAGGACGGCTGCCGAAAGTCCGCGTAAAAACGCCCCCCGGGCCCAAAGTTTCACCGTGCAAAATCTCCGGTGCGGTTATTATGAAACTAGAATATATTCCGCAGATTCTGAAAGTTATTGCGATGGTTAGACTCTTTTAGTTGCTTGGGAATCGTCGTTTGAAGATGGGCATGTGAAACTGCGAAAAAAATTCCCGGTGAGCGCAGGACGGCTGCCGAAAGTCCGCGTAAAAACGCCCCCCGGGCCCAAAGTTTCACCGTGCAAAATCTCCGGTGCGGTTATTATGAAACTAGAATATATTCCGCAGATTCTGAAAGTTATTGCGATGGTTAGACTCTTTTAGTTGCTTGGGAATCGTCGTTTGAAGATGGGCATGTGAAACTGCGAAAAAAATTTTGAGAGCGCAGGACGGCTGCCGAAAGTCCGCGTAAAAACGCCCCCCGGGCCCAAAGTTTCACCGTGCAAAATCTCCGGTGCGGTTATTATGAAACTAGAATATATTCCGCAGATTCTGAAAGTTATTGCGATGGTTAGACTCTTTTAGTTGCTTGGGAATCGTCGTTTGAAGATGGGCATGTGAAACTGCGAAAAAAATTCCCGGTGAGCGCAGGACGGCTGCCGAAAGTCCGCGTAAAAACGCCCCCCGGGACCAAAGTTTCACCGTGCAAAATCTCCGGTGCGGTTATTATGAAACTAGAATATATTCCGCAGATTCTGAAAGTTATTGCGATGGTTAGACTCTTTTAGTTGCTTGGGAATCGTCGTTTGAAGATGGGCATGTGAAACTGCGAAAAAAATTTTGAGAGCGCAGGACGGCTGCCGAAAGTCCGCGTAAAAACGCCCCCCGGGCCCAAAGTTTCACCGTGCAAAATCTCCGGTGCGGTTATTATGAAACTAGAATATATTCCGCAGATTCTGAAAGTTATTGCGATGGTTAGACTCTTTTAGTTGCTTGGGAATCGTCGTTTGAAGATGGGCATGTGAAACTGCGAAAAAAATTTTGAGAGCGCAGGACGGCTGCCGAAAGTCCGCGTAAAAACGCCCCCCGGGCCCAAAGTTTCACCGTGCAAAATCTCCGGTGCGGTTATTATGAAACTAGAATATATTCCGCAGATTCTGAAAGTTATTGCGATGGTTAGACTCTTTTAGTTGCTTGGGAATCGTCGTTTGAAGATGGGCATGTGAAACTGCGAAAAAAATTCCCGGTGAGCGCAGGACGGCTGCCGAAAGTCCGCGTAAAAACGCCCCCCGGGCCCAAAGTTTCACCGTGCAAAATCTCCGGTGCAGTTATTATGAAACTAGAATATATTCCGCAGATTCTGAAAGTTATTGCGATGGTTAGACTCTTTTAGTTGCTTGGGAATCGTCGTTTGAAGATGGGCATGTGAAACTGCGAAAAAAATTTTGAGAGCGCAGGACGGCTGCCGAAAGTCCGCGTAAAAACGCCCCCCGGGCCCAAAGTTTCACCGTGCAAAATCTCCGGTGCGGTTATTATGAAACTAGAATATATTCCGCAGATTCTGAAAGTTATTGCGATGGTTAGACTCTTTTAGTTGCTTGGGAATCGTCGTTTGAAGATGGGCATGTGAAACTGCGAAAAAAATTTTGAGAGCGCAGGACGGCTGCCGAAAGTCCGCGTAAAAACGCCCCCCGGGCCCAAAGTTTCACCGTGCAAAATCTCCGGTGCGGTTATTATGAAACTAGAATATATTCCGCAGATTCTGAAAGTTATTGCGATGGTTAGACTCTTTTAGTTGCTTGGGAATCGTCGTTTGAAGATGGGCATGTGAAACTGCGAAAAAAATTCCCGGTGAGCGCAGGACGGCTGCCGAAAGTCCGCGTAAAAACGCCCCCCGGGCCCAAAGTTTCACCGTGCAAAATCTCCGGTGCGGTTATTATGAAACTAGAATATATTCCGCAGATTCTGAAAGTTATTGCGATGGTTAGACTCTTTTAGTTGCTTGGGAATCGTCGTTTGAAGATGGGCATGTGAAACTGCGAAAAAAATTTTGAGAGCGCAGGACGGCTGCCGAAAGTCCGCGTAAAAACGCCCCCCGGGCCCAAAGTTTCACCGTGCAAAATCTCCGGTGCGGTTATTATGAAACTAGAATATATTCCGCAGATTCTGAAAGTTATTGCGATGGTTAGACTCTTTTAGTTGCTTGGGAATCGTCGTTTGAAGATGGGCATGTGAAACTGCGAAAAAAATTTTGAGAGCGCAGGACGGCTGCCGAAAGTCCGCGTAAAAACGCCCCCCGGGCCCAAAGTTTCACCGTGCAAAATCTCCGGTGCGGTTATTATGAAACTAGAATATATTCCGCAGATTCTGAAAGTTATTGCGATGGTTAGACTCTTTTAGTTGCTTGGGAATCGTCGTTTGAAGATGGGCATGTGAAACTGCGAAAAAAATTCCCGGTGAGCGCAGGACGGCTGCCGAAAGTCCGCGTAAAAACGCCCCCCGGGCCCAAAGTTTCACCGTGCAAAATCTCCGGTGCGGTTATTATGAAACTAGAATATATTCCGCAGATTCTGAAAGTTATTGCGATGGTTAGACTCTTTTAGTTGCTTGGGAATCGTCGTTTGAAGATGGGCATGTGAAACTGCGAAAAAAATTTTGAGAGCGCAGGACGGCTGCCGAAAGTCCGCGTAAAAACGCCCCCCGGGCCCAAAGTTTCACCGTGCAAAATCTCCGGTGCGGTTATTATGAAACTAGAATATATTCCGCAGATTCTGAAAGTTATTGCGATGGTTAGACTCTTTTAGTTGCTTGGGAATCGTCGTTTGAAGATGGGCATGTGAAACTGCGAAAAAAATTTTGAGAGCGCAGGACGGCTGCCGAAAGTCCGCGTAAAAACGCCCCCCGGGCCCAAAGTTTCACCGTGCAAAATCTCCGGTGCGGTTATTATGAAACTAGAATATATTCCGCAGATTCTGAAAGTTATTGCGATGGTTAGACTCTTTTAGTTGCTTGGGAATCGTCGTTTGAAGATGGGCATGTGAAACTGCGAAAAAAATTTTGAGAGCGCAGGACGGCTGCCGAAAGTCCGCGTAAAAACGCCCCCCGGGCCCAAAGTTTCACCGTGCAAAATCTCCGGTGCGGTTATTATGAAACTAGAATATATTCCGCAGATTCTGAAAGTTATTGCGATGGTTAGACTCTTTTAGTTGCTTGGGAATCGTCGTTTGAAGATGGGCATGTGAAACTGCGAAAAAAATTCCGGTGAGCGCAGGACGGCTGCCGAAAGTCCGCGTAAAAACGCCCCCCGGGCCCAAAGTTTCACCGTGCAAAATCTCCGGTGCGGTTATTATGAAACTAGAATATATTCCGCAGATTCTGAAAGTTATTGCGATGGTTAGACTCTTTTAGTTGCTTGGGAATCGTCGTTTGAAGATGGGCATGTGAAACTGCGAAAAAAATGAGAGCGCAGGACGGCTGCCGAAAGTCCGCGTAAAAACGCCCCCCGGGCCCAAAGTTTCACCGTGCAAAATCTCCGGTGCGGTTATTATGAAACTAGAATATATTCCGCAGATTCTGAAAGTTATTGCGATGGTTAGACTCTTTTAGTTGCTTGGGAATCGTCGTTTGAAGATGGGCATGTGAAACTGCGAAAAAAATTTTGAGAGCGCAGGACGGCTGCCGAAAGTCCGCGTAAAAACGCCCCCCGGGCAAAAGTTTCACCGTGCAAAATCTCCGGTGCGGTTATTATGAAACTAGAATATATTCCGCAGATTCTGAAAGTTATTGCGATGGTTAGACTCTTTTAGTTGCTTGGGAATCGTCGTTTGAAGATGGGCATGTGAAACTGCGAAAAAAATTTTGAGAGCGCAGGACGGCTGCCGAAAGTCCGCGTAAAAACGCCCCCCGGGCCCAAAGTTTCACCGTGCAAAATCTCCGGTGCGGTTATTATGAAACTAGAATATATTCCGCAGATTCTGAAAGTTATTGCGATGGTTAGACTCTTTTAGTTGCTTGGGAATCGTCGTTTGAAGATGGGCATGTGAAACTGCGAAAAAAATTTTGAGAGCGCAGGACGGCTGCCGAAAGTCCGCGTAAAAACGCCCCCCGGGCCCAAAGTTTCACCGTGCAAAATCTCCGGTGCGGTTATTATGAAACTAGAATATATTCCGCAGATTCTGAAAGTTATTGCGATGGTTAGACTCTTTTAGTTGCTTGGGAATCGTCGTTTGAAGATGGGCATGTGAAACTGCGAAAAAAATTTTGAGAGCGCAGGACGGCTGCCGAAAGTCCGCGTAAAAACGCCCCCCCGGGCCCAAAGTTTCACCGTGCAAAATCTCCGGTGCGGTTATTATGAAACTAGAATATATTCCGCAGATTCTGAAAGTTATTGCGATGGTTAGACTCTTTTAGTTGCTTGGGAATCGTCGTTTGAAGATGGGCATGTGAAACTGCGAAAAAAATTTTGAGAGCGCAGGACGGCTGCCGAAAGTCCGCGTAAAAACGCCCCCCGGGCCCAAAGTTTCACCGTGCAAAATCTCCGGTGCGGTTATTATGAAACTAGAATATATTCCGCAGATTCTGAAAGTTATTGCGATGGTTAGACTCTTTTAGTTGCTTGGGAATCGTCGTTTGAAGATGGGCATGTGAAACTGCGAAAAAAATTCCCGGTGAGCGCAGGACGGCTGCCGAAAGTCCGCGTAAAAACGCCCCCCCGGGCCCAAAGTTTCACCGTGCAAAATCTCCGGTGCGGTTATTATGAAACTAGAATATATTCCGCAGATTCTGAAAGTTATTGCGATGGTTAGACTCTTTTAGTTGCTTGGGAATCGTCGTTTGAAGATGGGCATGTGAAACTGCGAAAAAAATTTTGAGAGCGCAGGACGGCTGCCGAAAGTCCGCGTAAAAACGCCCCCCCGGGCCCAAAGTTTCACCGTGCAAAATCTCCGGTGCGGTTATTATGAAACTAGAATATATTCCGCAGATTCTGAAAGTTATTGCGATGGTTAGACTCTTTTAGTTGCTTGGGAATCGTCGTTTGAAGATGGGCATGTGAAACTGCGAAAAAAATTTTGAGAGCGCAGGACGGCTGCCGAAAGTCCGCGTAAAAACGCCCCCCGGGCCCAAAGTTTCACCGTGCAAAATCTCCGGTGCGGTTATTATGAAACTAGAATATATTCCGCAGATTCTGAAAGTTATTGCGATGGTTAGACTCTTTTAGTTGCTTGGGAATCGTCGTTTGAAGATGGGCATGTGAAACTGCGAAAAAAATTTTGAGAGCGCAGGACGGCTGCCGAAAGTCCGCGTAAAAACGCCCCCCGGGCCCAACGTTTCACCGTGCAAAATCTCCGGTGCGGTTATTATGAAACTAGAATATATTCCGCAGATTCTGAAAGTTATTGCGATGGTTAGACTCTTTTAGTTGCTTGGGAATCGTCGTTTGAAGATGGGCATGTGAAACTGCGAAAAAAATTTTGAGAGCGCAGGACGGCTGCCGAAAGTCCGCGTAAAAACGCCCCCCGGGCCCAAAGTTTCACCGTGCAAAATCTCCGGTGCGGTTATTATGAAACTAGAATATATTCCGCAGATTCTGAAAGTTATTGCGATGGTTAGACTCTTTTAGTTGCTTGGGAATCGTCGTTTGAAGATGGGCATGTGAAACTGCGAAAAAAATTTTGAGAGCGCAGGACGGCTGCCGAAAGTCCGCGTAAAAACGCCCCCCGGGCCCAAAGTTTCACCGTGCAAAATCTCCGGTGCGGTTATTATGAAACTAGAATATATTCCGCAGATTCTGAAAGTTATTGCGATGGTTAGACTCTTTTAGTTGCTTGGGAATCGTCGTTTGAAGATGGGCATGTGAAACTGCGAAAAAAATTCCGGTGAGCGCAGGACGGCTGCCGAAAGTCCGCGTAAAAACGCCCCCCGGGCCCAAAGTTTCACCGTGCAAAATCTCCGGTGCGGTTATTATGAAACTAGAATATATTCCGCAGATTCTGAAAGTTATTGCGATGGTTAGACTCTTTTAGTTGCTTGGGAATCGTCGTTTGAAGATGGGCATGTGAAACTGCGAAAAAAATTTTGAGAGCGCAGGACGGCTGCCGAAAGTCCGCGTAAAAACGCCCCCCGGGCCCAAAGTTTCACCGTGCAAAATCTCCGGTGCGGTTATTATGAAACTAGAATATATTCCGCAGATTCTGAAAGTTATTGCGATGGTTAGACTCTTTTAGTTGCTTGGGAATCGTCGTTTGAAGATGGGCATGTGAAACTGCGAAAAAAATTTTGAGAGCGCAGGACGGCTGCCGAAAGTCCGCGTAAAAACGCCCCCCGGGCCCAAAGTTTCACCGTGCAAAATCTCCGGTGCGGTTATTATGAAACTAGAATATATTCCGCAGATTCTGAAAGTTATTGCGATGGTTAGACTCTTTTAGTTACTTGGGAATCGTCGTTTGAAGATGGGCATGTGAAACTGCGAAAAAAATTTTGAGAGCGCAGGACGGCTGCCGAAAGTCCGCGTAAAAACGCCCCCCGGGCCCAAAGTTTCACCGTGCAAAATCTCCGGTGCGGTTATTATGAAACTAGAATATATTCCGCAGATTCTGAAAGTTATTGCGATGGTTAGACTCTTTTAGTTGCTTGGGAATCGTCGTTTGAAGATGGGCATGTGAAACTGCGAAAAAAATTTTGAGAGCGCAGGACGGCTGCCGAAAGTCCGCGTAAAAACGCCCCCCGGGCCCAAAGTTTCACCGTGCAAAATCTCCGGTGCGGTTATTATGAAACTAGAATATATTCCGCAGATTCTGAAAGTTATTGCGATGGTTAGACTCTTTTAGTTGCTTGGGAATCGTCGTTTGAAGATGGGCATGTGAAACTGCGAAAAAAATTCCCGGTGAGCGCAGGACGGCTGCCGAAAGTCCGCTTAAAAACGCCCCCCGGGCCCAAAGTTTCACCGTGCAAAATCTCCGGTGCGGTTATTATGAAACTAGAATATATTCCGCAGATTCTGAAAGTTATTGCGATGGTTAGACTCTTTTAGTTGCTTGGGAATCGTCGTTTGAAGATGGGCATGTGAAACTGCGAAAAAAATTTTGAGAGCGCAGGACGGCTGCCGAAAGTCCGCGTAAAAACGCCCCCCGGGCCCAAAGTTTCACCGTGCAAAATCTCCGGTGCGGTTATTATGAAACTAGAATATATTCCGCAGATTCTGAAAGTTATTGCGATGGTTAGACTCTTTTAGTTGCTTGGGAATCGTCGTTTGAAGATGGGCATGTGAAACTGCGAAAAAAATTCCCGGTGAGCGCAGGACGGCTGCCGAAAGTCCGCGTAAAAACGCCCCCCGGGCCCAAAGTTTCACCGTGCAAAATCTCCGGTGCGGTTATTATGAAACTAGAATATATTCCGCAGATTCTGAAAGTTATTGCGATGGTTAGACTCTTTTAGTTGCTTGGGAATCGTCGTTTGAAGATGGGCATGTGAAACTGCGAAAAAAATTTTGAGAGCGCAGGACGGCTGCCGAAAGTCCGCGTAAAAACGCCCCCCGGGCCCAAAGTTTCACCGTGCAAAATCTCCGGTGCGGTTATTATGAAACTAGAATATATTCCGCAGATTCTGAAAGTTATTGCGATGGTTAGACTCTTTTAGTTGCTTGGGAATCGTCGTTTGAAGATGGGCATGTGAAACTGCGAAAAAAATTTTGAGAGCGCAGGACGGCTGCCGAAAGTCCGCGTAAAAACGCCCCCCGGGCCCAAAGTTTCACCGTGCAAAATCTCCGGTGCGGTTATTATGAAACTAGAATATATTCCGCAGATTCTGAAAGTTATTGCGATGGTTAGACTCTTTTAGTTGCTTGGGAATCGTCGTTTGAAGATGGGCATGTGAAACTGCGAAAAAAATTCCCGGTGAGCGCAGGACGGCTGCCGAAAGTCCGCGTAAAAACGCCCCCCGGGCGCAAAGTTTCACCGTGCAAAATCTCCGGTGCGGTTATTATGAAACTAGAATATATTCCGCAGATTCTGAAAGTTATTGCGATGGTTAGACTCTTTTAGTTGCTTGGGAATCGTCGTTTGAAGATGGGCATGTGAAACTGCGAAAAAAATTTTGAGAGCGCAGGACGGCTGCCGAAAGTCCGCGTAAAAACGCCCCCCGGGCCCAAAGTTTCACCGTGCAAAACCTCCGGTGCGGTTATTATGAAACTAGAATATATTCCGCAGATTCTGAAAGTTATTGCGATGGTTAGACTCTTTTAGTTGCTTGGGAATCGTCGTTTGAAGATGGGCATGTGAAACTGCGAAAAAAATTTTGAGAGCGCAGGACGGCTGCCGAAAGTCCGCGTAAAAACGCCCCCCGGGCCCAAAGTTTCACCGTGCAAAATCTCCGGTGCGGTTATTATGAAACTAGAATATATTCCGCAGATTCTGAAAGTTATTGCGATGGTTAGACTCTTTTAGTTGCTTGGGAATCGTCGTTTGAAGATGGGCATGTGAAACTGCGAAAAAAATTTTGAGAGCGCAGGACGGCTGCCGAAAGTCCGCGTAAAAACGCCCCCCGGGCCCAAAGTTTCACCGTGCAAAATCTCCGGTGCGGTTATTATGAAACTAGAATATATTCCGCAGATTCTGAAAGTTATTGCGATGGTTAGACTCTTTTAGTTGCTTGGGAATCGTCGTTTGAAGATGGGCATGTGAAACTGCGAAAAAAATTTTGAGAGCGCAGGACGGCTGCCGAAAGTCCGCGTAAAAACGCCCCCCGGGCCCAAAGTTTCACCGTGCAAAATCTCCGGTGCGGTTATTATGAAACTAGAATATATTCCGCAGATTCTGAAAGTTATTGCGATGGTTAGACTCTTTTAGTTGCTTGGGAATCGTCGTTTGAAGATGGGCATGTGAAACTGCGAAAAAAATTCCCGGTGAGCGCAGGACGGCTGCCGAAAGTCCGCGTAAAAACGCCCCCCGGGCCCAAAGTTTCACCGTGCAAAATCTCCGGTGCGGTTATTATGAAACTAGAATATATTCCGCAGATTCTGAAAGTTATTGCGATGGTTAGACTCTTTTAGTTGCTTGGGAATCGTCGTTTGAAGATGGGCATGTGAAACTGCGAAAAAAATTTTGAGAGCGCAGGACGGCTGCCGAAAGTCCGCGTAAAAACGCCCCCCGGGCGCAAAGTTTCACCGTGCAAAATCTCCGGTGCGGTTATTATGAAACTAGAATATATTCCGCAGATTCTGAAAGTTATTGCGATGGTTAGACTCTTTTAGTTGCTTGGGAATCGTCGTTTGAAGATGGGCATGTGAAACTGCGAAAAAAATTTTGAGAGCGCAGGACGGCTGCCGAAAGTCCGCGTAAAAACGCCCCCCGGGCCCAAAGTTTCACCGTGCAAAACCTCCGGTGCGGTTATTATGAAACTAGAATATATTCCGCAGATTCTGAAAGTTATTGCGATGGTTAGACTCTTTTAGTTGCTTGGGAATCGTCGTTTGAAGATGGGCATGTGAAACTGCGAAAAAAATTTTGAGAGCGCAGGACGGCTGCCGAAAGTCCGCGTAAAAACGCCCCCCGGGCCCAAAGTTTCACCGTGCAAAATCTCCGGTGCGGTTATTATGAAACTAGAATATATTCCGCAGATTCTGAAAGTTATTGCGATGGTTAGACTCTTTTAGTTGCTTGGGAATCGTCGTTTGAAGATGGGCATGTGAAACTGCGAAAAAAATTTTGAGAGCGCAGGACGGCTGCCGAAAGTCCGCGTAAAAACGCCCCCCGGGCCCAAAGTTTCACCGTGCAAAATCTCCGGTGCGGTTATTATGAAACTAGAATATATTCCGCAGATTCTGAAAGTTATTGCGATGGTTAGACTCTTTTAGTTGCTTGGGAATCGTCGTTTGAAGATGGGCATGTGAAACTGCGAAAAAAATTTTGAGAGCGCAGGACGGCTGCCGAAAGTCCGCGTAAAAACGCCCCCCGGGCCCAAAGTTTCACCGTGCAAAATCTCCGGTGCGGTTATTATGAAACTAGAATATATTCCGCAGATTCTGAAAGTTATTGCGATGGTTAGACTCTTTTAGTTGCTTGGGAATCGTCGTTTGAAGATGGGCATGTGAAACTGCGAAAAAAATTTTGAGAGCGCAGGACGGCTGCCGAAAGTCCGCGTAAAAACGCCCCCCGTGCCCAAAGTTTCACCGTGCAAAATCTCCGGTGCGGTTATTATGAAACTAGAATATATTCCGCAGATTCTGAAAGTTATTGCGATGGTTAGACTCTTTTAGTTGCTTGGGAATCGTCGTTTGAAGATGGGCATGTGAAACTGCGAAAAAAATTTTGAGAGCGCAGGACGGCTGCCGAAAGTCCGCGTAAAAACGCCCCCCGGGCCCAAAGTTTCACCGTGCAAAATCTCCGGTGCGGTTATTATGAAACTAGAATATATTCCGCAGATAAAGTCCGCGTAAAAACGCCCCCCGGGCCCAAAGTTTCACCGTGCAAAATCTCCGGTGCGGTTATTATGAAACTAGAATATATTCCGCAGATTCTGAAAGTTATTGCGATGGTTAGACTCTTTTAGTTGCTTGGGAATCGTCGTTTGAAGATGGGCATGTGAAACTGCGAAAAAAATTTTGAGAGCGCAGGACGGCTGCCGAAAGTCCGCGTAAAAACGCCCCCCGGGCCCAAAGTTTCACCGTGCAAAATCTCCGGTGCGGTTATTATGAAACTAGAATATATTCCGCAGATTCTGAAAGTTATTGCGATGGTTAGACTCTTTTAGTTGCTTGGGAATCGTCGTTTGAAGATGGGCATGTGAAACTGCGAAAAAAATTCCCGGTGAGCGCAGGACGGCTGCCGAAAGTCCGCGTAAAAACGCCCCCCGGGCCCAAAGTTTCACCGTGCAAAATCTCCGGTGCGGTTATTATGAAACTAGAATATATTCCGCAGATTCTGAAAGTTATTGCGATGGTTAGACTCTTTTAGTTGCTTGGGAATCGTCGTTTGAAGATGTGCATGTGAAACTGCGAAAAAAATTTTGAGAGCGCAGGACGGCTGCCGAAAGTCCGCGTAAAAACGCCCCCCGGGCCCAAAGTTTCACCGTGCAAAATCTCCGGTGCGGTTATTATGAAACTAGAATATATTCCGCAGATTCTGAAAGTTATTGCGATGGTTAGACTCTTTTAGTTGCTTGGGAATCGTCGTTTGAAGATGGGCATGTGAAACTGCGAAAAAAATTTTGAGAGCGCAGGACGGCTGCCGAAAGTCCGCGTAAAAACGCCCCCCGGGCCCAAAGTTTCACCGTGCAAAATCTCCGGTGCGGTTATTATGAAACTAGAATATATTCCGCAGATTCTGAAAGTTATTGCGATGGTTAGACTCTTTTAGTTGCTTGGGAATCGTCGTTTGAAGATGGGCATGTGAAACTGCGAAAAAAATTCCCGGTGAGCGCAGGACGGCTGCCGAAAGTCCGCGTAAAAACGCCCCCCGGGCCCAAAGTTTCACCGTGCAAAATCTCCGGTGCGGTTATTATGAAACTAGAATATATTCCGCAGATTCTGAAAGTTATTGCGATGGTTAGACTCTTTTAGTTGCTTGGGAATCGTCGTTTGAAGATGGGCATGTGAAACTGCGAAAAAAATTCCCGGTGAGCGCAGGACGGCTGCCGAAAGTCCGCGTAAAAACGCCCCCCGGGCCCAAAGTTTCACCGTGCAAAATCTCCGGTGCGGTTATTATGAAACTAGAATATATTCCGCAGATTCTGAAAGTTATTGCGATGGTTAGACTCTTTTAGTTGCTTGGGAATCGTCGTTTGAGATGGGCATGTGAAACTGCGAAAAAAATTCCCGGTGAGCGCAGGACGGCTGCCGAAAGTCCGCGTAAAAACGCCCCCCGGGCCCAAAGTTTCACCGTGCAAAATCTCCGGTGCGGTTATTATGAAACTAGAATATATTCCGCAGATTCTGAAAGTTATTGCGATGGTTAGACTCTTTTAGTTGCTTGGGAATCGTCGTTTGAAGATGGGCATGTGAAACTGCGAAAAAAATTTTGAGAGCGCAGGACGGCTGCCGAAAGTCCGCGTAAAAACGCCCCCCGGGCCCAAGTTTCACCGTGCAAAATCTCCGGTGCGGTTATTATGAAACTAGAATATATTCCGCAGATTCTGAAAGTTATTGCGATGGTTAGACTCTTTTAGTTGCTTGGGAATCGTCGTTTGAAGATGGGCATGTGAAACTGCGAAAAAAATTTTGAGAGCGCAGGACGGCTGCCGAAAGTCCGCGTAAAAACGCCCCCCGGGCCCAAAGTTTCACCGTGCAAAATCTCCGGTGCGGTTATTATGAAACTAGAATATATTCCGCAGATTCTGAAAGTTATTGCGATGGTTAGACTCTTTTAGTTGCTTGGGAATCGTCGTTTGAAGATGGGCATGTGGAAACTGCGAAAAAAATTTTGAGAGCGCAGGACGGCTGCCGAAAGTCCGCGTAAAAACGCCCCCCGGGCCCAAAGTTTCACCGTGCAAAATCTCCGGTGCGGTTATTATGAAACTAGAATATATTCCGCAGATTCTGAAAGTTATTGCGATGGTTAGACTCTTTTAGTTGCTTGGGAATCGTCGTTTGAAGATGGGCATGTGAAACTGCGAAAAAAATTCCCGGTTGAGAGCGCAGGACGGCTGCCGAAAGTCCGCGTAAAAACGCCCCCCGGGCCCAAAGTTTCACCGTGCAAAATCTCCGGTGCGGTTATTATGAAACTAGAATATATTCCGCAGATTCTGAAAGTTATTGCGATGGTTAGACTCTTTTAGTTGCTTGGGAATCGTCGTTTGAAGATGGGCATGTGAAACTGCGAAAAAAATTCCCGGTGAGCGCAGGACGGCTGCCGAAAGTCCGCGTAAAAACGCCCCCCGGGCCCAAAGTTTCACCGTGCAAAATCTCCGGTGCGGTTATTATGAAACTAGAATATATTCCGCAGATTCTGAAAGTTATTGCGATGGTTAGACTCTTTTAGTTGCTTGGGAATCGTCGTTTGAAGATGGGCATGTGAAACTGCGAAAAAAATTTTGAGAGCGCAGGACGGCTGCCGAAAGTCCGCGTAAAAACGCCCCCCGGGCCCAAAGTTTCACCGTGCAAAATCTCCGGTGCGGTTATTATGAAACTAGAATATATTCCGCAGATTCTGAAAGTTATTGCGATGGTTAGACTCTTTTAGTTGCTTGGGAATCGTCGTTTGAAGATGGGCATGTGAAACTGCGAAAAAAATTTTGAGAGCGCAGGACGGCTGCCGAAAGTCCGCGTAAAAACGCCCCCCCGGGCCCAAAGTTTCACCGTGCAAAATCTCCGGGCGGTTATTATGAAACTAGAATATATTCCGCAGATTCTGAAAGTTATTGCGATGTTAGACTCTTTTAGTTGCTTGGGAATCGTCGTTTGAAGATGGGCATGTGAAACTGCGAAAAAATTTTGAGAGCGCAGGACGGCTGCCGAAAGTCCGCGTAAAAACGCCCCCCGGGCCCAAAGTTTCACCGTGCAAAATCTCCGGTGCGGTTATTATGAAACTAGAATATATTCAGCAGATTCTGAAAGTTATTGCGATGGTTAGACTCTTTTAGTTGCTTGGGAATCGTCGTTTGAAGATGGGCATGTGAAACTGCGAAAAAATTCCCGGTGAGCGCAGGACGGCTGCCGAAAGTCCGCGTAAAAACGCCCCCCGGGCCCAAAGTTTCACCGTGCAAAAATCTCCGGTGCGGTTATTATGAAACTAGAATATATTCCGCAGATTCTGAAAGTTATTGCGATGGTTAGACTCTTTTAGTTGCTTGGGAATCGTCGTTTGAAGATGGGCATGTGAAACTGCGAAAAAATTTTGAGAGCGCAGGACGGCTGCCGAAAGTCCGCGTAAAAACGCCCCCCGGGCCCAAAGTTTCACCGTGCAAAATCTCCGGTGCGGTTATTATGAAACTAGAATATATTCCGCAGATTCTGAAAGTTATTGCGATGGTTAGACTCTTTTAGTTGCTTGGGAATCGTCGTTGAAGATGGGCATGTGAAACTGCGAAAAAAATTTTGAGAGCGCAGGACGGCTGCCGAAAGTCCGCGTAAAAACGCCCCCGGGCCCAAAGTTTCACCGTGCAAAATCTCCGGTGCGGTTATTATGAAACTAGAATATATTCCGCAGATTCTGAAAGTTATTGCGATGGTTAGACTCTTTTAGTTGCTTGGGAATCGTCGTTTGAAGATGGGCATGTGAAACTGCGAAAAAAATTTTGAGAGCGCAGGACGGCTGCCGAAAGTCCGCGTAAAAACGCCCCCCGGGCCCAAAGTTTCACCGTGCAAAATCTCCGGTGCGGTTATTATGAAACTAGAATATATTCCGCAGATTCTGAAAGTTATTGCGATGGTTAGACTCTTTTAGTTGCTTGGGAATCGTCGTTTGAAGATGGGCATGTGAAACTGCGAAAAAAATTCCCGGTGAGCGCAGGACGGCTGCCGAAAGTCCGCGTAAAAACGCCCCCGGGCCCAAAGTTTCACCGTGCAAAATCTCCGGTGCGGTTATTATGAAACTAGAATATATTCCGCAGATTCTGAAAGTTATTGCGATGGTTAGACTCTTTTAGTTGCTTGGGAATCGTCGTTTGAAGATGGGCATGTGAAACTGCGAAAAAAATTCCGGTGAGCGCAGGACGGCTGCCGAAAGTCCGCGTAAAAACGCCCCCCGGGCCCAAAGTTTCACCGTGCAAAATCTCCGGTGCGGTTATTATGAAACTAGAATATATTCCGCAGATTCTGAAAGTTATTGCGATGGTTAGACTCTTTTAGTTGCTTGGGAATCGTCGTTTGAAGATGGGCATGTGAAACTGCGAAAAAAATTCTGAGCGCAGGACGGCTGCCGAAAGTCCGCGTAAAAACGCCCCCGGGCCCAAAGTTTCACGTGCAAAATCTCCGGTGCGGTTATTATGAAACTAGAATATATTCCGCAGATTCTGAAAGTTATTGCGATGGTTAGACTCTTTTAGTTGCTTGGGAATCGTCGTTTGAAGATGGGCATGTGAAACTGCGAAAAAAATTTTGAGAGCGCAGGACGGCTGCCGAAAGTCCGCGTAAAAACGCCCCCCGGGCCCAAAGTTTCACCGTGCAAAATCTCCGGTGCGGTATTATGAAACTAGAATATATTCCGCAGATTCTGAAAGTTATTGCGATGGTTAGACTCTTTTAGTTGCTTGGGAATCGTCGTTTGAAGATGGGCATGTGAAACTGCGAAAAAAATTTTGAGAGCGCAGGACGGCTGCCGAAAGTCCGCGTAAAAACGCCCCCGGGCCCAAAGTTTCACCGTGCAAATCTCCGGTGCGGTTATTATGAAACTAGAATATATTCCGCAGATTCTGAAAGTTATTGCGATGGTTAGACTCTTTTAGTTGCTTGGGAATCGTCGTTTGAAGATGGGCATGTGAAACTGCGAAAAAAATTTTGAGAGCGCAGGACGGTATTAACCTCTTTTAGTTGCTTGGGAATCGTCGTTTGAAGATGGGCATAGTGAAACTGCGAAAAAAATTCCCGTGAGAGCGCAGAGACGCTAGAATATATTCCGCAGATTCTGAAAGTTATTGCGATGGTTAGACTCTTTTAGTTGCTTGGGAATCGTCGTTTGAAGATGGGCATGTGAAACTGCGAAAAAAATTCCCGGTGAGCGCAGGACGGCTGCCGAAAGTCCGCGTAAAAACGCCCCCCGGGCCCAAAGTTTCACCGTGCAAAATCTCCGGTGCGGTTATTATGAAACTAGAATATATTCCGCAGATTCTGAAAGTTATTGCGATGGTTAGACTCTTTTAGTTGCTTGGGAATCGTCGTTTGAAGATGGGCATGTGAAACTGCGAAAAAAATTTTGAGAGCGCAGGACGGCTGCCGAAAGTCCGCGTAAAAACGCCCCCCGGGCCCAAAGTTTCACCGTGCAAAATCTCCGGTGCGGTTATTATGAAACTAGAATATATTCCGCAGATTCTGAAAGTTATTGCGATGGTTAGACTCTTTTAGTTGCTTGGGAATCGTCGTTTGAAGATGGGCATGTGAAACTGCGAAAAAAATTCCCGGTGAGCGCAGGACGGCTGCCGAAAGTCCGCGTAAAAACGCCCCCCGGGCCCAAAGTTTCACCGTGCAAAATCTCCGGTGCGGTTATTATGAAACTAGAATATATTCCGCAGATTCTGAAAGTTATTGCGATGGTTAGACTCTTTTAGTTGTTTGGGAATCGTCGTTTGAAGATGGGCATGTGAAACTGCGAAAAAAATTTTGAGAGCGCAGGACGGCTGCCGAAAGTCCGCGTAAAAACGCCCCCCGGGCCCAAAGTTTCACCGTGCAAAATCTCCGGTGCGGTTATTATGAAACTAGAATATATTCCGCAGATTCTGAAAGTTATTGCGATGGTTAGACTCTTTTAGTTGCTTGGGAATCGTCGTTTGAAGATGGGCATGTGAAACTGCGAAAAAAATTTTGAGAGCGCAGGACGGCTGCCGAAAGTCCGCGTAAAAACGCCCCCCGGGCCCAAAGTTTCACCGTGCAAAATCTCCGGTGCGGTTATTATGAAACTAGAATATATTCCGCAGATTCTGAAAGTTATTGCGATGGTTAGACTCTTTTAGTTGCTTGGGAATCGTCGTTTGAAGATGGGCATGTGAAACTGCGAAAAAAATTTTGAGAGCGCAGGACGGCTGCCGAAAGTCCGCGTAAAAACGCCCCCCGGGCCCAAAGTTTCACCGTGCAAAATCTCCGGTGCGGTTATTATGAAACTAGAATATATTCCGCAGATTCTGAAAGTTATTGCGATGGTTAGACTCTTTTAGTTGCTTGGGAATCGTCGTTTGAAGATGGGCATGTGAAACTGCGAAAAAAATTTTGAGAGCGCAGGACGGCTGCCGAAAGTCCGCGTAAAAACGCCCCCCGGGCCCAAAGTTTCACCGTGCAAAATCTCCGGTGCGGTTATTATGAAACTAGAATATATTCCGCAGATTCTGAAAGTTATTGCGATGGTTAGACTCTTTTAGTTGCTTGGGAATCGTCGTTTGAAGATGGGCATGTGAAACTGCGAAAAAAATTTTGAGAGCGCAGGACGGCTGCCGAAAGTCCGCGTAAAAACGCCCCCCGGGCCCAAAGTTTCACCGTGCAAAATCTCCGGTGCGGTTATTATGAAACTAGAATATATTCCGCAGATTCTGAAAGTTATTGCGATGGTTAGACTCTTTTAGTTGCTTGGGAATCGTCGTTTGAAGATGGGCATGTGAAACTGCGAAAAAAATTTTGAGAGCGCAGGACGGCTGCCGAAAGTCCGCGTAAAAACGCCCCCCGGGCCCAAAGTTTCACCGTGCAAAATCTCCGGTGCGGTTATTATGAAACTAGAATATATTCCGCAGATTCTGAAAGTTATTGCGATGGTTAGACTCTTTTAGTTGCTTGGGAATCGTCGTTTGAAGATGGGCATGTGAAACTGCGAAAAAAATTTTGAGAGCGCAGGACGGCTGCCGAAAGTCCGCGTAAAAACGCCCCCCGGGCCCAAAGTTTCACCGTGCAAAATCTCCGGTGCGGTTATTATGAAACTAGAATATATTCCGCAGATTCTGAAAGTTATTGCGATGGTTAGACTCTTTTAGTTGCTTGGGAATCGTCGTTTGAAGATGGGCATGTGAAACTGCGAAAAAAATTTTGAGAGCGCAGGACGGCTGCCGAAAGTCCGCGTAAAAACGCCCCCCGGGCCCAAAGTTTCACCGTGCAAAATCTCCGGTGCGGTTATTATGAAACTAGAATATATTCCGCAGATTCTGAAAGTTATTGCGATGGTTAGACTCTTTTAGTTGCTTGGGAATCGTCGTTTGAAGATGGGCATGTGAAACTGCGAAAAAAATTTTGAGAGCGCAGGACGGCTGCCGAAAGTCCGCGTAAAAACGCCCCCCGGGCCCAAAGTTTCACCGTGCAAAATCTCCGGTGCGGTTATTATGAAACTAGAATATATTCCGCAGATTCTGAAAGTTATTGCGATGGTTAGACTCTTTTAGTTGCTTGGGAATCGTCGTTTGAAGATGGGCATGTGAAACTGCGAAAAAAATTTTGAGAGCGCAGGACGGCTGCCGAAAGTCCGCGTAAAAACGCCCCCCGGGCCCAAAGTTTCACCGTGCAAAATCTCCGGTGCGGTTATTATGAAACTAGAATATATTCCGCAGATTCTGAAAGTTATTGCGATGGTTAGACTCTTTTAGTTGCTTGGGAATCGTCGTTTGAAGATGGGCATGTGAAACTGCGAAAAAAATTTTGAGAGCGCAGGACGGCTGCCGAAAGTCCGCGTAAAAACGCCCCCCGGGCCCAAAGTTTCACCGTGCAAAATCTCCGGTGCGGTTATTATGAAACTAGAATATATTCCGCAGATTCTGAAAGTTATTGCGATGGTTAGACTCTTTTAGTTGCTTGGGAATCGTCGTTTGAAGATGGGCATGTGAAACTGCGAAAAAATTTTATTTTGAGAGCGCAGGACGGCTGCCGAAAGTCCGCGTAAAAACGCCCCCCGGGCCCAAAGTTTCACCGTGCAAAATCTCCGGTGCGGTTATTATGAAACTAGAATATATTCCGCAGATTCTGAAAGTTATTGCGATGGTTAGACTCTTTTAGTTGCTTGGGAATCGTCGTTTGAAGATGGGCATGTGAAACTGCGAAAAAAATTTTGAGAGCGCAGGACGGCTGCCGAAAGTCCGCGTAAAAACGCCCCCCGGGCCCAAAGTTTCACCGTGCAAAATCTCCGGTGCGGTTATTATGAAACTAGAATATATTCCGCAGATTCTGAAAGTTATTGCGATGGTTAGACTCTTTTAGTTGCTTGGGAATCGTCGTTTGAAGATGGGCATGTGAAACTGCGAAAAAAATTCCCGGTGAGCGCAGGACGGCTGCCGAAAGTCCGCGTAAAAACGCCCCCCGGGCCCAAAGTTTCACCGTGCAAAATCTCCGGTGCGGTTATTATGAAACTAGAATATATTCCGCAGATTCTGAAAGTTATTGCGATGGTTAGACTCTTTTAGTTGCTTGGGAATCGTCGTTTGAAGATGGGCATGTGAAACTGCGAAAAAAATTTTGAGAGCGCAGGACGGCTGCCGAAAGTCCGCGTAAAAACGCCCCCCGGGCCCAAAGTTTCACCGTGCAAAATCTCCGGTGCGGTTATTATGAAACTAGAATATATTCCGCAGATTCTGAAAGTTATTGCGATGGTTAGACTCTTTTAGTTGCTTGGGAATCGTCGTTTGAAGATGGGCATGTGAAACTGCGAAAAAAATTTTGAGAGCGCAGGACGGCTGCCGAAAGTCCGCGTAAAAACGCCCCCCGGGCCCAAAGTTTCACCGTGCAAAATCTCCGGTGCGGTTATTATGAAACTAGAATATATTCCGCAGATTCTG
>CAWVNO010001653.1:0-11000 GCA_963930645.1 Salticus scenicus | reverse complement strand
TGGGACATACTTCGGACTCGCTGGGATTCAGACCTTGCGGACATTTTGTCATCCTGAGGATGAACATTGGTTAAGATTTGGATGTCCTGAGGACAATTGGAGATCCGAAAAAGTTCATCCTCGGACATCCTGAGGATGGTTTTGTGCTGTCTGGGAATGACTAGACTATACATGGATTTTTTCTATGGAAATAGAATACTATTTATATTTTTATAATTAAAGTAAAATATTTGATAGTGTGTATATGGACAATATTCCTGTGACGTCACAGTAGGTAAAATCGCCGAACACGTGGCCGATATTTTGTAAACAAACTAGATTCAAGATGCTATTTTATTGTTACGCATAACATTTTCCTAAATATTTCTCCAGTGAAACTTAATAATCAGATATCTGTTCAAACAAGAACAAAAGAGAAATGTAAACAACTGAATCGAATGATAAAGTTAAGACTATTCCATATCGTAAAATTGCAGAACATTTTATGTACACACACACATATATTTATATATATATAATGGATAAAAGATTAATAAGAACATTTTATACAGACACGCATATATATATAGACATCAAAGCTTAAATTGTTAGAATTTCAATCACTTTAATAAAGGAATTTATTAAATGGAACAACCATTTAAATTTGTTAACATCGCCACAGTTCACATGGCAACTTTTAATATTACATATGTTGATTAATATTAAAGTATATTACTAAAACTGGATTAAAAACAAAACAAAGGTATCACTATATCACTCTTACTTCATTTTCATATAATCTGTAACTCTTATAAATAATATTGCAAGATAAAAATTTTCAAGCCACAATGCTTTTCTATGGTAGAGTTGAGGATTGTTTGCCTAACCAGCTGATATTCTTGTAGCCTCGAACCCAAAGTGGGAATATGGTCCATTGTGCATATATATATATATATATATATATATACACACACACATATACACATAATAACATACAAATGTTGTACAATAATATATGATAACATAATAAAAATCATTAAAATCAAATAAATCTTGATTTAAATAAAAAAAATCGACTTTTTTGAAAAAAATCAACAACTCTGGTGTCTATTGAGACTGACAAAGTTTAAATACATTTTCTTCTTGCAGTCAGTTTAAATACATTTGCTTCTTGCATTTAAATGAAAGAAAATTTACATGCTTCATGCTTTAAAATAGGCTGAATGGCATTGCTAAAATGTAATAAAGACTGAACACACTCACACACAAAAAATTACATCTTATATTAAAAATATAAATACTTTAATATGTTAAATACAAAGAATAAGTGTCTCTAAAAATGTTTGAAGTTCGGTTGCATCTATTCTATAATTTGTACATCTAGGAACCACCAATCCCATTACATGAATAATGTTTTCCTTTTTTCAGAAGGAGAGCACTATTATTATTAAAATAAATAACGCATGCAATTTGTAAACAATTCGACAACAAACAAACAGCACGCATGTGCGATCCGAAGCCGATTACAGTTAACGTTCGCTATGAATCTCAGAAAATAGTTTTCTATTTTTTCATTGGTTAAAAAATGCGAAGAAGAAGCTTCGCTGTTATGTCATTTCGAAGGGAGGGAGCCAGGGCCGGTGCTAGATATTTTGCCGCCTGAGGCAAACATTAATCTGCCGCCCATATGACGTCATCACTACTCAAATGTTTATTAGCATAAGAAAATCAACATGCGAACTATAATTACTTTCTCTTACCCATATATACGGTAGAGAAAGTTTTGTTTTGGGTTGAAATTTTCGAAATTGAGTTTTTGTTATATTTACACATTTTGAAGTGTCCAGAATCAGAAAATCATGTTTTTAGTGGTTGATCTGTGTGTGTCTGTGTCTGTCTGCTTGTCTGTGTCTGTCTCCCAGTGTTGCCAGACTTGGGGATTTCTCCCCATTTTGGGGAGTTTTGAAGCTTCAGGGGAAATATTTGGGGACAGAGATTTAGTGGGGAACAGTTTGGGGAAAAGAAAAATTTTGGGGAAATACACGGGGATTTTCTTTAAAATTAGTAAAAGATGACATTTTCCTAAAACTCAATAAAAACAAAAAAATGGGCAATTCTGGATGCTATTTGAATTCAGAAATAGAAAAGCAACTTTTTCATCTTTTTTATTCTAAAATTTATTCTGGAAAAAACCCTTGTTTTGGGGAAATTTGAGAACTGTTTGGGGAAATTCACTTTGGACCATCTGGCAACACTGTTGTCTGCTTGTCTGGGTGTCGTATCAGCATATCTCAAGAAAAAATAGTAGCAGGAAGTCCACATTCGGTATTCTAAATCTGTATCATGCAGTGATGCTACATTACTTTTTGTTGTGATCAAGCAAATGGTTAATGTACAAGGCCATCCAAGAGAATTTAAATATATTACGTCTATATGGGGTATGGGGGAAACTTCTGGTAAGTCCAGGGTAACATAGCCTGCCCTACAGAAAATGAAATGATCTTATAGATATATATATATATATGTATATATAAACATGCTTTGTGTAGATTGTGGTATGGAAAACATTAAAAATTCGTTTGTAGGGCTACCCAAGTATATATTAAGTATATTAAAATATACAGGATATTTTAGGTCTATACTTCGAAATTGCTGGATGTGTTTTTTTATATAGGACTAGTTTTAAGTATACAATATGACGTGCATATACTTTATAGAAAACATGCAGGATTACTCTCAAAATACCTACACCCTACACGTTCTTTTTTATTAAATGTAATTGATGGAACTGCTTTACCTGCGATTTATTTATATAGCATTGAAATGAAGGATAACGGAAGTTGTGTGAGCGACAAACCAGATTATTTATTTTTAAAAAGAAAATCTCAATGACTTAACCTTTGGTGAAAGTTATTTATTGCATCGATAATATAAATGCAAAAATAAATAAAAATAAATAAAATAAATAAATAAATAAATAACTTAAACCTGATAAAAAACCAAAGATTTTAAAAGGTATTAATAATAAATAATAATATGTAATATTAATAATAATATTAATATTAGTGATAATTATATATAATTATCACACACTATTATAAAAAAGGAAGTTATAGAGTTTTTTAAAATCTTGTAGTAGACATAAATAAAAACTTTTTTGATAACCCTTTAACAATAAAAGCCAAAGTTTCACGAAAGTAACGCTCGAAACTGATGCCATTGTTAAACAATAAATTAAAGTAAAGAAAAAAGTTTTTATCCTTGTTTCTGAGGAATTGTTCAAAAAATTTATTTAATTAATAAAATAAATATTTATTCTTGGTTTGGAGGAATGAGTAAAATAATGGAAGAAGGATGATTTAGCAAAAAAAAAAAAAAAAAAAAAAAAAAAAAAAAAAAAACTTTTTTTTTTTTTTTTTAGTAATATATTGATGCTACTGTGTGTTTTATTGAACAATAATTTTCACACAGACTGCCTCGTACTGAAAGTCTGATACTATAAAATCTAAATGCTAATTTGAAGGACTTGTGTAATTCTATGTAAGTACTGCCAATTGGCGATTTTCTTTCTTGGCCACAATGTAAATTATAATAAGTTACAACCTAAGACAATTATGGTTGTTTTCTCTGTTATCGGCATCGGATTCAGGTAAACTTAAAAAAAAAAAAAAAAAAAAAAAAACAGGCTTTATACCCTCGGTCAAATAAACAAACAATGATATTGATGAATTTTCGCTCAAATTAATTTTCACAAATAATTAAATTTAAATTGCATATGACTCGAATTCTATTATTCTGATTAAAAAAAAAAAAAAAAAAAAAGTAAATTAAATTTTAAATAGTCGTTTTATTTTAGATTTGGTGAATATGACAAATTTGAAAATAGGTTAATTTGAAAATGTCAACTGCTCGGGGTGCGAAGATCGGCTAGTATAAAGAACGAAATAAAACTTTATTTACTTTGCCTTGATTTTCTTTCAGAAAATCATTTTTTACATTATCAAACTAAACATTATCAAGCATTCATGTTTTAAAACCAGAAAAGATATTAAATGTGCAAAAACAAACTACGTATGAAATTTTTGCTATGATATGAAGGGAAATATTTGAAATTTTACACATGAACATTTCTTTCTTATATTTAATATTTACAAGAACACAAACATGAACATGAAATAAATAAACGTGAAATAAATAATTCAGTATCTAACTTCTGTTTCGTTTTCTTGATCAAAATCGTTCTATTGCCACTAACAGTACTTAAAAAAGGCGATTGTATTTTCCTTTGCTAGATAGAATATAATCTATATTTAATAAGCATTCTTTGAAAAAAAAATATTGCTAATTTTTAGAAAATAATTATATTGTCAAACCGTATGCACTGTAGTATAATTGTTCACTAGTGTATAATTATAGTTACACTGTTAATAATACTTATAAAAACAAAAAGTGATCATAAAACAATAAATTACTTTTCGAAAATTTTAAATTACATGCTTTTCTTTACAAAGTTCAATATTGTAATGCAATAAATATCATTATATGCTAATTTTCAGATTGAAAATTTTGAAATATGAAAAATAAGGGTTTTTCAGCAAAACACATGAAGGAAAGTGGTATTCATTTACGCTGTATAAATGTTTTCAAATTATAAAATCAATAGAGAAGTTTGTTGTAATTAAATAATGCACACAAATATAATTAGACAGAAACAATGATAGTAAGAAGTAACTAGCAAAGGGCCTATAGTTTTCAGAATTTCTATAAAATTGCCACCACTTTATTGGTTGGATTCTTTCATTTTCATATTTAAATTACAGAAAATAAACTTACATTATATAATGAAGAAAAGAATATGGTAAAACTTTCCAGAATTTGCACATATCCGTTTGAAATGATGAAAATGCTATCATTTACGTATTTTTATTATTTACAAGAACATGTCGAAAACAAGTAAAAAAATTAAACAAGCCAACATGTTTTTCGTTTACCAACATGTTCATAGTTTTTATAAATTTATGTAATAAATATAATCGTATTTTAAAATTACGCGTTCATTTACAGTTAAATATACATATGCATTAAATATACGTATTCATTATTAATAATATTTACAAAAATTTAATATGAAAGAATTAAGCATTTTCTTTTAAAATTTGACACGCCTTGCATTTAATTTTGCAAAATCATTAATTATATCATTATAATCAATATCAGAAGCAATTTCATTTTCAATTGCCAGTACTGCTAAATTTGAAAGGCGCTCTTGAGCCATCGTAGACCTTAAGTAGTTTTTTTTATAATTTGTAATTTTATAAACGGGCGTTCACTACAAGCAACTGTTATCGCAAAGTTAAAAGAATTCTTAAACATATATAGATATTTAGAAACACTTCAACTAAGTTATTCTTATGCATGTGATTTAAAATATCAACAGCTTTCATCTCCTTTTTTATGGTATTCCTAAAAATTAACAATTCGTTAAATAAATTATTTAACTCGATATCATCGGTTAAATGATTATGCAAGACATTGCAGTAGTTAAAGATAGTCCTTGAGTTTACTTCTGTTAAGGAAGGAATATCATACAAAAATTGAAAAACATTGCTATGGTTGTTTAATTGTTTAAACCCCTCGGTAACTGAATTTTGGCATATACCGACAAGATAATTAAACACCTTAATTTCAAAAAAATTTTATGGGTCATCGATAGGAGTGTCGGTTCCTTCATAAGCGAATAGTTTACTTTTGCATCTAATTCTTACCGAACACGACGGCTCAAAATCATTACTTATTTCCATTTCATCTGCAATTTGTTTTGTGGAAGTCATAATCTGTTGGAAGCCATTGTCACGAAAGTTTTAAAAATTATTTTAACGGTTATAAAACTTTAATAGATTCCGGTATGACCATTTTTGGACTTTCTAAATGTTTTGAAGCAATATTTATTTTGGTCAAAATTTCATTCTAAAGTACAACACTACAAATCAGGGTGTGAAAAAATCATGATTTTTTAAAAAAAATAAAAAAAATCAGATTTTTTTTGTTTTACTTACATTATTCGACTAAAAATGAATGTTAAGAAATTAAGCATGAAAACATTTTTTAAATTTAAATGTGAATACATATAAGAAGCAATAAATATAAATAAACTAAATTAAAAATATATATATGAGGATATTGAAAAAAAAAAAAATAAAAAAAAAAGTAAATAAAAAAAATGTAATATTAGCCAACATAGGTACATTCTACCCCGCCCCCCTTTCAAAAAGAAAAATAAATAAATAAAAATATAATATAGTATAATAAAAATAAATAAATAAATGATTAAGTGTAAATAGCTTAAAAGCATGTAAGATAATTATTACTTTTTTTTATGTTTTTATTATTATTGTCATTAAAATGTACATATTAAAGCATCTTGAATATCACATTAACAAATTTTTTGAAGAGAAACTTTTTGAAGAATAATTATTCAATTAAAGGAAATTCAATGTGTATATAATATATATAATACACACATTAGTTTGTGCAATTTATTACCAATAAAATACATATAAATTCTAAGATTTTTTTTCAAAAGATTAAAGTTTTAAAAAATTAAGAAAACTGAAACAACTAGCCAGGCCATTACCATTTCATTTCTAATTTTATAAAAGCCTAAGTAAAAAAGGAAAATTTGCTTAAGAATGCCTTGGCCAGTTAAAAAACATAGTAATCAGAATTAGAAATAAGAAAAGTTAAACATGAAGGACAGAGTGACAGACAAATCAAATGCTTCAGTTCAGATGATATAATATTTATTATCCTTAAAAAAAAAAAAAAAAAAAAAAAAAAAAAAAAAAAACACTGATAATTTAAGGTTTTGTATAAAAAAAAATTGGCTGCAAATGGACGTAATTAGCTTCAAAATAAGAATAGAAGATAAAAATAGAGTTGTAGAAAAGTAAAAGAATCATTTTTAAAATTAATAAACATAGATATTTTATTTATTTTTTTGGGGGGGGGAGGGTGTATTTGATGTAAATAACAAGTAAGTTCAAGTTTTCTTATATTCTAAGACTATATAAAACTACATATTGACCCAAAATTATAAAATTCTATTTTTGATTTAAATCAATGATTATTTTAAAAAAATCAAAGTGATTTTAATCAAGCTGATTTAAATCGGCGTACCCTGCTACAAATTAATTTAAATTTTGCTATTTTATTAGCCAGTGATTTACTCTTACAGACTGTCTCACTATCTGTTGACATATCTAGAGAAATTTCGTCTAATGCGTCATATATTTTGGACAAATCATTCCTAAGCGATTTTACAGTCTCAATCCGGCTTTCCCATCGAGTCGTACTAACACTTTTTAAAGTTAAAGAAGTTACAGTCGGTAACAAAAGTGTCCGAACTCTAGCGAAAATTCCTATGTAAAAGAAGTACACTTCATACGGTTTTGTTAAATAAATCCTTATCGAATCATGTTCTTACACTGACGAAGAACACGATTCGACAAGGATTTATTTTACAAAACCGTATGAAGTGTACTTTTTTTACATAGGAATTTTTGCTAGTGTTTGGACACTTTTGTTACCGACTGTATATGTTTTTTTAACACTGACCATCTGGACGTAATGTCGAAAAGAAAACAAAATGCTCCTGAATAAGTAAAAAAACTTGCATAATTCACCAGATTTTTTGGCAGCATCGTTGATAATCAAATTCAGTGAATGACATAAACAAGGTACATAAAAATCTTTAGAGTTTTTCTCTAAAATTCTTTTTGCACACCTGAATGAGACCCTTTCATATTAGCGCCGTTATCGTAACCTTGTCCACGAATATTCGTCATTTCGAGGCTTAGCAGTGAACAAAAGATTACAAAGAGTTAAATTTAACCCTTTAACGTTCATTGGTTTCGCAGCGAAACCAAACATTTGACATAATTTAACAATTTTTATGCAGCAGTTTTGTTAACATTTCCCCCTTGTTTTAATCAGGTTTTAAACTTTTGTTCCTTTTCTGTTCGGCAGGTAGCAGCACTATTCCAAAATTCAACAAATAATGCTTCAAAGGAAGCTAAATGCATAAGTCACTTGAAGCTTTTTAGAGTGCGCGAGTGCGAATTGCTTGTTTCATGATGCACTCATATCTAGTTTTTTTCATTTAATGAAGAGCTGGACTATTATTTTCACCTGAAACAACTTTTATGTGTTTTTGTAATCGACAATGTTTACTTACAAGGTTTTTTTTTTTTTTTTTTTTTTTTCCTTATTAATTAAATATTATTTGAATTTAATAAGGTTAACTTATAGATGTTTCAAACCAAAAATTTCTCGAAAAAGAACAATGCTGACTTTTTATTTTTTAAATATTTATGATCATCTATGTGTCTAAAAGCCATTTTTAAATGAGTTTAGTAATTTTTAAAATAAATTAAGTAGTGAACGTTAAAGGTTAAAGGGTATAATAGTAAGTACATGCAGTTAGAAAATGTTTCATAATCTATATAATCCACGAATTTTTTTTTCTCGTAATGAATTCTATGTTCAATGTAAATGCTCCAAATGCCGCCCCTTGCATCATTGCGCCTGAGGCGACTGCCTCAGTTGCCTCACCCCTTGCGCCGGCCCTGGGAGGGACTTACTGTCGATTCACTAACGATATCATCTCGATTTCACTTATCGGACGAGAGGAATAAAGTACCAATTCCTGCACACTTCGTTATTGAAGTGTCGTTTCCAGAAAATAACGAAAGACGTCACTCTCGATCTCGATGAGAATAAAGTAGGCCCCTAGGAAAAACATGTCCTTCCTAATTCCCTTACTATCTACACAAAGAAAGCCTTTCTGTTTATCTATGCTCAAAAAGTAAAATAGCCTCCAATCTCCACAACTATTTATTATTATTATTATTTTAACCATTAATTTTTTAATTTAATTTTATTCTTTTTTTTTAATAACTAACATTGATATAAAATCGCACAAATATTAAATACGTGAATAAATATATTAATAAATGCTAAAATTTCTTCTTTAAGACCGAAAAAAGCTGGAAAAGGAATTATTCTAATATTTAGAGCCCCTTAGGGAATATATATATATATATACGCATTTATATCTGATGGCGAAAAATGTTATCAATACCAAAGATGAAATACATTTTACTCTTGAGATATTTTAGCATATAATTCGCAAGTAAGAATTCTCAAATTATTCTTTTTCGATTTTTACTTTATTTTGTTACTCTTTTTTGTATATTTATCGTTGCCATATTTTCTGGTTGCCAATATTTCCGTTGCCATTTTTACCTAAATTCATGAGAGCTGACAGGAAGGGGGAAAATCCAGTTTTTATATACAACGTCACTCAAAATTGGATATTTTTAAAACACACATTTAAAAATCAAATAACCATAAATTGTAGAGCTGCATCACAAAATGTTATCTCATTAAGGGATTTTGTGTTGATCCTTATCTACAATGAGGAGACGAGTTCTATTTTTGTTGTTGTTGTTTGTGTGTGTAAAACAGCATTCTTTGAAAAGTTTTACCTCTGGTTATCCTTTTGAACATACTTCACATTAGAATGAGTTTTCTGCATGGGATAGGAAATGTGTGTTTAAATATTGCTTAGTTGAAAATTATTTTTCCTATTCAGACAAGCATATGGTTAAAAAAAAGAAAAAAAAAATGTATTTTCAAATTTCCAACTAGCGATAATGATTTTAAACAGATTCAACATTATTGAAGTTTCTCTGCAGTATGAGACAAAAGATGACGTTTTAGATGTCCAACTCGTGAAAATGATTTTGAACACATTTCACATTTATGAGGTTTCTCTCCAGTATGACACAGAAGATGTGCTTTTAGACTTCCAAGATGTGAAAATGATTTTGAACACATTTCACATTTATGAGGTTTCTCTCCAGTATGACACAGATGTGTTTTTAGACTTCCAAGATGGAAAAATGATTTTGAACACATTTCACATTTATGAGGATTGTCTCCAGTATGACACAAAAGATGTCTTTTTAGATCTGCATTTCGCGAAAATGATTTTAAACACATTTCACATTTATGAAGCTTCTCTCCAGTGTGACTCAGAAGATGTGCTTTTAGAGATCCAAATTGAGAAAACGACTTTGAACACATTTCACATTTATGAGGTTTCTCTCCAGTATGACACAGAAGATGTGTTTTTAGACTTCCAAATTGTGAAAATGATTTTGAACATATTTCACATTTATGAGGTTTCTCTCCAGTATGACACAAAAGATGTCTTTTTAGATCTGCATTTCGCGAAAATGATTTTAAACACATTTCACATTTATGAAGCTTCTCTCCAGTGTGACTCAGAAGATGTGCTTTTAGAGATCCAAATTGAGTAAACGACTTTGAACACATTTCACATTTATGAGGTTTCTCTCCAGTATGACACAAAAGATGTCTTTTTAGATTTCCAACTTGTGAAAATGATTTTAAACACATTTCACATTTATGAGGCTTCTCTCCAGTATGACACAAAAGATGTCTTTTTAGATGTTCAACTCGGGAAAATGATTTTGAACACATTTCACATTTCTGAGGTTTCTCTTCAGTATGACAGAAGAGATGTCTTTTTAGAGACCCAACTCCTGAAAACGATTTTGAACACATTTCACATTTATGAGGTTTCTCTCCAGTATGACAGAAAAGATGTCTTTTTAGAGACCCAACTTCTGAAAATAATTTTGAACACATTTCACATTTATGAGGTTTCTCTCCAGTATGAAACATAAGATGCTTTTTTAAATGTGCAACTTGTTAAAATGATTTTAAACATTTACGGGGTTTTTCTCCCGAATGAATATGGAGATCCATATTAAAATTGTGTTTAGTTGCTACTTCACGTAATTATGTATTTTTGCAAACAACCATACATAATTACTGAAGAACATTGGAACATATATACATTCCAGTCGGAGGTGTACCACGTATTGTTTTGTCTATTATTGGTTGAGTTCACGATACACAGCCCGGGCGCGAAA
>CAWVNO010001652.1:304650-748517 GCA_963930645.1 Salticus scenicus | reverse complement strand
TGATGAAATAGGATAATGCTTGCTTGCTCCATGAATGCTTTTATTATTTCTCTATAAGGAACACTATGATAAGAAACAATTCTAACGAGACTATTATAAAAGCAAGAATAAAAGTTGGGCAAATTCTAACGGAATATCCCATTCTGTAGTGATACATAATTCAGCAATAAATATCCGTTCATGAAGCTTTGATTTTTTTTAAATTATTATTTAGGCCAATAAAATGAGAGCTTGAAAATAATGAAAATTTAATGAAATTTAAAGAGCTTAAATTTAAATTAAATTAAAACTGTCCCGTGGAAATAAAAAAAAAGCAGTTTTTGATTTTTTAAATTTCAAATCGATCAAAGCAGAAATTTGAAATCTCCCGGCATTACTGCTCACCTGTCTGCAGTTAAAACATCTAAGGCTTAATAAATAAATAAGTAAATAAATAAAAAATAAATATATTGTATTTATTTGAATTCATTTTTATTTCACCTGTTTATATAAAGATACAAAAGTTACTTTTAACAGAATAATAATGCTCTTTTTTCCTCTTCTGAACTCGGCTGTAAAAAATCAGTTTTAGAATTTCTTAACTTTTAGATGGATTTCAACAGAAATGGCTAATCGCCCTTGATAGATTTGCAACTTTTAGTCTAAAATATATGAAAGATATTAATATTTTATATAATACATCATTCAAATTATATTTTAAAGTACTTTTAATACGGACTATTAAAGGGATATAAGCCGTTAAAATTTTGTACGAAACTTTAGGAGAAAACTACAGAAAACGCTGAGCGTTTTTATTCATTCATATTTTACAGAGTTTCAAATTATAAATTCCGCTAACATTTCGTACTGAAGATTTTTAACGGTATATAACACAGAATTACGCAAGTTTTGAAGAAAAACAAGGATAAGTCAGACACATTATTTTTTATAAAAGTATATATGTTACCGCGAAAGTGCAGAAATCAGTTAATCTGTAGATTAGCTAGGTAATCTGCACATTAACTAGGGCGATCCGTTAAAGTAAGGAAAATTGTTTCATTTCTCAAATTTCCTAGGTAATCTGCGAATTACCTAGATGATCTGCACATTACCTACTAGGCACTCGTTAAAGTGAAAATAAGATCTCTGGTGTTGTAATTTTGAAGCACGCTGTGTTGTATTTGTTTTTTTCATTCGGGAGAAAAAAAAAATAGTTTTCTTTCCTTTTCTTTCTTTTTTTCTTTATTTTAATATGTATGTGTTTTAATTTTTATGTCTTTTAAAGTTATATTTAATTTTTTTTATTTATTTCATCTTTTTTATTCTGTCAATATAAGTTTGAAGATGTTATGCATTTTTAATATGAAATATAACTTTAATAGCTTTCAGTAAATTCTATTTTATAAATGAATGTTAGAATTGTAATACAGTAACGATTTCTTTTCAAAAAAAAAAATTAACCATTAAAAAAAAAAAAAAAAAAAAAAAGTTTTATTAACAACTTACATTGCTTTTTTTTTTTTTTTTTTTTTTTTTTTTTTAAATGTTATGCACCAATTTTTAATTTGATAAAGAAATATTAAATTAGACAATTCAGAAGCATTATTTAAGAAGTACTTCAAATAATTAAAACTACTTTAATAATTTTTAGAACGCATGAAAATTAAAACGACTGTTTTCCAATGCTTTATTAAACTATATTTTGCAGCATACATATATCTGTACAAGTTTAGCAAATATATTAATTTTACAATTAAAAAAAAAAAAAAAAAAAAAAACTTTATTAACACATTTTATGTGATAAACTACAACGAAATTATCTGAAAAAGCGAACAAAATAAAAATAAAAATGTAATCATGGTATATAAAATATATAAAGGAAACTTGAAATTGAAAGAAACAACAATAACAACGAAATGTAATGAAATGCTAAAAAGTGCATAAAAATTTCATATTAAGTATTTATTAAAGAAAGCCATAATATTGAATGCCATATTTTTCAGAGTTAAAAATTAATACTTTTTTTTCAGTAAGTAATAGTAATTTAAATCAATTAGTTTTAAAAAGTTGTGTTTTAATAGTTTTATTTCGGGAGGAAATAATTACTGTGTTGTAAAATTTAATATTCATAATTCAAAATGAAGTTTCAGGAGATAGAGTGTTTATTTAAGATTAGATTTCAATAATAAAATGCAGTGCAGACCCTTATGAAACTTATATTGACAGAATTAAAAAGAGAAGAAATAAAATCAAAATTAAAACAATTATAACTTACTTGTTACTTTAAGTTTAACATTTGAAGTTTAACGACACAGAAGCCATTAATCTGCAGATTACCTAGTTAAAATGCGAAAAGCTCTTGATTCCACACTTTAACGAATCACTTTTAGTTAATCTGCACATTAACGGATTTCGAGCTTTAACGGTAATATATATATATATATATACATTTTTTTCTTTAGAATAAATTTAATCAAAAATAATATGAGTTTAAATTATTAGATACTATTAAGTATTCGTTATAAACAAAAGATATCTTGTTAAAAATATGTACTTAATTTCATATTATTTGTTTCATTGAATAAACTGAAAAAGTAAAAGTTATATGCTATAAAAATGAGACAAATTACTATAAAGATACAAAATGCACAAAACATGGGCAAATTTTAACCTTGAACAAAACGAGCCATATAGTCTGAGAAAATAGTGTTCAAAAGTTGAATGACGGAATCTGTAGCTAACAGGCATTTGTTGATATGTATCATTACAAAAAAAAAAAAAAAAAAGTATAAGAGTTTAAAGCCTGATGCCTTTTTTCCGCCCAGGGAGAAAAGAAGAAGAAAAAAAAATGTTATGTTGAGGCAACCACAAAACTAACTTTTTTCTACATTTTCCTATATAAAATCATGCAATGGAAATTATTTTTTATTTTTATTGTTATCCATTATTAATGCAGACGATTTTCATATCAGAGAGGTAGTCTAAAGGTCCAACGGAAGTAAATTTTTACCGTGCAGATGATCACGGGGAAAATTGCAGTATAACAGCGCCACATATCGCCTATATACACCCAATTTAATAAGCATTATGTATCATAATGGCCTTTTTATACATTAAATATTGTTCGATTATACGCATTAGAACCTGAGATATAACTTTCCCTTGAATTGTAAAAATAGCTGTATAGCAGCTTCACCTGTTGAGCGATTAGCACTAAAAATTGGCATAAATTAATAATTTATGTTAAGGTGCATCTACATATAATTTTATATGCAATTCTGTGCAGTAGTTCCTGAGATAGAGCCTTCCCTGAAATTGCAGAAATCGACGTATAACAGTGCCACATGTTGTGCAATTGACACCAGAAATTTGATAGGCACTAACTTATGTCAAGGCGCATCTACGTACAAATTAATATGCAATTTCGTGCAGTAGTTTATAAGATATAGCCTTTTCTGAAATTGCTGTAGAACAGCGTCATCTGTTGAGCGATTGGCACCAAAAGTTGATAGACACTAATTTATATCAAGGTGCATCCATATATTAATTTATATGCAATTCTGTGCAGTAGTTCCTGAGATACAGTCGCCACAAAACTTTTTGTCACATACAAACATTTTCTATGGTCAAAACATGTTCTGGACCTCTCAAAACGCGTAAATCCATCAAAAACTGAAAATCGAAAATGTTTACGAATTCAATGCTTTCTTCTATTGAATACAAAAAAACTAAAGAATAGTATGTGTGTTACTGTAATGCAAAATAATTTTAAATTGAAAAAATAATATAAAAAAGCTTAAGCATAAGTTTAGATTAATAACAATTAATATGAAATGATTGGGCTTCTATAAACATCCATAAAAGAACAACAGAAGTTTTAACTAATTGTTGAAATTCTTATGTGAAAACTAAAATTTAAGACACAAAAAGAACCAACTCATTCAAAAATTTATGTTTTGTCACTCACAGCTAACTGCTCAAGTTCTTTTTCTTTCTTTCTTCTGTTTTGTTTATTATTATTATTTTGTGTGTGTGTGTGTACGCGCGGGGTTTGGTTACGATGGGGGGGGGGGGAGAGCAATTGATGAATGCACAATCAAAACTGAATCAGACTCAAAACTATAAAAAAAAAAAATGTTTTTCCTATTTCTATCTCCCCCCCTTCTTTCCTCCCTGTCTTATCGGCTAAAATAAACAAACACGTAATTTTTCCCATCCGCCGGTCATTAAAGTGTTTGTTTATTTATGTGAATTGGATTATTATTCTTGTAGCATTTTAGCTAATTAAAAAAAAAAAAAAAAAAAAGTTGGAGATTTGATATTTTCTCTAGCTTGAATGAATCACTAAATATATATCACCGAACTTCAAATACTTAACTTTCGAGGAGGGGGTTTGAAAGGGGGGGGGCAGGGAATATAAGTTACAGGTATTTAAAAATATATATATACTTGTAACAGAAGAAAACAGCTGCCAATTTGTTATTTAATATTAGAAATTTTGTTTTTTCAGTATATTTTTACTCCATTACCCGACTACCGTAGGTAATGGGAGTATTGTATTCGGTCCAAAAATTCGATATCAAGATTTCATCTGATTTGCATGTTTTAAGGTCCCCTGAGTCCAAAATGTGTTTTTTGGCAATTGGTCAGTATACGTGTGTCTGTGGGAGGGGGGGGGGTATCCTCTGACTATGATATCTCCTAAACTAATAAAAATAGAATCACGAAACTTTAGAATTGAGACAGGTCTGGTGTACATATGAAATTTTTAAGTTTTGGTGAAAATTGGAAAAATATGAAGTGGGATATCCGAAACCGGAGGTGAGTTCGTAAGCCCGTATCTCAAAAACGGCTCCAACGATTTTCTTCAAAGTTACTGTATAAATACTCCATTAGATGTCCTTTCGAATGATATAGTTGGTTAGTTCAGGACAATTGACAGGCGCCCTGTATGAATACCTCAATTTCAGGTACTGCAAGTGCGTTCCTTCCAAAACGACTGTATGTATTTTTTTTAAAGTTGCAATATTAACCCTCTTTTAAATATACTTTTGTGTGTAATTGTTGTTTTCCGGTCAAGAATTGAACATGCCAAGTTTTGGTAAAAGTCGGTGTCTCAAAAATGGCTCTAACGATTTTCTTGAAAATTGTTACATAAACCCATTTTAGGTATCCTTTCTCATGCTTTACGTGGTTATTACAGGACAATTAATAGTCATCCTGATCAGTTAGATCTGTTTTAGATCTTGGAAACTGGTGTTTCAAACACAAAATAAATAAATAAATAAATAAAAAAATAAAAAAATAACCCCCCCCCTTTTTTTTTTTCTCTTATTTTTTTAACTCGCTATGTAAACTCTGTTTCGTATGTCTTTACGCTTGTATTAACTTTCTCTTACTGGAAAATTTTTACTTGTCTTTTTCATTATGTCATTTTTTTTCCGTTTCCGTTTTCATTTTTATTTTATTCTAAGAAAATAGGTATTCAAAATTTCCCCCGAACATAGTTCGCGCGTTCGGACATATTCTGCACCCCTGGAAATATGTTAAAAGGCACTTTAAAGAAATTCCTTCCATAGACTGTACTGTATTGGACCTTTTGTATTTGTTTGAACATACATAAATTATATAGATAACATTAATAATATAGTTGTCAACTTCCAAATATGTTTAACAATTGTGTACTAACAGCGATATATTCCTTTAAAAAAAAAAAAAAAAAAAAAAAAAAAAAACAGTAAAACCAGATCGATTTAAAAAGAAATCTTGTGCGTGCGTAATCAAGTAGTAAGTAATCATACATACATATATATATATATACGAGTATATAATAATTTATGCATAGATTAAGAAAGGTTTTGATATATGCAACTTCCTAACTAAATGCAACCTATGCAATGAGGTGAAATTTACACCTCATATAACGTACTTCTTAGCGATATCCTAATGACTTTTTTTTTTTTTTTTTCCTTTTAAGGTTTGCGAGCTTCATTTTAAGCCTGATGAAATTATACAAACAGTAACATATTTTAATAAAAAAGAGAAAAGTTATATCAAGTCCCAAGAAATAAACCAATTGTTGAAGATGGTGCTATTCCTACGATTTTCAGTGATTTGCCATCATATCTATCAAAGCCAAGTACATGAAGACAAAGTCCTGTGGAAATATTTCTTTTTTGCTTAAGAGCTATTTAGATTTGTAAATAATTAAGTTGGAAAAAGTTAATAAATAGTCACTAACAAAAACTTCAGAAGTATTGCAAAAGCCAAGGCAAAAAATTTACGTTTTATTACCTAATGATATATGTGCTTTTATATTATTATTATGATTAATTATTATGCAAATTATAGAACAATCTTCTTTATGTATATGAAACATATTTATAATTTTCAATAAAATTATTTTTTTTCTTGATTTTTGTCTTTTATGTATTATTTTAATTACTTAGTTTCTTATTTAAATAAGGAAATAAATCTATTTGAAATCTTGATCTAAAAAATGTTGAAAGTATGCTATCAGGTAAGTGAGAGTTATTTTGGATGATCAAAATACTTGTAAATTATTGTTATACATTAAAATTTCTCTGTGCATAAAATTAACAGAGATGATTAAAGGAAAAAAAAAATCTTATTATATACGGTAAAATGTGTTTTTAATGCAAATTTTATATCCACCTTCACCTTAAAAAAAAAAAAAAAAAGGTGTATCATTAATATTTATGATTTTAAATCTTTAAATAACCGGAAATTTGGGGTTTGATGTCATTTATAATTTAGTACATTGTAACTTCTATACCTTATATATCGTTTATATTGTTTATATCAATACATTGTATCGTCGTACCTGTTTATAATTTTAATCTCGTGAAAAAAATCCATTATTTAAAAAATATATGCATATATTCAGGTGGCTTAACCCTTTGTATCCCACCGGGACTTTAAAGTCCCACCAAAAAAATTCCTCAATATAGCCTAAATTTACTACAGGCTTTCATTGGAACTTCAAAGTTCCTATAGTTTAAGCTTTCTCTATTGTTAAGCTATAGTATAAGCTAAATTTAATCTTGCAGCAAAGAAATATAATAAAAAAGTTTCAAACTATTTTTCCAAAAATAAGGTGATTTGGTATATAAAGGGTTAAGTAAATTAACTGTTTGAAATATTTTTTATTTTATTTTTTAATGTTTATAATTTGTATTTTAATTAATTACAACTTGTATGTTTTCCAAAATTTTGATATTTTTATTTATTGAAAATTTGTGATTATTAATGGCATCAGTGGTTATATTAAACATAAATAAACACCTCTCAGTTCCTTTGTTAGCTATATTAATTCGTACTCTGCTATTACTCCTAATTTAAAAAAAAATTATATATATTACCTTTGAAATAAATTTATGGCTAAATATAAGATTTATTGTTTTATGGAGGGAAAAAAATGGGAATGAAAGGGGTAATATTAAAAAAAAGGAACTTAAAAAAAAAAAAAAAAAAAAAAAAAGGTTAATATATTTATTTTTGTAACCACAGCGTATAAAACGAAAGCACCGAGGAGAAAAAAAAATATATATATATATATATATATTTCTAAATCCATATATGAGGATGTGCATAAAAAATGGACTAAATCATGTGGCGCCACAATCCACTTGGAAAGTCTTGATAAGAAGGTGTTGGATAAATGCGTGCGTTAATCTATAATAATAATAATAAATAAATGTAGGGAAGAATTTTTAAAACAGCGAATTCTTTGTTTCAGTGATTTGTTAAATTTCCAGTATTCATAACTGCTAACTTTTTTAATTGATTCCGGAATGTTGTTAGTACCGCCCTTTTTTAAAACCATATTCTTTGAGGAGTAATTTTCTTCATATTTAATTGTAATTACATGCTAAAGAAAATTATTCTAGAAAGAATATGGTATGAAGAAAAGGGCGATTGTTAACAACTTTCCGGAATAATTTGAAGTTGGCAGCTATGAGTATTTTTTTCCGAATTCCAAGTAATATTTTTTCAGAAAAGTTCTTTAAATGTATTTTCAAGGTTGAACACCTTAAAGGGGGGGGGGGGTGATTAAACAATTACAAAAGTAAAGAGGTTAAGACTAATAACAATGCTTTTACAAAAACCCCTGCAAACAAGCATGAATCTCTTATTCCTCATAAAATATGAAGGATTTTAAACAATTAAAATTTTGAGTAATCTGCATACTTGCCAACTCTACTGTTTTTACCAGTAGACTACCGTTTTTTTAGCTATTTCTACTGGTCAGCTGTTTTTAGGAACTTACAAGAAAAATTGTAAAATTGAGCAATTTTACTGTAAAATATATAGAGGAAAATATACAGAAAATAAATATAATAATGAAATGAGGCTTATTAAATGCATGTGTAAAAATTACAATATTGATTTTAATTAACTCAAAACAAACTTAAATTTTTGGGTTTTTTACTTCCATCACCTAACTACCGTAGGTAATGGAAGTATTGTATTCGGTCCAAAAATTCGATATCGAGATTTCACCTGATTTACACGTTTTAAGGTCCCCTGGGTCCAAAAACGTGGTTTTTAGCAATTGGTAAGTGTGTGTGTATGTGTGGAATCTCCTGACCCCTGTGGCAGAAATTTATTATGCTTTCTGCGACAAGCTTCATCAACACCAAAATCTTTCTACAGGAATAGTTTGTGAAGTTGACATTTACGAATTCAAAATAATTTATTTTTAAATAGTATATAATATTCAGTATAACCAATGTATTTAAATTTTAACTAGGCACAAATGCATAAAACTGCACTATTGCAAGATTTTTTTTTTTTTTAAAGAAAGGTGAAAATAAATCTATTGATTTTAATTGCTTCAGATTTTTTGTTCACATTAATATACAATATTGTTTATAAAATATTCAATGAATTCAAACCATAAAATGCAGCAACACATCCAAAGTAATCTGCAATTTTTTTACGGCATTTAAATCATGAAATGTCTAAATTAAACAAATGTTACAAATACTATTAAAATTTCATTACTTTTTTTTTATATTAAATATATATATTTAAATACACAAATGCACTTATTTCATACGGTGCAAACCAAACAACATAAAATATAATACAGGACTCAAAATTAAAATACAACAAATTAAAAGTAAAAATTAATATAGAATACTGAATATCATAATGAAATATAAATAATTTACAACATTTATAGTTTTTGAGATTATTAGAAATATGCACGATAACATTCTAATACAAAGATTTATTTTTTGTATTATATACAAATAGCATAAAGATGTGTATTTGAAATCTAAAAAATGTGATTCGACATTAAAGAATTCAGAATGTATGATTATACCATCATTTAAATACATAAAGTAAAACAGAATACAAGATCTAAGTAACACAATTATAGACAAAGCATAGTCGAATTATTTTCATACAAATTGAGGCAAGTGAAATATTTATTTTTTAAGGAAATGTTGAAATCTGAAATGTAACAGATTCCATGGATAAAATTTATAATAGAAAATAATGATTACAGATGAATGAAATAAATAGAAATCAATTAAAAGTAATATCTGGTATTGATATCTATACGAATAAGTAAATAAAAATAAATAAACAAAAGCATTTACTGTTTAATTAGTATTTATTCAAAACAACTACTATTAGATAAAATTCCTTTTGCTTACAAAAAAAAAAAAAAAAAAAAAAAAATCAACAAAACCTTTGGTTTGATTATTATTCAAAATAACTATTTTATTTGCAATATTTCAATTAAAAAAATAAACATTTTTTTTTTTTTTAATTCAGATGTTTAAAAAATGAAATGAACAAGCTGTAGAAACTAATGATAAGAGTGTTTTTGTAAAATAAATTAATAATTTTTTAACGACTTCATATGCTTAAACAACAAAATTTAAAGCTAGGAATTTTAATCACAATTAAAATAATTAATGATTAGTAAAGAAAAAAATTAGAAAAATTACCAATTTTATAACTTAAGGTACCAATTAATATTTATTGCTAAGATCTTTTACTACATATAAAATGTTAAATACCAATAAAGTATTTTTATGATTAATTTCTTAATTTTCATTTTTTGAAGCAAGGTTTGAAGCTTCATTTTTTATTTTGCGTATAACTACAGACGTTACAAATTTCCCCATAGTCTTATTTCTGCATATATTTGTGAAATGTATCGCATAGTTTGAACCAAACATTAAAATTAACGCAGCTTTAAAAAATTTACGTGTATTTACTGCCACGCACGTATGCAAGCTTCGCATACATTAAAGAAAATAAAATCACGAGATGCAACTAATTTGTCATGCGTAAATAAGAAAATGTATGAAAATCGGTACAACAGCAATCACGCACTTAAAAAAAAAATCACTATTTTGTTATGCATGAATCTGAAAATGCATGAAATATGAAATTCAGAAAATGGTCGCAAAGCCACATTCTTTCGAAAAAACATCTTTCTGCAATACAATAAATACACACGACACGAGCGGCAGGCGCGGCGCGAAAACACAGTTTGAAGACTCGAAAATGAAGGTTGATGTGAAGAGTTCACCAGTGAAAAGTGTCGATACACCGAATCCTATCACCGCATCACGAATCGCTAATGCATGCCGTATCAAAGCTAACCCAAAGTGATTTACATCCGCTTTATCTCCTCTCCTTATTCAGGATTGAGGCGATCGTATCTGCAGAAACGAAAATTTGATCTGCAGAACAGTTTATAAACCATTCTTTGACTTTCTTTCTCTCTCTCTCTCTTTTTTTTTTTAAATGGCAAAATTTATTTGACTTAAGTAAAATCTTTCTGCAAGAATATTTCTGTTTCTGCGACATTGTCGCCGTGTCGCCGTGTTTCTGCCACGGGGCAGCCATGAACGTAGGGCGTATGGAATTCATGATCTAGAAAGTAAAAATGTAATTGAGGAAAGGTCGGTCAAATTCAACGAATCATTAAAGGGCTGTTCATTTTTTTGAGAAAAACAATGATGTCTGGGATATTCAATCATTCTATAATTCAACCCCAAAAGAAATCGACAATCAAACAACAAAGAACAAAATTTCGCATCTCACACTCTCTCATGAGGAAATGAAAGAAAATAATAATATTTTGAAACCCTCGACGTCTGCCGATGAGGGGGACATCAGTGAAAAAGGGGGACGCAAACTGAGAGCGGAGTCGAAGCCAGAAGTAATTTCGAATTACGAAGTGACAGAATAAAAAATAAACAAATTTTGTGTAATTTTACGGAAAGTGTCCCAAATAATTATTTAGAAGCGAAAACTGATACTAATTCGTAAAATTGGGAAATTGCGATACAAAATGAAATGGATTCTTTAAATAAACATAATGTTTGGGAGATCGTTGATAAGTCAGTTGACGCGAAATTAATAAAGAGCAAATGGGTTTATACTAAGAAACAAAATGATTCAGGTAACATCATTTTTAAGGCAAGATTATGCGCAGCGGGTTTTAATCAAATTAAAAGAATCGATTTTTCGGAATCTTTCTCGCCTCTTTTGTGCATGGAAACATTCCGTTTGCTAATTGCACTTGCAGCTAAATTAAATTTAATTGTAAAATTCTTTGATATTAAAACTGCTTATTTATATAGTAATTTAGAGGAAAATGTATACATGTTACCACCGCAGGGTTTTGAAGGGTCAACAGGTACAGGAAAAGTATGTAAATAAAAAAAAAAAAAATTTGGATTAGTACAAACAGCTTCAGATAATTGCATATTCATTAAAACTCATAATGTTAAATTTCTTATTTTATGTATCTATGCTGATGATTTTTGTATATTCTGTAATAATCAAGAAATGTATAAAGATATAATCTCTAAAATTGGAGTAATATTTGAATTACATGAAAATTATAAATCAAAATTTCTAGATATAGAAATATTAAAAAATAATAACGGTATCTATTTATCACAGACTCAGTACATTGAGTCATTACTAGTTAAACTCAATTTAAGTGATTGTAAAACAGTAAAAACCCCAATTGTTAAAGGAAAAGATAAAAGCTTACCACTTACAAATGAAACTATTGATATAAATAAATATCAGGAAATTTTTGGTGAATTATTATATTTATCTAATAAAACGCGTCCAGATATAGCTTTTGTAATTACTTATTTGCCACAGTTTAATCATAAGCCTGAAAAAAGACATTATACACTCGCAAAAAGGGTTCTATGATATTTAAAGGGAACTAAAGATAAAAAAATATTCTATGTACAGTATTTGGGTATTTAAATGCAAGTTCTGATGCAAGTTAGGGGAAAGCAGAAAATGGCAAATCATTTTCTGGTGGTGTAATTTTATTGGGTAATTCATTAATATCTTGGAAGTGTCATAAATAAAAAAGTGTAAGTTTATCAACCTGTGAAGCTGAATTGTTTGCTGTTTCAGAAATTTCTAAAGACATAACATGGATAATAAATTTATTATCCGAATTATAGTGTAAAAATTTAATAAACAATACTGTACCACTAAGTTCGAACAGTCAAACAGACATACAATGCGTTAACTGTACAAGATCATCTAACAAATCTAGACACATTAACCTAAGATTGCATTTTATTAAAGACTTGATCAAGGACAATGTTATCGAACTGAATTATACTCCAAGTGAAATCCTGATTTCCGATTTCTTGAGAAAGGCTGTAAATGAAGAAAAATGACTGTATTCAATGGAAAATAATTCTTTAATTTCTTAATTTCATATATTTTTATTTTTATGTGTTCATCTTGTATTATGTTATATATGTATTTATATTTTTACTTTAGTGTAGATTATAATGCATCGCTTGCAGGGGGAGTGTGTTGGAAGTAGTGAACGATTCATCTTAATAAAACAGATGCGCCTCTAATTGCGCGTGCGCATGAGAGAGAGCTCTCCAACTGCTCCGGCAGCGAGCGCGCCAGTTGAAAGAAAATGTAGCTAAGTGCGCTGGCCTACGTGGCTATTACCTGTGTGGTAGAAAACTAAGATGTATGAAGTTAAAGACTTAAATATTTTTTAACTCTTCTTATTTTCGAATGTGTGTGTGTATCGCAATTCATCATGTTTATCGTCTTCAATAAATGTTTTTGTCGTATATTCAAGTATTTCGATTTCAAAGACATCTGATTACAACAATAAAAAAAAAAAAATAAATAAAAAACTCTTTAAAATTATAAAATTATTTCATGGAAGGAACTATTGATAAAATTAATAACACAGAAAAATAAAACCTCTGTGAATATGTATAGTTGCCATCTTTAAAAATTTTTGGCTACCAGAAAGTTTAATATATATATATATATATATATATATATATATATATATATATTACTTAATCAGTGAAAACCGCTACAGTTCACCGATTAAATAAAATAAATAATTCTATTAATTTTTTCCAGTAGCTAAATGGTACTAGTTTGGCAACTATGATGACATGTAAGCCATTTTCTACAAGCAACCAAACACAATATATTCGCAAACACTGTAACGTTTTGATAAACAAAAGACGATGTTTTTGCGATATCTATAAAAATTTCGCTGAGGAGTTTTTCCTATAACATGTATACAAGTTGTGCATTTTGTTGGTATATAAATATTAAAGCACACATAAATGCATACTGTGGAAAACAATTTTTACTGCATTTTAAAGTATTATAAGTAATTTTCAATATATATATATATATATATGTGTGTGTAGTATACAGGCAGTACTTCAAAAAGTTAAAAAAAAAAAAAAAAAAAAAGGAAAAACACTCGAAAGAGAAAGGCATAAAAACTGATGGAGAGTTTATAAATCATTTGAGATTTGCGCATATTGTACTGCTTGCCTCCGCAATTGAGGAGAAATGCTTGTTAGGATTCACCCAAAGAGATAGAAAGCGGAACACTTGGATTAGCAGGGAAAGCTAGAATTTCTTATGTTATTTCTAGATTTAAGAAATGTTAATAGAGCTGGGTTTGGTACCTTGAGAAAAAAAAATGTTGACAGACGGTCCACTAAAGTCTTATTTTGGATTCCGATAGTTGTGAAAAGATCAAGGAAGAAATGACTTTTTCGTTAGAGAGATGAAATTGTGGAGTTTCAAAAAGCAAAATGGAGAAGAATGATAGAAAACTGTTCGAATTGTAATCCAGGTCTTCATTCTGCAGTAGGCTAATAAAGGTTAAAATTCATAATATATATATATATATATATATATATAAATGTATGTATGTACAGTGGAGGAAACAACGCAGCATTCGACATTATTTCGTTGATAATCGAAACAACAATATATAATAAGTATCATTTGACCGTGAATTGTGAGTACTTTTCAAAAATGAAATGAAATTCCGTCTACACATTAAAACCATAGCCTCCTAAACTGGATGCCCGTCGCGTGACTCGGAAACTTGGCAACAGTTCAAGCGGTAGACAGCGCTACCTGGTACAGATTGGGCGATTTTTTTATTCAACTGTCACCAATAATTTTAAGACGTAATATATGATATATATAATCTACGTTTCTTAAATTTTATTCGCCTTTTATGTATATATCCCAATTTTAAAATTTTTTGGTGGCTGTTGAATAAAAAAGTCGTGCAATCTGTATCAGGTGGCGCTGTCTACCGCTTCAACTGTTGCCATGTTTCCGAGCCACGCGACCGGCATCAAGTTTAGGAGGCTATGTTAAAACGCACACCAACTTTATTTTTTCAACGGGAACGCTCTATTTTTATTTTATATTTAAAATCTCGGTTCGTGGCAATGCGTAAAATTATAACTGTTGTATATTTTACTATTTTTTTTTTTTTTTTTTCAATTGAGTTATAAGCGTTCAAGTTTGCTAATGACATAGGTGCCAAATCTCCCGTTTTTGAAGGGAGATTTCAAACCGGAAAATTTTTATAGCTGTTTTCTGTAACATTAATAATCGAAAATATATATAACATATTCCATTTAAAAATACTGGTGTCAATTCTGATTTAAAAGTTAAAAAGGTTGGCAGCTATGTAATGTTTAATTCATGCTACAAACTTTTATTAATACCTTCACAAGAAAAAAAAAAAAAAAAAAAAAAGAAAAGAAAAACTTCATTGATAATTTTTTTTTCTCTTTTTTCTTACGAGATACAATGAAGAAATCCAAACACAACCAATGATAACTTTTGATTCAAAAAAATATTTTTATTAAGAAAAATATTACTAAATTTTATTATTATAGATTAATATTTAAAAAAGTTATGAAATACGATCTATATTAATTTTTACATAAAATGAATCCTAATGTTAAAAAATATGGGTGCACAAATTGCATCTCATTCCTGTTATTACCTTCCGAGATATAAATAATTTTTTCTTTTGAAGAGGCTTAGATGGCCATCTCTTATAAAGTTTTGCATAAGACAACGTAGAAAATCTCAAAACGTAACGGAAAAAAATTAAACGAAATATTTTTAATTTTTTATTACGGGTGAAACTGCATGCAACACACGCACACACGCAAAAAAAAAAAAAAAAAAAAAAAAAAAAAAAAAAAAAAAAAAAAAAAAGGAAACAAAAAAATATTATTTTAAGACATTAGCAGGGGGTCACACTCTCCGTCCTATTTTATGGACGCTCTCCTGAATGTGAAATTTTGAAATTTATTACTATCACCCTTTTTATAAAGTAATTTCGGTCCTGCATAATCATGGCACATTACTATAAATACATCAGACGTTGATATGAGAAAATATCCATTATAAATATAGTGGCAAAGAAAAATGCGAAAATTTGTTATCTCTAAGTGTATTGAAAAAACGGTGTAGAGTATCCCTGTATTAGTATTACAAAGATCGCATTCTCTGCCTTTTTTTTTTTTTTTTTAGGTCAGATTCGAAGATGAGAAATTTTCGTCTTTTTTATCACCACAATTTTTAAAGAAAAAACTCTATTCTGCTTAATTATACTACATTACTATAAAAATACTAGTGGCAAAAAGGTCTGAAATTTTCATCCCTGAAACTGACCTAAAATAAAAGGCGGAGAATATGATTCTTGGTAAGGGTAAACAAAATTTCTTATTTATTAAAGGAACAAGTCACATCTTTCAGCGTTATTCTAGAACAAACTAATATAGAAAAAGAAAAGTGATTGTCAGTATTTGTTATATAGCCCTTAATTTATGTTGGCAAATACAGTATAAGCATGCGGTATTTACTATATAGATTACTCGTGATAAAAATTTAGTCAGCTAAATATCTATAATAATAAATGGAAAGGTTTGTCTTTCTGTCTGTTCTTTTATACGTTCAGCCCCTATTGAACGCAGAAGTACTAGAATTAACATACGGATGCTCTGGAGCCTTTCCGATGTTTTCCTCGAAACAGAATTTAAAAATTTTAATTAGTTTCGGAGATATTAATTAAAAGGTTGACCCATGTCGATCGAAAAATGACCAAAAATCCTTATTACTTAAAAAGAGGCATTCTATCCGCAGACGATTTTAACGGATGTCTCGAACGGAAACAAAACATGTGGAAGTCTTAATGTCACATCATCATGAACTGGGGTTAAAAATTGCAAATTTCAAAGTGCTTCAAATTCTATTTTTCGCACACAACACTTAATATACAACCTATTCAGCACAAAACCAACCAGCAGTTAAAATTTCATCAATTTTCATTAATAAACAAAGCAGTTACATTTTAATTGCAAATTAAATTTTATTCTAACACGTAATCTATCTTTCAATAGACGATAGGAGTTTCCATAGCAACAAAATACATTTGAAGGAACTAAAAAATACTTTTTCTTTTTCTTTTTACTTCCATAAAATAATTTCATAAGTAACACATTATTTGAAAGCTTTGTTGATTTCGAATTAAACAGTAGATTACAGAAATTTCTACCGCCATATATTTTAAAATTTCGATAGTTCAAATTCTAATTAAATTGTTTTTAATATTTCATTCGAAAGATATTTTAAAGTTCTTTTAAATTATCGAAAGATTTCACCAGATATACACGTTTTTGAGGTGTCCTAAATCAGTTTCTTTTGTATCTCAGCTACTAATTAAAATAATTTCATAAGTAATACATCATTAGAAAGCTTTTTTGATTTGGAATCGAACAGTGGTTTGCAGAAATTTCTACCGCCAGGTGGCGCTGTAATATTTTAAAATTTCAATTTATAATTATGATTAAATTATTTTTAATCCGTCATTCGAAAGATATTTTAAAGTTATTTTAAATTATCGAAAGTTTTCACCAGATTTACATGTTTTGAGGTGTCCTGAATCAGTTTTCTTTTATATCACAGTTATTAATTAAAAAAATTTCATAAGTAATACATTATTTGAAAGCTTTGCTGAGTTAATACACATTTTAAAGTACTTTTACATTAACTGAAATGGAATTCGAGATTTCTCCCGATTTACACGTTTTGAGGTGTCCTGATTAGGTTTTCTTTTGTATCTCATCTACTAATTAAAATAATTTCATGAGTAATACATCATTAGAAAGCTTTGTTTATCTGGAATGGAACAATAGATTACAGAAATTTCTACCGCCAGATGGCGCTGTAATATTTTTAAATTTCAATATTTCAAATTCTAATTATGATTAAATTATTTCTAATACATCATTCGAAAGATATTTTAAAGTTCTTTTATATTATCGAAAGTGGAATTCGAAATTTCACCTGATTTACAATTTTAAGGTTCATGATCAGGTTTTCTTTTCCATCGCAGCTAATTGAGTAAGACCGTTCAAATTTGATATATGTAAGTTAATTAGGAGGGGCTGGAAGGGTTGTAGAGGGAATTATGCGCTGCCGAAGGCAGTGGGGACCCGGTCCGACAATTTACCTGATGAGAAATGATGTTTTTAATTTTCTTTTCTTAAGAATAAGAGTTTGATTTCAGAAGGGATATGTGCGTGCACCGCACATATATCTTAACATGTGCGCGTATGGGGGTTTGGGACCGGTGCGAGTTTTTACCCGATGATAAAAGATTTTTTTCTTTTAATTTTTTTTTCTTACTAATAAAAGTTTAAGTTGAGAAGGAATATGCGTGTACAGTGCACGTATATCCTGAAACGAGCGCGCGCAGCTTGCATGGGTCTGCGCTGCCGAAGGCAGTGGGGTCGCGGTGTGAGTTTTTACCCGATGCTAAATGATATATTTTTTTATTCCTTTTCTTAAGAATGATTTTTTTTTCCTCTTTTTTTATCACATGATAAAAATTAATGCAATTTTGAGAATTCATTAATTATTGTGATTCATTTAAAAATAGTGACCAGCGAAGCGGGCGTAGCCTGCTAGTGATAAAATAAGTAAATATATATATATATATATATATATATATATATATATATTCCCTTAAAAAAGTAGTATGAAAAGTTGGCAGAGTTAAAAATCCCAGAAATGAAATAAGGAACTTGACAACTGTTTTTACTTCTTTGTAATGTTAGTACTCATTTTCTTTTATACGAGAAGAATATTTTTTTTTTTTTTTTTTTTTACCCCAATAACATATTGGAGAAAAATACTGTACAAAGGAAGTCATGCGTAAACAGCATTAATAAATTAGAAAGTTGATAGCTCCGGTAGTGTAAAGCTACTCAGAAAAAGTTGATATATATTTGTGTATAGTTTTTTGACGTTTGTGTATTAAAACCGTGGTTTTCTGATTTTTTGTAGGTACCATAGCCGTTGCTATCGAGTTTAGTGCGAGACCTTCTTTAAGACATTGCTTTCGGTCTATTTTATTATTTTAAACAGTAAACAGCGCCTGTTTTAGTTTCTCTAAAACGTTAAATTATTCAACATAACGGTTTTGCATATATCTGATTAGAGCAATTAAATTTATTTCCAGAAAACGGTGTGTAAATATTAATGACGTATATATACGTCCGCGGCTCATAAAATTCCCAACACAAATAAGCAAAATCTTTTACTGTTTTCGTAAACTATTGCTTTAGATGATATGAGGCGAATATTTTTTTTCCCCTCAATATGTATTTTTGCGTTATCCACTGTATCACGAATATTAAACGGACAACACTCATAATGTACTTTACTCTGCATTATCATATTAACAATACTCAGTAAAGATGAGCAGCTACTTTCATGACGTAAAACCTGCCGCAGACAACCACACATTCGAGGATTTTTCATTTAGAAGTACCCAGAATCAGAGGATTCCGCACTTTCAAAGCCAGATGTTAGCACAGAAATTTAGAGTCTCTTTTTATGGTTTAAAAAAAAAAGGGGGGGGACGGAATACTTGAAACAAGAAAAATCACTTGTGCAAAATACATTTAAAAAAAGACAAGCTCCACCGATTATATAAGAGTAAATATATGTATATTAACGATGTTGATCTCTATACTACATATTACAGAGTCACTAATATGATTAGATGATGAGTATTTACCGCACTTGTGTTTTTAATAATAATAAAAAAAGGTAATAAAGGTAAAAGCGACAATGAAATGGAATAATTATAAAAGATCGAGTGGTTTTCAAATTGTACATTGGAAAATTAAGCTATGTAACGCGAAAAAGAGTTGTAAATGCGGAAAATTTATATATTATTAACCTACAAAGCCTCTTTGAAAGAATTTATACAAAAATGAATACAATTATTTTCATTTTCGCAACAATAGTTATACTCTGTTCGCCGAGAACTGATAGCGAATATAAACGTGATTCTTGGCGATACTGTTAAATGACTGGCGTTGGACTAAAGACAAACGGCGTCTCTCTGACAAGTGAACGACATTTTTTTTTTGTTCGTTTATTTCGTAGAGATGTTATCCTTTCTTCAGGTGTTTAATGTGAATTATTGTAAATGAAAGAATGGAATAAAGTCCTCGAAAAGAAAGATAAATGCAGTAAATCCAAAGAATGGTTTTTATTCACCTGTCACAAACTATACTCACATAAAAGGCAGAGAAAGCTAACCTTCGGTCAATATAAACAGAATCGCCCATTCAGCAAGAAAACGTAAATGTGTCAAATTTTGGAGATAAAAGAACAACAGTTTATATTTAATTTCGCTTTTAAGTTTTCCTCGAACAATCTAGAAATGTTTCATTTTTGACCATGCTTCAAAACATAATTGAGACACGAATGGCTTTTCATATGTGTGAGTGAATTTTATGCCTGTGAATACGTAAATGGTACTTCGGATTATTTATCTTTTGAGAAAAATCTTCACAACAAATTTCCCATATGGCATTTCTGCTGTTTGGGAATGTGAATGTATATTTAGATCACTTTTATTAGACAGTTTCTTGGATCAATCTTCTCAGAGCTAAGACTTCTTTTTTTGTAGGTACGATTGAGTAAATGTTTATTCAAACTATCCCTTTCAGAAAAAACTTTGGAAAAAATTTTACACATGGGGCTTTTCTCCTGTATGAATACGTAAATGTTTAAATAGATTACATTTATCAGAAAACTTTCTAGAACATATTTCACAAACATGTGGCTTTTCTCTTGTGTGAGTTAGCAAATGTATATTGAGCCTACCTTTTCGAGAAAAACCTTTAGAACAAATTTCACACACATGGGGCTTTTCTCCTGTATGAGTACGCAAATGTTTAATTAGAAATCTTTTTTCAGAAAACTTTTTAGAACATATTTCACACACATGTGGCTTTTCTCCTGTATGAGTACGTAAATGTTTAAATAGGTTTATTTTCTTTGAAAACTTTCTAGAACATATTTCACACACATGTGGCTTTTCTCCTGTGTGAGTTAGCAAATGTATATTGAGACTACCTTTTCGAGAAAAACCTCTAGAACAAATTTCACACACATGTGGCTTTTCTCCTGTATGAGTACGTAAATGTTTTTTTAAACTTGTTTTAACTGTGAATCCTATAAAACAAATTTCACACACATGTGGCTTTGGCTTTTCTCCTGTATGAGTACGTAAATGTCTTTTTAAATCTCTTTTAACTGTGAATCTTTTAAAACAAATTTCACACACGTGTGGCTTTTCTCCTGTATGAGTACGCAAATGTTTCATTAGATATCTTTTGTTAGAAAACGTTTTAGAACATATTTTACAAACATGTGTCCCTTCTCTTGTGTGAATGCGTAGATGTGTATTTAAATCACTTTTACGTGCGTATCTTTTTAGACATGTTTCACACTCATATGGCTTTTCTCCGGTATGAGTACGATAATGTTTAGTTAGGTATCTTTTTTCAGAATCTCCTAAACAATTTATAAATTGAATCAATTTTTTTTTTTTTAAGTAAATTTTATTACCTTTCAGAAATGTCAGGTTCGATTATAGGTCGTGCTCATCGACCAATACGTTAGGAGTTTTCCGTGGTTTTCTCAGAAACTCGCGTAAATGCGGGCTAGAACTCCTCAGAAAGACCCCCCACGGAGGGCATTCCACCTATTGGCCTAGGAACTTAGCTTAGGCAATCGGCCTTAAACCCAAACATTACTTTTTAATTATGTTGTTATAACAGGTTTTTTTTTTTTTTTCTTTTTTTTTCCCAATTCTTGTTGCACAAGTAGGAAAAAAAAAAAATGCATTCTAGAAAGAGAAAAATGTTCTCTAAGCTTCAATATAATAGTTTTTATTTAAAAATCTTACTATAGGAACTTGTATTAAAAAACTGAGGGAATACTTTAGAAATTATGAGTACCAGGCAGCTATAATGTTGTTAAGGAACAGGGTATTATTTTACATGCAAGAAACAGTGGTATCATACTGTTTGTTGCAAAGATGGATGTTCATAGAATTACATTATCCAGTATATTTTTCATAATTCCATTTGCACATTCAGAAATTTCTCGACCATTAATTCTGTTCTAGTTCTTCAAAAATTGACTTCTTGATGCTGGTGGACGTGAAGTGTCGGGTTCGATCCCAAATCGCGCTTATCGGTCTAGCTGTTCGGAGTTTTGCGCGTTTTTTCTTTTTCCTGAAACTTGCGTAATTGTGGACAAAGGCCCTTTAAAAGGACCGCTACGGTGGGCAGACCCAGGCCTTGAACCCTAATGCAGTCAACTGGCTTTAATCTCCAACACCAACATTGATTTTAAGTTATAAAGTCAGATGAATGACCTAAAAGCAGTTTTCGAATCCTTTAGAATAAAATATTCAGAATTTAAAAAATTTCCCCATACAGTATTATGGGCTTTGGTTCCAAAAATAAATAAATAAAATAATTAATAAAAAAATGCTCCTTTAGCTTTTTGAAAGGAAATGCTCAAATTATTATGATTGACATTTTTATATCGCGCATATTTAAATATATATATATAAGTTAATTTTATTTTTTGAATAAATTATTTGCTTTAAATGAGTAGCAAATAATACAGATTGAAAATCCCTTTAAAGTGCAAATTTTAAAATGAAAAATATTGATAAAAATGAAAAAGTGCTGTATTTCGGTTTATGGATTTATTGGATTTGGGAATAACGTCGATTGACTACTGTAGGTCCTACGTCTGAAGGGGAGTGCTCTCCGTGGGGGATCTTTCTAAGGGATTCTAGTCCGTATGCACACAATTTTCGGAGAAAAACACGGAAAACTCTGAATGACTAAGTAGGCAAGCGCGACCTGGAATCGAACCTAGGTACTTCCCGTCACTCAGCTATGAGCGCAGAACCGCTCGACCACCATTGGAGTCTCAGAAGAGGGAAAAGGGCAGCCTTTGTAAAAAAATCATAATAAAATTTTAAAATTTTCCTTTTTTACATACTTTGTATTTATTTTATTTTTTTTATTGGAAATGCTGGCATAAATTGTGATTTTTGAAATACATTCATTGTTTTAAATTATGAAAATTCATATTTTCATATTTATTTTTTAAATATCATATGTTTTCATTATACTATTTCGTCTTTTTTTTGGGGTGGGGGAGCGAATTGTTTATATTTATAAATATGTTTACATACTAGCAGGCGACGCCCGCTTCGCTGGTCCCTATTTTTAAATGAATCACTATAATTACTGATTTCTCAGAATTGCATTAATTTTTATCACGTGAAAAAAAAAAGAGAAACAAAATCTGATTAGGAAAAATGTCGCACCGGCTTCTCAATGTCTTCGGAAAAAATTCCCAAAGTGCTCTAACTCTTATTTCTATTATTTTCCCCCTTCTCCCCCCTCTCGTCTATCCTAATAATTTTACAAATTCGAAAATATCCGCAATGGATTTGTAAGTATCAAAAACCTCTATACACCAGTTTTGAACGATGTATGTCGATTTTATTTTTTTGCCCCTCCCAATAATTTAAAAAATTCAAAAATATACGCAATTGATTTGTAGGTATCGAAAACCTCTATGTACCAATTTTGAATGATCTAACTCTATTTTATTTTTTTTTGCCCCTCCGCCCCCCTTCCCGGCCCTTCTAATAACTTTACACTTTCGAAAATATCCCTATTCGACTTGCAGGCCTTTAAAACCTGTCTGTACCAATTTTGAACGGCCTAACTGTATTTCTATTTGTTTTTGCCCATAGCCCCCCCCCCTTACCGCCCCTCCTAATAATTTTACAAATTCGAAAATATCCCTAATGGATTTGTAAGTATCGAAAACCTCTATGTACCAATTTTGAACGATCTGACACTATTTTTATTTTTTTGCAACCCTCCTCCTCTCCCCCCTTCTCGCCCCTACTAATAACTTTACACTTTCGAAAATATCCCCATTCGACTTGCAGGCCTCTTAAACCTATCTGTACCAATTTTGAACGACCTAACTGTATTTCTATTTGTTTTTGCCCCATAGCCCCCCCCCCTTACCGCCCCTCCTAATAATTTTACAAATTTAAAAATATCCGCAATCGATTTGTAAGTATCGAAAACCTCTATGTACAAATTTTGAACGATCTGACACTATTTTTATTTTTTTGCAACCCCCTCCCCACCCCCCCCCTTCTCCCCCTCCTAATAAATTTACACTTTCGAAAATATCCCCATTCGACTTGCAGGCCCCTTAAACCTATCTGTACCAATTTTTAACGACCTAATTGTATTTCTATTTGGTTTTGCCCCATACCCCCCCTTACCGCCCACCCCCTTACCGCCCCTCCTAACAATTTTACAAATTTAAAAATATCCGCAATCGATTTGTAAGTATCGAAAGCCTCTATGTACCAATTTTGAACGGTCTGACACTATTTTTATTTTTTTGCCACCCCCCTCCCTCCCCCCTTCTTGCCCCTCCTAATAACTTTACACAATCGAAAATATTCCTATTCGTCTTGCAGGCCTTTAAAACCTATCTGTACCAATTTTGAACGGCCTAACTGTATTTCTATTTGTTTTTGCTGAATAGCCCCCCCCCCTCCTTGCTACCCCACCTGGGGGCTGAATTTCTAAAATTCCAGAAATTGGTTTTTAGACAGTTGCATTAGTTATATTTTAGAGTAAAAATTTCACGTATATCTATTTTTTTTGTTTGAGATATATAGGATTATGCGAAATCACGTTTTACGCATGTGAAATCATGTTTTGCCCACCCCCCCGCCCCCTTGGGGACCGAATTTCAAAAATTCCAGAAACCGATTTTTAGACATTTGTATTAGCTATATTTTAAAGCAAAAATTTCACGTATATCTGTTTTTTTGTTTGAGATATATAGGATTATGTGAAATCACGTTTAACGCATGTGAAATCACGTTTTGCCCCCCCCCCCCCGCCCTCTTGGGGACCGAATTTCAAAAATTCCAGAAATCGATTTTTAGACATTTGTATTAGCTATATTTTAAAGCAAAAATTTTACGGATATATGTTTTTCTGTTCGAGTTATTAAACATTATTACATTTAATTCTCGCGTTAAAGCGCTCTTTCAAGTCTGAAGTGGAAAGGCAGTCGATGCGAGCGCCATCTTCTAAAAGCGACCAAAATGGGGCCATTCTGATAAAACAGCGTCGGCGGTCCATAGTGTACGTCCATGGAGATGGCCATTCCTAAGGCTCCTATATATACGAGCTGGCGCATCAGGCATTTTGTTGCCTTAGGGTTGCCACGTGTACCCAGCGAGTTTCTCTGTAAACAAAGGACAAACATGATTTTTTATCGTCTTACATTACTTTAAAGTAACTTGTTTTATTATATTTCATAATTTTAGCTAAGAAAACTATGATATAGAAGTTTGTTTAGCGATAAACTGCTATAATCATTCAAGAAGTGAATATAAAGTTTTCGCAGACTGTGTATTTGAGTTTTGGCGACATTTTGTGAAAGAAACAGAAACCGCCCTAACAACACACCTTACTCCAGTACATCCATAGGATATCCTCAGAATAAAATGACATCCTGAGAATGTACTGTGGAAAAAATGTGTTTTTAAGAATATTATTGTTGTTTATTGCTCTTGTCTAGACCGGATTAGCTACAGATCAAGATTTCTTAAAATCATTAGGGAAGCGATAAGGACGCCAAGCGGGAATGCTGTCCTCTTCGGAGGCAAAAAAATGGCGGTGATGCGCCGGCCTATTATTTTATTTAGGGGCTCTAGCCATTCCCGTTCTTTTTCAAGCACGAGAATGAACAGTTCTTTGAAAACTCGGAACCATGGTAATAGAATATCTCAGGTATAATCACTGCATGTTGAATTTTTGGCACATGGAACTAGTTTCGTACATCAACCGGAATTTACGCCATCTATCGCGTACATTAGAAAACGCTTGCTTGTTAATTTCATTAAAAGTATTTTAGCACTATATTTTTAAAAATACTGTAATTTTCTCTATCTTTTTTATTTATTTATGTTTTCAAATTAAAAAAGATATAAATATATATTTTATTATTTAATTTTATTATTATTATTTTTCAAATTAAAAAATGTATAAATATACATTTTATTTTATTTTAGTTTATTATTTATTATTTTAATTATAAAAAGGTATAAAAAAAATTAAATTCAATAAATATTTTTAAAATATTTGTAATAAAAATTACAAATTGTATTAATAACTAACAAACATAATTTAATTTTTAAAAAAGTCCAAGAGGACAAAAATTATTTATTCTTTGTTAGGATAAATATCGAAATTCACTTAAATTTTCAGATTTTTAAATTTTCTTTGGACAAATTATTTAAAATAAGTGAACTTTAACTTAAAGATGAAAGTAAAAGTTATTATTTTTAATTAGAAATATTTATGCTTGTGCCTCAATATCTATTTAAATATTAAGAAAAGAAAGGAAATGGTAATTGTACTTTTTATGTTTTTAACAAAATGGCAAAAATAAAATAATTTTTTTTTTTTCCTGGAAAATCAATTTTTACAGATTTTCTTCTTCTTTTTTATTTATTTTTAATTACTGTATCATTTTTTTCATCAAATTTCTTTCTGGTTCAAAACCTAAATTTTATTTCCTTAAAAAGGCGATTTTTTCCTGATTTTTGTTAAATTTTGTTAAATATAATTTATAAAATTATTTTTACTATGAAAATTAAATATGTAAAGGAAATTAAATATTACTCTTTCCTAAAAAAAAAAAAAAAAAAGGTTATAGTTGTGCAGGTTAAAGCCGATTGACTACTACATTATGGTACTATACTTAGATGGCATGTTTTTCGTGGGTTTATTTTTAAGGAGATCCAAGCATGTGTTCGCGTGAGTTTCGAAGAAAACCATGGAAAAGTGAGAACAGCTAAGACAACGAATTGTGATATTGGATCACGCTGGGGAAAAAAATGACTCTCTGGAAATCGTGAATTTATAACCAATTCTGACGAAAATTAAAATTTTGTTAAAAACAAGCGATGATGAGTTTAGTCTAAAAAACGCTAAATTTGATAGATGTTTCTAAGGATTCTGGTCAATTAACTATGTTAGGATCCTAGTCCTGGTTAGAATACTTTTCACGGAGATGTAAAGAGATGTAAGCATATATTCACGCGAATTTCGAAGAAAACCACGGAAAACTCATAAAGGCTGAGACGAAGAATTGTGACATTTGATCGCATTAGGGAATACACACACACATACACATATATATATATATATATATAAATTATGACGTATTGTAAATCGCGAAACATATAACCAATTTTGACAAAAATTAATTTTTTTTTTTTTTAATAGCGATTATGAGTTTACTCAGAAAATTGCTATTAAGTTGATATTTTAAGGGTTTAAAATCGATTGACTGCGCTAGTATCCTATCGCCTGGTTATAATGCATTTTATTTGTATTTATGTAAATAGATCAGAGCATCTATTCATGCGAGTTTCGGAGGAAACCACGGAAAACTCAAAATGACTAAAATGACGGATTGCGACATTGAATCGCATAAGTAAAAATATAAATAAATTGTGATATATTGTAAATCGGGAATTTAAGAATTTTTATAAAAAATATAATTTATTTAAAGATAGAGATTTAATTGAACCTAAAAAATCATTACATTAGGTTGATTTACTGCTTTAGGATCCTAGGCCTGGGTGGAATTCCTCCTGCAGGTGGATTTTCTAATGAAATCTTATTCGTTTTTTGGCCAGTTTCGTAGAAAACAACGGGAAGACTCACAACGGCTCAGACGAATAGCTGTGACATTGGAGTATTGCGATATAATATATATATATATAAGTTGTTATATATTGTAAATCGTGAATTTACAGCGAATTTTGTCAAAAATTAAAATTTTGTTGCAAATAGTGATTTTGAATTGAGTCTAAAAATAGCTAAATTAGGTCAATGATTTGTGGGGGCTGCGGTCGATGAACTACATAAAGATCCTAGGCCAGGGTGAAATGCCTCTGTGGGTGAATTTTCTAAAGAAATCTAGTTCTTATTTACACGAGTTTCGAAGAAAACTACGGAAGACTCAGATCGGTTAAGATGAGGAGATGTGACATTGAATAGAAAAAAAAAAATGTATATAATGGTAAATTTTGAGATATTCTAAATTGCGAATTTATAGCCAATTTTGCGGGAAAAAAAAAAGAATATAAATTATAAATTTAGAGTCTAAATTAGGTCGAAAGTTTTTTTTTTTTTTTTTTTTTTTTTTTTTTTTTTTTTTTTGGGGGGGGGGGGGTGGATACAGTTAAGATTCTCGGGATGTTTTTCTAAGGTGATCGAAGCATGTATTCATGTGAGTTTCGAAGAAAACCACAGAAAATTCAGAACAGCTAAGACGACAAATTGTGATACTGGATCGCACTAGAAATTACGAAATTAAAAATAATAAATTATAACACACTATAATTCGGGAAGTTATAACCAATTCTGAGAAAAGTTAAAATTTCATTAAAAACAGCGATTATAGGTTTAGTCTAAAAATCGCTAAATTAGGCTGATGCTTTTAAGAATTGCGGCCGATTAACTTCTTATTATCCCAATCTTTAGAAAAACACCCTTACATCGGTGTTTTTCTAAGGATATCTAAATATGCATTCACTCGAATTTCGGAGAAAACCCCGGAAAACTGATAAAGGCTAAGACGATGAATTGTGACATTAGATCGCATTAGGGAAAAAAAAAGAAAGAAATAATATATATATATATATATATATATATATTTGTAGTGTATTATAAATCGCGAAATTTATAACCAATTTTGACAAAAATTAAATTTTTAGCTATTATGAGTTCAGTCAAAAAATCGCTATTAAGTTGATGTTTTCATGGTTTAAGGTCCATTGACTGCGCTGGGATCCTCGGCCTGGTTATAATACTTTTCATGGGCGTTTTTTTTAAGGAGATCTAAGCATGTATGCACGCGATTTTGGAGGAAACCACGGAAAACTCAAATCGGCTAAGACGACGAGCTGTGACATTGGAGTTTTGTGATATAGAAAAAAATATATATAAATGTATCAATAAGTTGTCACATATTGTAAATCACGAATTTATAACGAATTTTGGCAAAAATTAAAATTTTGTTAAAAATAAAGATTGTGAGTTGACTCTAAAAACCGCTAAATTAGGTTAATGGTTTGTGGGGGTTGCGGTCGATAAACTACATAAAGGTCATAGGCCTGGATCGAATGCCCCCTGAGGGTGGATTTTCTAAACTATCTAGTTCGTATTTATGCGAGTTTCGGAGAAAACTATGGAAAACTCAGAACGGCTAATTTGATGAGTTGTGACATTTGGTTGCAATCAATAAAAATGTATATAATACTAAATTTTGAGATATTGTAAACTGCGAATTTATAGTCAATTTTGACAAATAATAATAATAATAATAATAATAATAATAGAAATTGTGAATTCAGTCTAAAATAGCTAAATTACATAGTTTTTTTTTTTTTTTTTTTTTTTTTTTTTTGGGGGGGGGGGGGTTACTGTCGCTTGATATACTTAAGATTCTCGGCCAGATTTAAATACTTTTCTAAGGTTATCGAAGCATGTATACACGCGAGTTTCGAAGAAAATCTCGGAAAACTCAGGCCGGCTAAGATAACTAATTGTGGAAAACGAATTGCACTGGAAGATAATAATAATAAAATAAACAAATTGGGATATACTGTAATCGCGAATTCGTAAAGAATTTTGACAAAAAATTTAATTTGGTTAAAAGTAGAGATTATGTGTTCAGTCTAAAAATTGCTAAATTAGATTAAGGGATTGGTTTGAGGGGATTACTGTCGTTTGATCACGTCAGGATCCCAGATCTTTGGTGAATGCACTCTGTGTGTGTGTGTATTTACATAAGTTTCGGGGAAAACCACGAAAAACTCAGAACGTCTAAGACGTCGAGCATGACCTGGGAATGAACACAGCATCTCTCATCTTCTAGTTTCTACAGCAGAACCTCTCAGCTTCTTGTAGGTTAAATTCTCGTGAAAATTTAGAAATTTTAAAGAAAATAATGTTTAATTAAATTAAATTATCCGATGAAATTTTATAATTTTTGAGCTAACATTTCTCTAACTGAAAATCACAAAACTCACAGAAAAATAATATTTAATTAAATTTCAAGTCAAAGATTTTATAAAGCTAGATTTACACTTGGTAATAACATTTCAATGATGTTGCTTATCCCTGACTTAAATTGCATCACTTTCTTAAATGTACGTCTTAAGATTTCCAAAGTGTAAAATTAATTTTTTTTTCTTTATATATATATATATCATGCATATTATATAAAAAATATATATAAGATATAAATTTTGTGTATATATATATATATATACATATATATGTATATATATATATATATATATATATATTACAAATTAAATAGTGAAGCCTTGTTATTCTGACAAACTCAACTTAATAATATTTAATAAAACGTTTATAAATAATAATAATAAAAAAAAGAGGCCGTTGTTGAAGTTTTGTCTGTCATAATTATTAAGAAAAATTTAATTTTAAATATACAGTCGGCTGCAAAATTATTCGAGCATTAGCAATAATCCTTGCCAAAAAAAAGTACACTTAATACAGCTTTGTTAAATAAATCCTTGTCGAGTCATGTTCTTAATCAGTCTAAGAACATGATTCGACAAGGATTTACTTAGCAAAACAGTCTTAAGTGTACTTTATACATATAGGAATTATTGGCTAGTGCTCGAATAATTTTGCAGCCGACTGTACATAACGTAAATGTTAAATGAACAACGTATCATGAAGCATATGCACCTTGACAGCAGAAAACAATGCCGGAATTCTTGAAAATAGGTCTTTATTTTGTTTATTAGCTATTGCATAACCCGAGTCACATCCTAATACAAAACAACATCGAGATTTAGACATATTCATCATAAAATAAAACAATAATTTGAAAAATAATGATGCGCGCGCACTGTACTCAATGTTAACGTGGTACATCAACTACAGTCAGCGCCACTCTGCGGCCAGCTCAGCGCGAAGTCCACTTTTGTAGGAGGAATCCCGTAAAGGAAGTTCCTCCTTTCTATAGCTTCATGCTCGGAACGGTTCCGCATGTTCCGCAGAACTTTTCTGAACGGTCTAATGGAGAAAAACCAACCGGAAATTCAGAATCAAAGGTTTCCGGTACCCTCCCAGAACTGTTCGCTGTGTTCTGTTCTGCCAATAAAGTGAGCACTGGCATTTGTCGTTCACTAGAAGAGATCGTTCTTTTCGAAATGAGCTGTTTGTATTCCTTAATTCACCACTTCTGCTATGAGAAAACACAGATGTCCTTAAAGAATATGTGAAACATCGAGATTTTTTTTTCTTTCTAATTGCACTTGTAAAACACGTGGTTCAAATTTAACTGGGAATATGTAGATTTTATTTTATTTCGTTTCACAGAAGGCTAAAACACATTTTAAACATTTGATATCTAGAATTCAAACACAGAGTAAGGAAATTGATTTTTCAGTATATATTGTTATTTAAATTGATAATTAATTTTATAAATTTCTTTATTAATTTAAAATTTTCTAAAATCTATTTTTAATTTCTGAGGAAAAATGGAAACAAAAACGCATGTAACTTTTGTTTTAAAAAATAAATAAGCATGTGCGTTAAGATTTATAAACAATAAGATATTATAAACTTGACTGTAAACATAATATTAAACATAGCATAACTTTTGAGTATGGAAACGATCCATCATGAAAAGACAGTAGTGTATGCCCTTAAATTCAATCAGTCGTCTGTCTATTTATCTATACATATGGGCATAAACAAAAATGACTGTTCGAAAATCTCTCTCTCTCTTTTTTATAATTTAATTATATAAACCGTTAAAACATTTATTTTCTTCTATTTATTTATTTTTTATTTTAGCAAGCTAAATACCTATATTCATATTTATATGACAGAGTGTATCAGGAATATATAAAAGGTAACAAACCACTTTAAAACACGTAGATGCAATATTTTTATTAAAAACGACACAAAGCTTTTCGCTATTATAACAATAGCATCATCAGGCTCCTTTTATATATTATATATACACGTGAAATATTTTCTAATTTTAAACTTTTAATAGTTTTTAATCTTAATTGCTTCAGGAATGTTTACTTTCAGTTAAATTCATATATGAATGTGTTGGATTCGTAAAAAATTTTGACTTCCGGCGTATTTACATGTTTTAAAATGCCTTAAACACGTTTTGACCACAAAAATAAATACATAAATAAATAAAATAAAATCTCAGTTCATCTATGTAAGTGACAAAAAGTTTATGATCGCTAGTTTATGTTCTCTAGATCAAGAACTAATACACATAACTTAAAAAATTATATTTAGTTGCATCTTGACATAAATTGGTGACAATCAAACTCTCTTTTATATCACCCGATGCGATTGCCCCCATTTCCGGAAAAAATTTGTCAGCTTCTATAGTATAAAATTTCACAAAACTTAATACTTGAAAACGCTATTATGAAAACTATGTATGTCAAAATAGGTATATATCGGTTGGCAGGTGAATCATTTAAACTGTTATTTCCTCCGTTGTACGGAAAGGTTATATCTCAGCATCTAAAGCGTATAAGCATCAAATTTGTTTTGTGAGCTGTCTATTATTACTGTCAGAAAAAAGATACTACTTAAAAGCATTTTTTTTTTTACTTGGCAACACAAAAAAATATACAAAAATAAAAAATAAATATTAAAATAAAATTGAGTGAAAACGTGCAAGAGAAATGGAAAAATGAATTTTTCCCATTTCTTAATATTGAAAATTAGTTATATTGTTAAAATAATTGGCAACAAGTTAAAAAATATATTAAAACTATGGTTCAAAGTAAACTGCAAACAAAATTTAAAGAAATAAATATAGTAACCGTTGTTAGGGAACGCAACCCAGTTACCGTATGTTTTTATAAAAGTGAATAGACATTAAAGAAAAAGAAAAAGTGTCCCTAAATTAAGTTTTAATTTATAAAGAATTATTTATTTATTTATATTCCAAAATTTAAAATCGGCACGATTTTTTTTACACTGTCGAAATTTAAAATGATAATGACCTTCGTCACATCAAACGAAAACGGTGCATTAAATTTATCTTCAACATATAAAAACTAAAACGATAGGTTAAACTTTTTCATCAAATAAAATTGAAATTTGTTCCGATGCAATAAGATATGTACTCATCAAATAAGCATGATATTAAATGCGTTTCAGAGTATTAAATCTATCTTCATCAGATAATCGATACATAAAATCGATTATAAAATTACAATTTCGATAGATAAAATTATTACAATAGACTTAATCTATTATAATCTGATCGAGCTGAGACGCATTTTCATTATTATTATTATTATTATTTACTTTTTCCTCTCTCTCTCCAGATAAAATTAAAGTGATGCATCTTGTATTTATCGTATAAACCGATTCAATGTATCATCACCGAATAAAATTGAAATACGTTTCAATAAAATAAATCTGTCATCATGAGATAAAACAAATTGAAACGCGTTTCGTTACTTAAAAACTGTCTTCATCAGATTAAAATAAAATGAAGAGTGTTTCGATACATTAAATATAGCTTCTTCATTTAAAGTTAAACGAACAACGCGTTTTATATATTTTCATCATTATATATTTTCATTATTAAATATTTTCATCAAATCAAATTATATTGTAAACAATGAATTAAATTTATTTTCACTAGATTAAACATGTTTGTTCAAATAACTTTTTGTTCATGGCAATAATAATATTAATGTAATTTGTATAATAATTGATAAATTAAACTTCTTCAAATGTAGAAAATTCAAAAACCTCAAAATTAAATTTAGAAAAAAAATTATTTATTTCGGTCCACTGCCCGACGCAAGAACGTGAAATAAAATTAAAAAAATAAATAAATAAAATTCAGTAAATTCAAATCAAAATAGTATTTGAATTTTTATGCAAAAGAAAACAAATAACAAAATAATATTCCCCTCCACATCTATCAAGTTAAAAATTTATTTTCCAGAAAAAGGCTGGATTAAATATCAATATATCGTAGAATATTGATATTTCTTTAATAGTAACAGGATAACGATATTTTAAATCTTATTTCATTGATATATCTCTTTTCTCACGTTATGTTTTTCTTACAAGAAATTTCAGAACAATTTCCTAAAATAAATAAACAATCCCTCGCATAATATACAGAAGTAAATCAGTACTTATTGAAAGCCATCTGCTTTGATTATGGCGCGAAGAAGTGCAAAAATTTTCCGACGCAACGCTTTGCGCGTTTTCGTTCTATCCCTCAAGAAGGGAATACTATTCTCCTTTTCTGAATTTTTCACCTACTCGCCAGAACTCCACTTTTCCGAGGTTCCCACTGTTCTCCATTTGCTCGGGATCATCTGAGCTGTTCATCTGCTCATTCTGATCTGTTCAGTTCTCCTGTTCCGACTTGTTCCGCAAACTCGACTGATTTCTGCCTCAATTTAAATGAAAAGATTTTCTATCGCCGTCTCGCTAATCAAGCGATATTCTATTTTTTCCTAGAACTCCATAGTTAATACTAATAAAGGCTGATTGCCTGGCAACCTTTCTTCCACCAGCATCCATGTGAAGCAATCATACACAAGTGAGAGATAAATATTCAGTGTTGCATTGGCGAAAGTGAACAGGAAATGGCAAAGCGAACAGTTCTTTCGGTTTTTCGTCCAGAACTGTTCAGATGGACCGTTCTTCTTTCTTTTACCCATGCCTATTATGTACGAGGAAGTCTTTGAAAAAATTAGCAAACTGTAACGATTTAAATTTAACGGTGGCTATTGCGTAAAAAACTTCCTCAATTTGGCAGCACTGACTGTGGAAACACTTCTAATACTGGACATGGCAGCATTATTGTATCTCCGAATCATTGTTAGTACCTGCCTTTTTTTACACCACTTTTCTAAAAAGTTATTTTGTTTTTCATCACATTTAATCGTAATGACTGATTTGTGTAAATTCCAGTACGGAATATTAACGGTTATCCTGATTAGGTAGTTCAGTTTTAAATCTCGGAAATTGGTGTTTAAAAAAAAAACTCAATCTTTTCTTTTCTTTCTTTTTTTTTAACTCGTTATGTAAACTCTGTTTTATAAATCTTTATACGTGTATCAAGTTTCTCTTACTGAAAAATTTAAAAAAAAAAAAAAAAACATATTATATTTTTAAAAAATGCATATAATACGGTAACAGTGGGTAATGGAAGTAGTGTGGTTGTTTCACACAAGATTTTATTATTATTATTATTATTGTGTGTATTTGTATAGAACTGACCACATCTGTACTCTGAATTTTTTATATCGCAATTACAAAATCAGTTACGAAAAAAAAAAAAAAAAAAAAAAAAAAAGAATTGGAATTATTATAAATTTTTGGCATACAATTGAACTGTAAAGTTCGTCATAAATGTAATACTGTGAAACATCAATAATCTGGCATCGTCAGGAAATAGACGTTGCCGGATTATCAATTTTTCCGGATTGTATATGTTCCGAAAATGCATCAAAATCATCGATCAGTCGCAACATCCAAATAAATATTTCTTAAAAAAAAAAAAAAATGCTACCTTAATATATACGCTATCAAAACTTAAATAATTAAAATAACGCTAGATTTAGGTTAAAAATTTTTAATTTAACAATTTTAAAGCTGCAATACAGATCGTTACTTTTTGGTCAAGTAAAAATCAACTAAAACTTGTTTTAAATCAAATCAGATCAGGAATTAGCGACGTGATACATTCTATTAAATATATCAGTCAATTTCATGTGCTTCGTTCTTATCATTGCATCCGAAATACTTCGGTGTTGACGAAACCACGACATCAGTATCTTGTCAACATCTCTCTCAAGATTAGCTTTCTCTTACATTTTTCTTTTCAAAATTCACGTAAATCCGTAAATCCACAAAATTAAATGAAAATCTGTAAACTTCACCGATGATCCATAAAAGTTGGCAAGTTTCCTGTTCCAAAGTGTTCTGCGAGTATCTATTGGATATTACGATTTCAGGGGGAAGGAAGAAAGGAAGGAGGGCAAAAAGGTCATCAATGATAGAATAATTGGAGCTCCCAGAATAGAGGTTTCCGGATTATCAGGGCTTTAATGTAGTTTATTGATTTCGAAATGAATGCCCAGCTTTGTGACAAATACAGTGACATTCACAAATCAGGTAATACATTTGAGAGGATTGGATGAAAACAAATTAACTAGTATCATTATAAATAACTAATTGGTACGTTTGCAACTAATAGGAGCTGCAGAGTGGAATTATTTTTAAAACACCTAAGAACATTTTATAATATCAATCTGGATATATTTAATTGCATCGATTCAATTTTGATAATTTCATCAACAATTGTCCCTTTAAAAGAAGAATGAGAGGATATAACATCTGGTATGAACAGCATCATACTAACCAAGAAACCATCCGAATAGTGTAATAATAGAAATCAATTAAATTATGTTCTTTCGAGAGGGTATAGTCTAACGTGATTTTCGTCGCGTAAACTGTTTGCTCTCGTGAGCGCGTTCGTGAGATATCCATAGTTAGAGTAAAAACGTAGTAACGAGAAAGATATGGGAGGAGTCCCGATAAACCTGTCCGAACTATGACTTTTATCAATTTGTAGATTCCACATTAACGAATTTTAAGGCATTATATCTCCATAGAATGTATCTTAAAGCTCAAATGAACAACTGATTTATGCACCAAACAACACCTTTGTCCATGCTCTTTCGATTATTGCTTGTTTTGGATTTCATTCATCATTTCAGTGAAACTTGGCTTTATAGATTCAGGCGTTATTGTACCGATTACCGGTGAAATTTTAGAATTTATAAATCGAAAATGAGCAGACTAGGGTAATTGTTTTTTCCGTCAAAAAACAGGTTTATAATTCTCTTTTGATTGATGCTTGTTTGGATTTTTTTTAAATTATTACAGTAAGGGATCTTTTAGTGGTAAGAACAGAAACCACAGAACATTTTTTCCCTCACTTATTTAGATTCCGTTTAAAAATACTTCGAGGAACACATTTACCTATCATCATTTGACATGAAAAACAAGTTGATAATTTTTAATTTACCATCGCATTAAAAATGAATCCTCTGGATGCAGCCGAAATTAAAGTTGCATAAAATAGCTTACTGGTAACACGGGAATGTTGAAGGTAGGGAGAGCGAATTCAAGAGAAAGTCATGCTGATTTTAATTAAAGATCAACCTATCGAGAAGCCGATAAACCTTCCTTTTGTTAGATCGAAAGAAAATTCCATCTGAAGGACTGCTTTTTAAGAATTATGCAAAGAATTGATATTAAAAGAAAATTATACCAGAGACCAGAAAATTTATTCCATTTTATACCTTGAAATACAATGAAATTTCTTATATATAAAAATTAGATTTTAATGAAGATTTCGTAAGCATCGGAACTTTCGCTGATTTCAGGTAATCTTTCTGCTGGAATGGCAGTTAGAAGACAATACAGTAATTTAAATGATGGCTGTAGCGAGCATTGACCCCCGTTTTACGTTTTATTTTGTTTTCCTAATGAAGAGAAATGAGTAAAAACAATTATCGTATACGCAAAACATATGTTTAGATATTAACTCACTCATCAATCATTAAAAGTCTTTTGCTGGAATTGATATAAATAACACTTAAATCTATATAATATTTTAGAAAGATAAATAAATAAACAAAATTCAGCATTTAAAGTACAGAATGCCCTCATACCATGATAGAATGCCCACAAAACTGAACCAAAATCTTCGCACAAACTGCTTTGGATCCTTAAAGTCATAAAAAAAATTCCATACTTTTATATAATATATTTACAGCACTATTAAACAGACGAGAGTAAAAGAATAAATTTTTAAATACAAAAGCTGGTGTTCTCATAACTCAGTAGACATTTAAAAAAAAATCATAAAAATTGAAGTAATTGAGAGAATTGAACGCGGTTTGTGAAAAAATTATTTTCGTGAAGGGGGACAATTTTAGGTTAAGAAAAAAAAATAATTGTTAACATTTTCGTCGATAGAGTTCACTGTACTTGAGCAAATCACTTATTCCCGAGAAAAATTATATTCATTTGCATGCAAATGTTTATAGGCTTGTAAATTCTATTATATGTGTCCGCCATCAACATAAATTACAGTTTGAAAACGAGTTACAACACCGCTAACTGCAGCGCTTCAGTTGGCAGTTTTTTCCTGAGAGAAAACACCTTCACCAATAACACTTTATCCACCAAGTCAGCATCACAATTAAAACTTCATATATGCAGAAATAGGAGCCAAAATAAAGAATAAGCTGTATTAATTGTAAAACAATTTCATTTATAATGCTCTGATTGGCATAATTCTCGCTACTCATCCGAGCAGCGTCCTCTCTCGACGAAAAATTTAACTAATTCTGTTTCTTTTTAGAAAAAAATCCCCCTTCACGATAATAACTTTTTTGCGAACTGCGTATAATTCAACCAATTCCTTTAAATTTTATGAATTTTTAAATGTCTACAGATTTAAGGGACAGTCGGAATATATAGTTAATCAAAATAAAATTACTATAGAACACTGAATAAAATTTAGATTTAAATGCCTACAATTTACTGATTATAAAAAGAAATAGAATATGAGGTAAGAGGCTTAGTGGACACTCAGAATATTTAACAACAATTTAAATTTGTATACCAAAAATACAAAATTAAGTTAAATGCATAAACGCATTTTTAACGCATTGCCATTTGGGCAATTTTCTATTTTTTACATTAAATTTTCCCTTAAAAATGTAATCGCCAATCTTTTCGACTTCAAGGATCACTAAATTCACAATTTTAAAATTTCCAGACTACGAACGTTATTGTTCCAAAAACTTAAATACATCTCTAGAATAATAATCAAAGAATAATCATTTGTTATGTATAAAATAAACCTTTTTAATAAACAGAATTGCAAAACAAATATAATTACCAGAGTTCCCAACGTTCTTAATTGATTCCGGAGTATTTTTATTTCCGCCATTATTTCATACCACTTACTTTTTAAGATTTTTTTTTTTAACTGTAATTATATATTAAAGAAAATTATTCGATAAATATATAGTGTAACCACGTTTCCCAAGACTATTAGTGAGGATGAGTCCAAAAGCTTGGAGGGCTGGCAAATTGACCGACATCTGGGATTTAATAAATATTCAGTTACTTGGTGTTCCGTTATCGCTAATTTTCCTTCAAATCACACCTACTTCAGGACTGGATTCTCTTTGAGTCCGCACTTGCGCAGAGGCTTACGTGGTCGCAAGAAATGTGGTTAAAAAATAGTGGTGTGAAATGAAAGTGGGGCTGAAAATTCTCCGGAACAAATTAAGGCAGTTGGCAACTCTGAAAGAATCATAGTTCAAGTTTGTTTCATTGTAAAAATACAATTATGGGGAAAGAATGTTTCTTATTTCCGTAATATAAGAAACTCAGACGAAAAATTATTATTTACAATGAAAAATTTGCTCTTATAAAACTGTATTTATTAAGCTGCCTGCCTACATTTAAAATGCAATTTTCGGTCAAAACTCCGATTTTTTATTTTTGGATTAGTATTAAAGCCTGACATTTTAGCTTTCTAAATCAGTTTGAATTTTGTTTCGATCTTGCGTAGAACTTGAGTTACAGGGATTTTAATATTAGTCACTCCTTAGTTTTTGAAACCGGAAGTGACCGAAAAGGACCCGTAAATGATTGTTTACATAAATGTTTTACTCAATATAAACATGAAAATTTGTTACTGAATATAAACAGAATTTAAAAAAGAAAATAAAAAACTTTGAAATAAATCAGAAACTTTGTAAAATTATTTTTTATTTAATAGGTAAAATCTGGTTTTTAAATATGTTTTCTGCTTTTTCTCAAAATGAAATTTTTAACATTTTGCTGTATCCCAAAACATCATAACTCCAGAGCCTGATTAAGGGGTAGCACACGTTATTTATACTTACACCGTTATTTTTTAACAAATACTTTCCTCCTATAATAAACAGAAAATTCTGATTAAAATTTTTTTTTAAAAGAATTCTGGTGTCTGTTCATTTTTTATAAAAAATATTTCCTGGTCAAAGCGTGGATTTTCAATGACATGAGGTAAAAAATAATTGTAAAAATATTCCGGTGAGAGCGGAGATAATGTGTGCTTCCCCCTTAATCAGGCTCTGCAAAACTCCAAAAGTTATAATCGAAACATTATGAAACTTTGACAAAATACTCTAGAGGAGTTGTTTTAGGGATTGAAGTACGACAATGAAGGAGCTAAATTATTTTTTGTTTTTTTGTCAATAGAAGTTATGAACTGTCATGTAACTTCATGATTTTTTCAGCACGTAAAAATGTTATCTTCTCTAAAATATTAAATAACATTGTTATAGTTTTGAGAGTAGTTCATACTTTTAAGGACCTTTCAATAATCTAAACAAATTTACTGAATAAATATATCTTTATTTAAATTTGACTCATGATGTTTTGTAAAAGTGCTTTTTTTTCGCAAATTTTATGCATATTTTGCGCCTAAATATCAAAATATTGTAAAATTTGCAATTTTTTTTTCAAGGTTATTCCCTTGTATATTCTATCATATATTCTATCTATATATTCTATCATATAATGCACATAAATAGGCAATTTTTCAATTATTAAAAAAAAATCACCTCCGACAGTAGGCAGGCACCTTAAATGTTGTAATCATACCTACCAACAACGTAATTAATATTCAGTAGTATTGTTAGTCCCGCCCACTTTTTCCACCATTAAATTTTTAGAGTGATGTCCTCCAAATGCAATTACGATAAAATAAGAAGAAAAGTGATCTAAAAACTGCTGGCATGAAAAAGAATCGAGGCTAACAAAATTACGGAATATTAATAAGGATATTGGAAGATATGATTGTAATAAATATATTATATTGTTAGGTAAATAAAATCTAACTCGGAAAATTATATTTTTTAAACACACTTTTAACATTTGAAAATTTCAGGTATTCTAAGAAGTTTGGAATAATTCCTATCTAAGAACGAGATGCAGATGAGAAATTCAAAGAAATAATTATGCCTGATGCTTCCCAGGTAGCACAGCGGTATTGCTCAATATTGGCTCAATGTTGCCCAACCACGGCAAGCATTGGCGTCAGTCGGTTGTTTCTTTTCAATATTGGCCAATATTACCCAATGTTGGAATGACAGTATTGAAATTCGGAACTATTGATATTTAGCTTTTTTTAACCAAAATTTTTGTTATTTTTCAATACGTAATGGGCAGAAATATGTATAACAGTATTTTAAGTTCTATAAAATTATTAATAGAAGCATTTTATAATGTTGTAAAAACGGGAATATTGGTCAATATCGTCCAATCTCGGCAAAGAACGGTAAGAAAGATAAGGTCTGTTCTCGGAATTTCTGGCTCAATTTTACGATCAGCTCGTCATTGAAAATATTTAGCATTGTTAAGAAAAATTCTTGAAGGAGAAAAAGAAAAGAAAAAAGAAAAAAAAAATCTGCTGGTTGATCTTGATCTAGATCGATATTGATGGATATCTACCAATGTTGTTGAGCATTGATACTACAACTTTCTGAAAACTCTAATAGCCAATCAGAGAGGAGAGAGAAGCAAAACAAACAAGCACCAGCACCAGCACCAGCGTAAGAAGCGAGATGGCGGTGTATTTGCTTTTCTATATTTGTAAAAAGTAAGTAATTTTAAATATTGTTTCCGATATAGAATATAAGATAACTGAAATTTATAATATTTAAAATTATAGATGTATATTTATTAAAAGTCTTAGATAATATATGTGATTCAAAATCACAACTTTAATCTTAGCGTACTCCGTGTAAACATGATATTAGTCTTAGCATTGTAAAATTTAATTGTCCTTTTAGTTAAGAATTAAAATCTGTAAAATTTAAACAAATATTATTTCATAATTTACTACAGAATAATAATTATGACCGAAGCGGAGATGACATATCATATTTTTGTAATAGTTAAAAGATTTATTTTCTCATTTTGCTGTTTGATGCTTGGTTTATTTTTTTATTCACTACTAAAATTTAAAGTCTTTTTCTTAGGAGGAAAAAAGAATTTTTTAGTGTGTATGCATTTACTTGAAAGTAAACAATGTCTGTAAATTATACAATGCTTTTTTAAAATGGGATTCTTGTCAGAATTGTTGTTTGATTTAATAGTTATTTTTCAAAATTGAAAAGTTAATAATATTAATATTTGTCATAACTTTATTGTTGTATGAAGAGTCTCATTATCATGTCGACACGTAAAACAATAACAAGAGCCTTCAAAATTCAAAGACTTTATTCGTGTCATTCACTAAAATAAAAATAAAAGCTTGCAGAATAAATTAGATTACATTTGATTACGGTTAGGTTTTTAGCATGTGGCACTTTTTTTTAGAGTTTACATAGTCATTAAAACACAGTTTACATTTATATTCATAATTGATAAGTATTTGCTTGAATTTAATGAAAGATTGTTTTTAAGCACAAAAAAAAAAAACCTTTTTCTTTTATAAACATTGTCATTACATTTGTTTTTATACAAGAAATAAAATCTTTTATGAACCACAACTTCTTTTAAAAATTCATGTCTTACTTACTATGTAATGTATAATTGTTATATGTATTTAAATTATGCATTGATATAAAAAATTTTCTAAGAAATTTATTGTACTATAAGTTTGTTATATTACATAATTTACTATAATCAAATTTAATATAGTATATGTTTGTTATTTATTAAAAAGAAATTTATTTATAACCAAGCTAGTACATATGAGGCATTGCAAATATGAAGGGCAAACTCAACAAAAGGAGATTTTGAGAAAATTGCATTTGAAAATAATTTTTTCTGCGTCATATGCTGGAAATATGTATCGTCCATGCATGTTTTGCGACGGAAACAAGGGTGATCTGAACATGAAAGCTCTACCTGTAGATTCTCTGAAGGATCTAGAATCGGATGGTGAAAAAAAAAAAAAAAAAAAAGACCTGAAGTCGAGTTCGCCCTTCGTATCCACAATGCCTCATATATATATTTTTTTGTTGAGATTTTTTTTTTTTAAATAGGCCACACACATGCTTTTTTTTTTTAATTCACTATTAACATAACAGCAAAAATTTAAATGCTTTCTGGTCATGCACCAATTATTTCATATTTATTCCTAGTATTCAGTCTAGTACTTTGCTTTTGAGCTTAATATTTAGTTTAATTGCACACAATATGTTGAATGTGTAAATATCCTAAAACGATGAATTACTAATTTTATTTTCTTTATCTAATGACATTTTTTTTTTCTAAATTTATTAGTTGATGTAACATATGAATATTTATAGTTTTATTAATGACAAAAAATTACAGATAAAACGATATAATAGTTAAAATTATTTTTGAATTCAGTTCAAATTAACATTATTTAATAACTTAATGCATATATAATAATGCATTACTAGCCTTATAAGTTTCTTATGCACATACCCAAATAAAATGTTAAACATTGGAAATGAGCTTTAATTTTTTTTTAAATTTAAAATAGACAAATAAAATAAAAGCCTGAAAAGTATGTGCATGCAGGCAATCAGTTAAGAGGACTTTCTACTTATTGCCGGCAGAAGCCAAAGCCAATGTTATTCTACGAAGAATTTTGCTCCATCATAACTCATTAACTAATGCATATTTTTAATTTCATTTTCACATTCAGAAACTTCACAATTGTTAATAAGGTTATCCCTTTCTAAAAATTATTATAATATATTTTTTAAAGTTATAAAATGTGAATTTTCACAATGTATAATTTTCATTTCTTTTACTTAAAAATGAAATATTAAAAATAAAAATTAAGGAAATCAGTGTCTAAAAATTTATTTATTTATTTTTCTACTAAGCATTTTATTTTAAAATATTGAAATACAAATTTTCACAGTGTGAAATTTTGTGTTTTGTCGTTTAAAAATAAAATATTAAAAAATAAGTAATCAATTTTTAGAAAGCGATAACCAATTTAACAGTTCTGAGATTTCTTATATTTTGCTTTAATGTTTATCTTTTTTATAAAGTTTTATTTATTTATTTTTTACACTTTTGTCGATTTCATCCTTGAATTAAAGAACTGTTATATGAAAGTGCATTAAATTTTATTGTAGCTAAAATCTTTTATATTCAGAACTTCTAAAAATATTCCATAATTGTAGTATTGAGTTTTCATTAAAATGATGTAAATGGTAATAACAGGATTACTGTGAGTTAACAAATTTTTTTTTTTTTTTTTTATAGTGAATGTTACCTAAGGCCTGCCGCACACCAAAGAGGAATTGGAGACGCGGCCCAAGCGACTCGAGTTTCACACAGCGGCAGACACATCCTGCGAAGGAAGCGTTTTTGATCACGTGTGCTTGTTGACTTTTGAGATTTCAGGTATTATTTATTATAATATAAGGAGATTATAATTTCTAAATCTATTATAATTTCAAGTAAAACAGAAAAAAAAAATAAGTGTAATTAAGGAGAAAATAATTATTAAATTTAAAAATAGTTTTTTTTTTTTTTTTTTTTAATTAATCAAATATTATATTCTAACTAAAAACACTTAATTTTTCTTTGTGATTTAAGGGAAAGTAATTTTCATATTTTTGTGGGGGAAAGGGGGGGGGTTAATGTTTTATTTATAATTAACATTTGATCTTCTAATAGAAAAAGCTGATTGTTTGCTTTAATTGTGTTACTATTGTTGTGTAAAAATAAATAGTCTATTAAATTATTTAAAAAAAATTATTTCAACCTGAAAAAAAAAAAAAAAAAAAACTTTATTATTAAATAAATAAATAATTTTTATATCACACTTTTTATTTATATTTTATTTATTTATTTATATCTTTTAATTTATATTCATTTAAATGAATGAATAAAATAAAAGAATAATTTAAGAGAAAATAATTATTAAATTTAAAAACTAATTTTTCGTTGTTGAATTATTAAAGTATTTTAACTTAAAAAAATTGTTATTTTACTTTATCATTTAAATAAATGAATAATTTAGGGGAAAATAATTTTTATATTTCATTTATTTATACCTTTATTTTGTTAATATTTTATTTAAATTTTTATTTAATGTTTTATATCCTGTTTCTAGCAGAAAACAAAGCTTGTCTGCTTTAATTAAGTTATTATTGATATGCAAAGAAATATTCTATAAAATTATTACTATTATTTTTTTTTCCAGCTAAAAGAAGCGTTTTTATTTATTTTATTTTTTTTTCTTTATAATTTAAATAAATGAATAATATAAGAAAAATAATTTTACATTGCACCTTATATTTTTTTTTCTTTATTGTTAAATTTAAATTAATAGTTTCCAGTTGAAAACGTTGCTTTTAAATCTGAACAGTTTTTAATAAAAAATTGCAAAATGATGCAAAAACCCAATAATTTCCAAGATGTTATTAACATTGTACTAAATTCCTATATTTGATCTTCTTCCTTTTAAATGAATATTTTTTCTCTATTTTCCCTTTTCGTTGTTTTTCTATAGAATATATCTATTTAAAAAAAAAAGAAAAGTAGTAGAATTTAATCATTATCCTTTATCTTAAATTATTTTTCTACTTAAAAAAAAAAAAAAAAAAAAAAAAAAAAAAGCCACGCATCCCTTGCTAGTAAACTTGTTCTGTTTCTTTTATCGGAAACGGTCAAACAGATGAAATTCAGGAGCAATAATGGGGGTTATCGCATAAAATTGTTACCCTATAATTTGTTTTCATCCGTATTTTTTTTTATTTTAATGTTTTTCCTTTCTATCTGAACATAAATTGATTGTTTACTGTATATTACACGGACTTGAATTTGATATTGTCATTGTAGGACTCACCGTAGTCACTTTTGTTTTAATACTATTATTTATACAAAGCAATCTTCGTAATATGCAATCGAAGAAAAATATTGCAAAGGATTTTACTAAATATTTCTATTAAAGTTATTAGTATTGAAAAAAGCGACTGCGTTGAGCCCAGTGTTATTTAAATTTACTCACAGTTGTCAAATCTCTATCGCCGCCATGTTGCAACATGAGCAACAAGTGCGAAAAGTTGTAGCATGCGCGATTCGAGCGACAAACGGGAGACACACGCTCGACTGATAAGACATGACGCTTGTTTCTCTGGTGTGCATATGCAGTAAAGTAAAAGTTAGCGGCAATGCTAGGGATTGTCTCTTATGTCGTCCAAGTCACGCTTGTTTCTTTGGTGTGCGGCCTGCCTAACATAACATGTCTTTCATACACTTTAATGATAACAAATTAACTAAATAACAAAAAAATTCTTAATTTAATGGATTAATGAAAAATTAAAAAAAAAAAAAAATCTATACATTAAAAAAGTTATAGGAAAAGATTTCAGAAAAAATTTATACTTTTGGATTATGTACTGGAATATTGCAATCCATTTGAAAGTTCCATATTGAATTAGAATTTACAATTATTATTTTAAATAAAATTAGAAGTTTTATAGCTTTTATTGAAACTAAATTTTCTTTTTTGAGAAAACATTCTTCATTGGATGTAGAATCTTTTGTGATTAGAATTACTTCAACATTTTTCAATACTTTGATATTATAATTTTCAAAATATTGAATGGAGAAATATTTGCATAAAATTTTAAAATGAAAGTGTTTTTTTTTTTTTTTTTTATTTTTTTTTTTTTTTTAACTGTTTGGACAAATTCTAATGCAGCTCCTTTTTTATTTGATAATTCAAAATCAGTACATCTTGCTTTTGGATTTAGCATAAAGATAAGAAAATGAGCTGCTATTAATTACCATATTCATAAATTTTTTAAAGACCACTTTGTTCAGTTTTGAATAAAACAAAGTTGAGAGCAATTTTTTTATTTACACAATTTTCACTTTAAGCAAAACTTTTTGATAATTGGCAGTGAAATGGTCCCGTATTTCTGAATTAGGTCGCAAAATTGTGTATTTTGGGATTTAGCTTTGAAAAAAAAAAAAAAAAAGAAAAAAAAAAAAGAAAATTCATCGATTAGTAGCAAAATAATTGAGTATTTAGAGATTCAACTTTGTACACAATGCGAATTTATCGATTAAGGCAAAAAAATAGCAGATTTCAGAAATCGGCTACAAAAATATGGTGAATTTCTGGGACATTCGCCTTTGTATAAACATTGATTTGCATTATATTAACTTGGACACTAATTATATGAAAATGAAAACCATAAGCTTCCTAAAATAGCAGCAAATATTTTAAAACAATTTATTGGAAAAGAGAAAAAAGTGTTTTCTGAATTTTTCAGGTTTGTTGAATACTGGTTAATCAAGAGTTTACTGAATTTAATTATCATTAGAACTTAATATTTATATATATATATATATATATATATGCTTTGTTTTTAAATCATTTTTATTTTATGACACTTAATTTTAGTAAGAAAATACATGTCATTTTTTGTATTTTTCTTGTAAAACTGTTGTAGGTTCTGAAGTGGAGAGTAGGCACCACCGAGCAGTGGTTTAATATGGTCTGGCTTTTAAAGAAACTCAAACCAGCTGGTCACCGAAGGTAGCTTGTTACTAATAAATACTATTTTAATAACACTATTTTCACACTTTATTTATTTATTTTTCTTAACAAATTGTATAGTTTAATGTTTGTATTGTCATATAGCGTTAGTAATATCTCTTGTTTATTCACTACAACAGTGTATAAAATTTCTAATAATAATAATTCTTTACAAGTTTCTTATGAGGTATTGTCTAGTCATATTTTAATAGATACTAGTGAGCTTAAATGAATCACTATAATGAATGAATCCTCAAAATTCCATATTCTCACTCATAAAAAAAAAAAAAAAAAAATATTTTTGATCGAGTAAAAACTTACACCGGGTCCCCACTGCCGTCGGCAGCGTAGACCCGTGTGCACTGCGTGCACACAGATTAAGGGATACCAGGGGTGAAACTACCTAGCATGCAAAAACCCTGAAAACTGATATTTGCATGCAGATAGGGAAGATTTAATAATGAAATATCACATGGCTACTTGTATTAAATGATATTTGGAGAATTCTTAATGCAATTATATAAGGCAAATTAAACATTCAAAATAAGAAATTTCTGTAAAAACAAAATAATTTACATGAAAATCAGAAACAGCAAAAATTTCAAAAACCCTGAATTCCGGGGTAGGCCCTGAAAAGTTTCACCGCTGGGATACGCATACTTATTCCCCAGCTTTCATGCCTCTCCTAATTAACCTACATATACAGTAAAACCTCGATAAGTCGTCACTAAAGGGACCAAAGATTTTTTTGACGACTTAGGCGGAGTGGCGAATTTCGAAAAAAAAAAACTTTGAAATATACTATACTACATATTTTCATGAATTGCAGTAGGATTCGGTGACAAAAACAATATTTTCAGAAACCAATACATGTAAATGAATGAGCGAAAGATTAAAAAAAAAAAAAAATACAGTATAGTTACCATGTGCATTTTATTTTTTTGCTACATTAAAATAACCCAACAGTGTAGATTGATGAAGGTGCTGGCTACTGGAAATAACTTTCTTTTCTAATACAGTTAAGGCTTTAAATTCTTCGTCTGTTGTACCTTGAATGGATGTAAGGTACTCTCGAACTTTCTCCAGGGCTTCAGTTGCTTCTGTCTTGTTGGGTGGGGTTTTATCCCCAATCTCGACATCGCTATCCTCACTTGAACTGTTTTGTTTTTCTTTTAAAAATTCAGATGTCAAATCTTTTACAGTCGCTTGTGAGCAGATTGCAATGTTGTTATCAATGTTGGCAAAAGCATTAACGTCATTGACCCTGCACCCTTTTTCATTTGCGATTTGCAGCAAAGTCTCTAATGGTTCCACGTCGATGATGTCTTCATCGCTGAGGATTTCTTCTGATTCGGCATCTGCTATGAACCCTGCATGTCGGAAACAATTCAAAACAGTTTGTGAAGAAACGGAACTCCAACTTTTGTCTGCATAGTTAATTTCATCTAAAACTGAAACTTCCAGCTTTTCGTTTCTATCCAATGCTTTTATCAGGTCCTTTACAAGCATTTTTTTGTACTTTCGTTTAAAGTCACGAATTATCCCTTGATCTAAAGGTTGAAGAATTGATGTTACATTTGAAGGAATAAAAACCATCTGGATCGCTTTTAAATTTTCGGGTGTGGTGTGGGCGGTACAGTTATCAACAATGATGGCAACTTTTCTTTTCTAACGCGAAAACTGAGAATCCAGTTTATGAATATGTCGTTTTCAAATCGTTGTAGTCATCCATGCCTTTGAATTTGCTTCATAATAAACTGGAAGGGATTTAACATTTTTAAAGCAGCGTGGCTTTTTGCTTTTGCCTATCACAAGTAGTTTTAGTTTTTCAGTTCCATTTATATTTGCTCCAAGCAGAAGCGTCACGCGTTGTTTGCTTGATTTTCCAGAAGTGCACTTTTCACCCTTAAATGACAGAGTTTTATTGGGCAAATGACGGTAAAATAAGCCGGACTCATAAAGATGAAAAACATTTGATGCATCAAATCTAGATAAAATGTCCTTGAGAACACTGTCCTTCCAATCTTCTACAGCATCAACATCAACAGCTGCTGCTTCTCCGCAAATCGTTTTAAAAGAAAGGCAATGTCTGTCTTTGAAACGTTCTAGCCAAACATTGCTGCCGCCGAAATCTTCAATGTTCAGCTTCTTAGCAATTTCCATGGCTTTTTCTTTTAGCACCGCGGAAGAAATTGGTACATTCTGGGCTCTGGCATGTTTTAGCCATCGAACTAAAACCTCCTCGATATCGTCAAACTTAGATTTCCTCATTTGCAGTCGGCTTCTTCAATGATTTGTTTCGATGAAAGAACATCGTTCAACGTAGTCCTGGGAATATGGTGTTCTTTGGCAAAAGCTGTTTTGGAAACATTTGATTTTTCAAAAAGTGCAATTAAGTCTTTTTTTTTCTTTAAAAGATAACGAGGTAAGTTTTCGTTTCCCTGACATATTAAAAGCGTAATCGCACCACGAAATTACAAGAGAGAAAATAGCCCTTATAGCGGAACTTACTCACTATGAAATGAAGTCAAACTCAGGAGAAGTGAAAAAAACGCCTACACTCGACAAAGTTACAGCGAGAAGTGTGCTTTGAATGGTTAGCAGCGATAAGTACGATGCACGTGCATAGAATATTCCAAGAACTCAACTCCACAAAAGGGGTATTATATGGAAAGGAATGCTTAACCTATAGGTGTGTTGCTGAAGTGATAAGCAGGCTTGGCTTTCTTAAAGTGAAGTGGGGGAGGGGAGTGAAAAGGAATGCTTAACAACAATAGGGACCAACAGGGTTTGCTGATAAGACGCGCGTAATCGAAAATTCCCAGTAAAGGCTTGTTTTCTTAATTTGATGGGGCAGGGCTGGAAAGACAGCACGGTGGCATGCAAAATCAGTGTTGCCAATTTGTGGGAAAAGTCGCTAAGTTTGGGGGATTTTAAAAGCTTTTAGTGACAAAAAAAATGTAAGTTTAGGATTAGCGACTTTTTTAGGGGATTTTTGAATTAGCTTTCGGCCATTTTTGTGGGTGATGAGTTATCCGAGTAGAATGAAATTCGGTGACGGGTAAAAGAGGGTTGTTTAACATTATTGTGTATGAGACCTTGTCGGGACCAAAAGAAAACGACGACTTAAATGGAGTGACGACTTATCCCGGTGACGACTTATCGGGGTTATACTGTACCAATTGAACACTCTAACTCAATTTCTATTTTTTGTCCACCTAATCCCTCTTTCTGCCTCTCCTTAATAATGTAGCACTTTCGAAAATATCCTCATTCAATTGTAGGTCCCAAAACCTATATATACCAGTTTTGAATGGTCTAACTCAATTTCTATGCCCCCCCCCTGCTCCCTAATAATTACACTTTCTAAAATATCTTCATTCAACTCTTAGGCCCCCAAAAACTATACATACCAATTTTGAACGGTCTAACTCAATTTCTCATTTTTTGCTCTTCCTGCCCCCTTAATAATTTTACACTTTCCAAAATATCTTCATTCAACTCTTAATCCCCCCAAAACTATACATACCAATTTTGAACGGTCTAACTCAATTTATAATTTTTTGCTCTTCCTGCTCCCCCCTTCTCCAATAATTTTACACTTTCGAAAATATCCTCATTTGACTTTTAGGCTCCGAAAACCTATGTATACCAATTTTTCGTTCCCCGCCCCCAATAATTAAAAATATCACTGGAAGGAGTTTTTTTTTATTATTATTATTAAATAACGAAGGATAAATATTAAATTTTTTCATTATGCTTTGAAAGAAAATCAGAATTTGCTTGTATGGTTCAGTTGGGACAATTTTGAATAGATTAATATTAAATTTAACAGATTATGTTTGCTTGCTACAGATATATGTTTTGCACTTATTGATATAGCATAAAAGTTTTTACATGATCCTTACATTAAAATGGTATGATAAAATTCATTCAAAGTATGAAAGTTTTTTTTTTTTTTTTTGGGGGGGGGGGGATAAAAAATTTTATTGTGTAATATGTTTTTATTTATATTGAGTAACTATAAATAAAAACATTTCGTCCTGGGCTGAATAATGGACTTGATATTCGGTTTTGGCTGAATAATCATTGCATCTCTAAAGGAAACATTTTTATTTTATTGCTGTCCAATGTAAGAGTTCTTGGCCAATGGTACTTGAAACCTTGCATCCTATCTAGAAAAAGAAAATTGACATGATTTTATGTTCATGTATATTTTATTTATAATTATTTTTCTTTCTTTTTAGGAAGTGTGAGAAGAAATTGTAAAAAAGTTCAAACTTTTGTCTTTAACAGAGTTTCCCCCAGACAGTTTTGGGAGGGTGCTGCCTCCTGCCTGCCCTTTGACTGGAAAAATTCTTCCTTCTTACTCCTCATACAAAAAAAAAATTTCACCTTTCTTGTTCGTTATATAAAAAATTGCACTTATACTGCCTTTTGTAGAAAATAGACTTTAAATCGAACATAAATGCTAGAAATATAAATAAAACAGGGATGCCGCTTTTCCACACTTCTACTGAGCGGCAGATTTCCGCTTTTTATAAATTTATTCTGTCTGCCTCTTCTCAAACTAATAATCGGCGATCCATCATACAGTTTCCAATCTTTCTCTATCAATATCAATGTGCACATTAAACTTAATCTACTGGATTGGATTCTAGAACCTTTAAAAAGATAGGATTGCTCGATATTTCTCATATACATAGTTATATTGTCCTCCTTCACCCAGTAGCAGAATTTTTTCTGTCAATCTGTGACAACTATTTAGGCATTAGAAAATAATCTGCAGCACTATAAGTAACACAAAAAAGGCTTGCGAGAATCAGTAAGTGTATTTCTGTCATAAGTTTGCATTTATTTAATACTAGCAGGTTTTGCCTGCTTCGCTGGTCACCGGAATTAAATGAATCTTCAAAAAATTTTAATCACTATTTTTATTTTTATTGTATTAAAAAAAAATAATAAAGAAGTTGTTCAAGTAGCAACTTAATATGAATCTCCAAATACCAAATTTGAATTTCCTGTAATCATTTGTTTTTAAATTATGCTGATAACAGATATAGAGATCAATGCATACTATACAAAAAACCAGAATTTAAAACAAAACTAAAAAAATACTTTGTTTATAGTTGGTATAAAAAATTAATTATCCTTGTTAATGTGGGGAAGAGGGGAGGGGGATCATAAAAAGTATATGAGTGGGAGATATTGAACAATTCTACTTCAATACATGTTTTAGAATCTAATATAGTAAATTGAAAGAGTTATGGATGGAGAAAAATTGGAAATCGCAATACTTCTGCGGAGCAATTGTTTGCTGTTCATTAGCAGGAGAGGGAGAAAATGGGGGGGGGGGGGGAGCAGCAAAAAAAAAAAAAAAAAAGTGAGAGATATTGGACAATTTTACTTCTTTATAAGTTCTGGAATCTAATTAAATAAGATTTTAAGAAAATATTGACTTTTATGTTGTGAATGAAAGCAGACGGAAAATCACAATGATTCCGTTAAATGTCTATCGCTGATTGTTAGCGAAGAGAAAGGGCGGTGCTAAATAATTATGTAAGTGAAAAATATTGAATAATTCTACCTCTTTGTAGCTTCTAGAATCTAATAAAGTGTGATTAAAATGAACGTTGCCATTTATGATGTGGATGCAGAAAGATTAGAAATTACAATATTTCCGATCAAAATCGGGAGACTTAAAATTTCTACACAATACTGTGTTGAAAATAATCTGCAGACTGAAAAAAAGAATCTTCGATGTACGTCTCGCATTTTCTACTGTGAGGTCCCTCACCCCCCTAAAAGTAGTGATCAGCCATTAAACAACCTGACGAAGCTCTGCAATGTTCATTCTTTTCCCATTCCTAACATAAGTGTCAGCGTTCATGATAAACTTGTTTTATTAGATTCCAGAATTTATAAAGAGGTAGAAAAATTTCCTTATGTGTAATTATTTTGTTTTAAATTATGATAAATTAATGTTATTGCTGATCTACAGACTATGGTTTATTTAGAAACTTCTAAAATATTTTTTTATTTGTGATAAAGCATCATTCTTTTATATTGCTTAAAATATAACCTTTTGACTGCAAAGTAACTTTTTAAATTATTATATTCAAATTATATTTTATGCATTATTTTGTTATATACTAATTTACAGAATTCGCCTATAAAATTACACAATAATTATCACAAATTTTACTTCAGGCGTGATTTCCTCTTTCTTCGAATTTTTAGAGTGGCATCCCTGATAAAACTACTGTGCATGATGATCAACATTTGTTCATACATTAGTAAATTTTTTCTCGTATCAAGTGTCCTTAAGGATCCAAAACTGACTTCAAAAATCTAAAATGTGATTTTTTTTACTAGCAGCATCCTTTCATTTTTAAACCTGGGAGAAACTCTGCATTAACAACTGTATTAGAAGTCTTTGCAAGAGCTCCAGATCGTGATAGCAAGTAGGTTAAAATAAAACGGAAATCAGATGTAAAAATATCTGAAAATCCAGAATTTTTGTAATTTTCAAAAACATAATGTAAAATCATGCAAATAAATTTAATAAATTGTTTTATGGAAAAAAAAGTCTTTTATTTTAATTTTTAATGAATTTTTTTCTATACTCATTAAAGATATTTAAAAATAAACCTACTTGAAGTTTAAGTTAAGCATCAAATAGGTTTGTCTTAATTTTTATTTATTTTTCAGTTTTGAATAATGAAAATTTTTATATTAATTTATAAAATAATGCTATTAAATTTCAGACATTTTAATAATATATAATTAAAGAATTTAATCATATATATTAGTGTTAATTAAAAATAAGCAAACAAATGAACACAAAATAGAGGAAATTAGTTGAAATGCATATGAAGTAAAAAGTTTAAATTATTTTCCTAATCAGTAAGCATTTTTATGCTTAAAAAAAAAGATGCTTTCTGAATAAAATTTTTTGTTAAGGATATTCTGTATAAAAATAACCAACATTAGTAGCTGAAAGTGATTGTGAAATTTCCTTCTACATATTTATATTTATAAAATTCAAAGTTTTTTAGGTATAAAATAAAATGCTAAAAGATAAAATAATCAAATATTAATTTATAAACAGAAGTTTTAATTTGTGAATTTCTCAGTGTGGATCATTATTATTATTTTTAAATATGCATTTTTCATGTTTTAGCCAAAAATAATGTGCATTTAAAGTAAAAATATTTAGCTTGAATTGAAAATCTGAAAATAAAATCAGATGTAATTTAAAGAATGGATTTTTAATAACTACGGTTAATTGGAAACAAAAAAAGCGTTCTTGGTTTTTGCTTGGCATGGGACAAACTTTTTCTTCAGCTAGGCTAAGATTTTTTAGTCATGCCAGTATAGGTTCTTATTTCATAAAATTCTATATGTAGATTACAGCTTTTTCTAAGGGGTTAATGGGTCTTTATCGTTCCGGATTGTTCTGGAAGATTTTTTGGTTAGTCTTTATCAGGGTAATACTGATGCCAATATCAAAGGCCATAGCCAAAAAGTTTGCAGTGTACAAGTATTAGTGCATAATATTGTGTTAAAAATGATGTATTACTCTAAAAATTTCCACAAATTTGCAGCATTTTGAGGGGGAGTTGAAATTCCCCCCCCCATCAATGGCTATAGCCTTGCTACATCAAAATTATACTACCAACCACATAACTGACGAAATCTTAACAGTTATATGCATGTAGAGATGTGATCCTGATGTGAAATCTGGACACAAGGTGATGTTTTGAAATTACAACAGAAGAGGAGAAGCAGTTAGTTCATTCGTGCATTTAATGAAAGCTGTGTGTAAACAATGTGGTAAACCATGTAGTTGAGTGTAAACTGTAAATTATGTAATAACATAGAACTAATGCGAAATGTGGACTAAAGTGACATTCTGCAATTACAACAGCAAAGAAGAAACAATCAGATTGACAGAAAAATTGATGAAAGCTGGGTACTCATCAAAAAAGTTTGTGAAAAGAACTCAAAGTATTTGGATTTGGTATTAAGAAAATTTTATATTGCAAAGAAAAACCCCTGACAATTCATTAACTTCTTCCAGGATGATTTATTTATAGTAAGAAAAAAATAATATAACCTTTTGTTTTATTACGATTCATTCATTTTATATTGATACAACTTAAAAAAAATAAATTACTCAAAAATCCATAACATCTAAATTTGTGAGTGATGAAAATTTTTCATACATTCTGAGTATATCAGTTTTTCACATATCTTAAAAATGTAATGAGTTTGTCTTACACAATTTTTGTTGTGATATCTTGAAAGATTATTATTTTATTTGTTACGATAATGATACCTATATCACCAAGTTCTGATTTCAAGATCAACTTAAGTTCAGCTTTTGGATTTTTATTATTATTTAGTGCAGTTAAAACATAACATGTCAATATTATTTTTTTTCTTTTTTTTTAAGGACTGAGGACTATTAGTCTCAATCTGTACATTTTTACGATACCAGTTTTTGATAGTTGGACATTTATCGAAATATAATTGAATAATTTGGAAACAATGTTATAATTTGAAAAAAAAAAAAACTAATAGTTCTTTGTCCGAAACTAAATTCTGCTTTTGCCAGAATTTCACCATTTTTTTTTTTTTTTTTTTTTTTTTTTTTTGAAAGAAAAGAAAATTAATAATAATCAGTATCGAAACAAACACTATCAAAAAAGCTTATTATTATTGTGAAAATATATTTTATTATACGTCGAAAAATAAATTAACTCATAATTTTTTTTTTGGCAACAATTATAAATTAAAATAAATAATTTAATAAAAGTTTAGAAGTCAGAATTTCTAATTTTATTTATTTATTTATTTATTTTTCAGTCGTCAGTTTGACCGAGCGATCAATAAAAAATTGATCTGTTAATTGAAACTGTATCATTCCATTTTAAAGTATTAGTTTGATAAATAAAATGCTAATCTATGTAATTCGATTGTTATTAAACCTTTTTGTCTATAACAATCTAGTATTTTTTTTTTTTTTTTTTTTTTTATCTATATGTAAATAAATACAATTCTTATCTGAAAGGAAAATGAGTGTGCAAAATTTTTTGGAATCAGCCTAATATATGTTTAAAGGTAATATAAAAGTTTCTGTTTTCCCATAAAAAATAAAAAAAGAATCACATAAAACAAAAAAATTTTAAAAATCTAATACAAATATCAAAAGTTTAAAAGGATGTTGTAAAATTTCATGCATTCTTTTATCTGAAAAAAAAAAAAAAAGAATTGTACATGGCATACAGTTGGTAGCAAAATTATTTGAGCGCTAGCAATAATTCCTATATTAAAAAAATAAAAGTGCATTTATTACTATTTTGTTAAGTGTACTTTTTTTATATAGGAATTATTACTCACACTCAAATAATTTGGCTGCCATCTGTAGTTTTTTTTTTTTTTTTTTTTTTTTTTTTTTTTTTTGTTGTTGTTGTTGTTGTTTCTTGCAAATAGACAAGATTTGTAGTTAATATTGACCTGTATTGCATTACAATATTAGCCAATGTCAAATATCAATATTGCCCATTACTGTTGTGATTTGCAATTTTATATTGGCCAGTGTTGTACACAATATTGTCCAGTATGTGATACCAACATTGGCCTATATTGGCAAAATTTAGTGTTTTATATTGGCCAGTTCAACTTTAACCGATATTGGCCAGTATTACATGCAATATTGACCAATACAGATTACTGATATTGGCCAGTATTGTAAAAAACCTTGACATTTTTGCACTGGCCAGTCCAGCAGAGTCCGATGTTGGCCAATATTGAAATAGTCTTATTTCCGACTTTGGCCATTATTGTTGTGCTACTTGGGTTAATTCAAATTTTAGTGATCGAAAATATTCCAAATAAACTCTTCCAGAATTTATTATCTCATGTTGTATACAATGTTGTGAGTATGAATGACTCAAAATATCCTGAAATTAAAATTGATATCAGAATAATTTCTAATAGATCAAAAAATTGCAAATAATGTTAAAATTCTTCTGCAGAACGCTAGTGGTCCAAGAGCAATCTGCTGGCGATCTTTGCCATTAGGCATTAAATTAAATAATCAAATGATAAAGTACGTATAAATAGTGTTTAACTCAATAACTTACATATTCGTGATTCAAACTTTTTAATTTATCTTCAGCATTGGATGAATAAATATTCCTAGCGTACGCATACACCGACGGTACTTAAGACGCTAAAAAAAAAAAAAAACTATTATTATTATTATAATATTTTATTATTGTTGTTATTATTATGGTTAATGGACAGTGGGTGAAGCTGGTTTCGTTTAACCCTTTGGGTACATTTGAGGAGTTAGACTCGTCATCTGCTTAATTGGGCGAAGTTACGGTGGACGAGTCTGACTCATCATCTGAATTTAAGAAGCAGGCGTTGATGTTTGCGGCACCCCCGCCAGTGGGCGAGGACTGATATACCGGCGTCTGAGACTGTTGTTCTAGAACTGGCACAACGAATTTTCAAAAAATGCTACACTCTATGCATGAACAATTCGTATTCGTCTCCACAATTATATTTAAAATTACTATCTAGAACAAGATACAAATGCAGATAGAACTGTGCGAAAGAACGGAAAACACATGCCAAAAGAGCTTGCTTCCTTCAAACTAAAAAAAAAAGAGGGGCCAAAATGTTATCCTCCAACGGTTTGTTAGCACTAAGATTTAAATATAAGAAAGATGTATGCATGCTTAGCACAAAACATTCAAATATCGATTTAGTTGATACAGGGAAGCGCAAAAAGACAATTTTGATGACAATTTTGACACAATTATCAAACCATCATGTGCAATCAAATATAATACAGGTATGGGAGGCGTTGATACACAGGACCAATTGCTAGCGTGCTTTCCTGTTATGAGAAATTTCATGAAAGGTTACAAAAAATGGCGTTTTATCTATAGACATGGCTATTTTCAATTCACATGTTCTACATAGTAAAGTCAACTGTGAAACCAAAACAAGCGTTGCTGAATTTCATTTAGAAATCGCTGAAGAATTTTTGGCGCAAGTGGTCCTGCCAAATTATAATATCCAAGGGCGTGATACAAGTAGCGATGCACCACATCGTTTGCAAGCGAAAAATTGGCACATCTTCCGGAGAATATTCCGGCAACAGAATTAAAGAAACAACTTACAAAACAATGTCGCGTATGTTATAAATGTAAAATAACAAAAGAAACCGCTTGGTAATGCAAATGATGCCAGGTACCTTTGCATTTACCGACATGTTTTAAAAAATACCACACGGTACAAAATTATTAGACTTATTGTTCTATATAATTATTTCTATTTTGTTTCATTTATATATTTATTCATATTTTGTAACTAAAATGCTGTTTCAAAAATATATTTATATCACCAATACAGTACCCGCAGCAGTCCTATATTTTTACGTGATTTTTATTATTTTCCACCACTTTAATCAATCAGTATACTTTTACATATTGCTTTAGCTTTAAAATCTTGACAAAAAATGTACAAAACAATAGTAGTATTAAAATAATAAAACACACGCGAAAATATAGGACCGCTGCGGGCACTGCCAATATAAGTATATTCCAAATAAAATGCATTATTTTTATATATTAATCCATATAGCGACAAATTAAATCCGTCCCATGGGCAAAAAAAACTTCAAATAATTCAGTACTCAAAGGTTTAAAGCACTGGTGCTTAGGAATTCAGCAGGCGGCAGGTTGTTTACTTTTCGTTTTTGTTCTGCGTACGGGACATCAGAATTCTTCCAAAAAGTAATGCTATTAAATTAGAAAACATTCTTGTGCCATTTAATGCATTCAGCTGAAATAATATTCTTTCAACTTCATGCTTATATTAATAATAACTACATACATTTACGTATTTTAAGTTAGAATAATTACTAAACAATTTAAATTTCAACTATCGAAATAGAGGCCTGAACCATTCGTAAATGTAAAAATGAAAACTTACAATATTTAAACAATTTTCTTTTCCACGAAACTATATAATTTAAAAATATACAAGTACATTTTTAAAATATATAGCTACGTGTGAAAGGAAAGATTAAGATAAATGCAGGTAAAAAGTAAAAAATATTACCTTTATTAGTTATAATTTACACTGGAACTTCTCCATCATATTGAATCCGACAAGCAGCCAATTTAAAGACTTAAAGATAAAGTTTAATGCTTTAAAAAATGCTGCCGGCTAAATTAAATTATTAGATTGTTATACATTCCCATACGTGCCAACCTAACACGGAAGATTGTTAGTTCCCGCCCCTTTTTGTACACGACTTAATTTTCAGAGAAATTCTTTTCAAATACATTTACGATTCAATAAGAAGAAAAGTACTTTAAAAAAAGACTGATGTGAAAAAATAGGTGGTAAGGGGCGGGATTAATAATCTTCCGGTTTTGGTTGGTAAGTATGCATTCCTTCAAATTACGCTAATGCGTAATGATTGTAAGGTGTGAGATTTCACACAATCTGTTAAATTTCAAGTGCTCGAAATTACATCTAGCTGTCCGCGAAGTACTGAGTTGGAAGAGTCAAAGTCACCAGTTGGATCTAAAGAACCTCCAGGGAGAGCGAGACGACAAACGATGAAATTATGCTACGGCACATGCTTATAGCACGTATTTTTTCTACCAAACTGGACACTGGTAAAAAAAATTAGAACACTTCTCAGTCGAATATCCACAACAAAATTTTACAAACATCGTTGTTTATGGTAATAATCCTTTACTTTAGCTATAGTTTCGAGCACGGTGCTTTAGAGCCCTCAAAAATACATTTAAATGTGGATTTTTGTGAAAAATATTTTCAAGCCAATGATAAAATACACACAACACAATACTTTACAAGTTAAAATCATAAGTCAAAATACTTAATTTAAAAGTTTACAACATGAAAATATAAAAACATGACAACGTTTATCCTCGCATCATTGCTTATGGACTTCTTCAGGTCTAGTTCTCGGGATGTTAGCGACTTGATCTTTTAATAAGTGTAGAATAGGTTGCCACATTTTCGCCAAATCTCTAGAGTGTGTTTAATTAATGGCACGTATATTATATTTAATTAATTTTAATTTTTTTGAATTTCAACTTTAATCAGAAAAGGGGAGATGTTGTTATTATTTTAGCTTGATTCCATGATGGTTTTGCTTTTTTATTTTCTAAAATATAATCTTTAAGGGCTGTATTACCGTACGGAGAGCGTAATGAATATTGATGTTCAGAAATTCGTTTGAATTCAAACTCAAAAAGAAGAAAAGGGAAAATTCAACAATATTTCCTTTTCCTTTCCTTTTCTCTTTCTTTCTTTCTTTCTTTTAAGTTTCTCTCTCTCTCTCTCTCTCTATCTATCTATCTCTACCCCCCCACCCCCTTTTATTATGGGCATTTTGAGTAAGAGCTGAACAATTTCTATTACAATATTAATTTGTATATATATATTTTTTCTTTTAATATATATATATTAAAAGAATAAAACATTTTTTGTTTTTAAACTGTTTTTAATTTGATTTTAATTTCGTTTTTAATTTGATTTTTTCTACTTCAACAAAATCACTGAGACTCCTCCCCGTAATTTTAATGTCTTACTTTAAAATATTAATTGTTATTATTTCTTTTAAACATGCCTAGATATGAATTAATTTTATAGTTATTATAGTTTAAAATAAATGATGAACACATATCTACTTCTTTTAGCTTAGTTGTTACAATCTCTCCCTTTTTTCCTCTCTGATCCATCCACAAATTTATTACATTAGGAGTTTTTTTACTTAAATGGTCATAGAAATATATATTGTAATGACCCCCCCCCCCTCCCACTTTCTTCACGGAATCTTCGTATCGGGGTCTCATGGTCTTGAATGACAGAAGAGACACGGTGTCTGCCTTAGTGAAGGGTTTTGGATGCTGACTTGATCTTAGAGTGTTACCGACACCATTGAATCCCGATTTCACGCTGTCGTTTAATGCTTCCGATGTCCAGCGAACTCATCAAGGAGGGGCCGACATGACGGCGCCAAGCTAACGGTGAAGCGACTGGCCGGCGAAAGTTCTTAGGTGTGGGCTGGAACCCTGGGAACCTATGAGGGCCTGAATGCATCAGGGGTGTTGACCCCCCCCCCTCTCTCGAGACCAGGAGCGGAGAACAGGACAGATTATCTCTAGACTTGAGAGTAGATGGATGATCTGGTAGATCTGGAAAGACAGGGAGCCTGATATGAACTTTACGTTCAATTGCTTATTTTAATCAGGCATGATGCCTATTTATGTTTTACTATATATTTTTGTAATGTAAATAGTGTACAGATGTGTCTAATTAAACGAGAAAATACAATATAACGGCTCAGTTTTATTCCTGCCTAATGATTAGATTTTTACTTCTTAGCTGTTTAATGTGACGCTACCACAGCTAAGTTAAATGGTGGCAGCTACTTGCGATTCATTTGAATTACAGTTAAAGTTCACGATCTCATGTCACTCTTCAACATGCAAAGTGGATAATTACAAAAAACGCTTTTTATATATGTGATGCCATGCTAAGAGGAGGACGAGCGACGAATCATCGTTCCAGTGGTCCAAAAAGTCAACAAAAACAGGTGAGTCTCAATTCATTTCCTACAGAATCGTAGGTCATTGAGTTAATGATTTTTTTTTTTTTATTTAAATTATCGTAGGTTTTAAAAATTGAAAATTTTCAAAGGTAATTATTTAGTTTTGTCAAAATGTTGTAGAGTATGTGAAAAATGTATTTTAATGGCATTGATTTTTTATATTTTTTAATTATGTTTAAATTGTTTTAAAATATATTTTTAAATCAACTTACTTGCTTTTATGTACATGAGAATTAATTGCGACTAACGCAATTTTAAACAGAAAAATTATAATCTGATTTTAGAGACAATATTTTTTTTTTTTCCTTTCTTTCTTTTTTTTTTTTTTTTTTTTTTTTTAAGTGACTTGAAAATTGAGTTTAATATTATGAAAATTTTTTAATAATGTTTGAATTTATGTGTGAATTCAAACTGAAACTAGTAAAATTGATTTTTATTTAACTTCAGCGGAAATTGCTAAAGGTTCGAAAATCTTTGCACTTTAAAAAATTCATGATATAAAAATAGATAAATTAAGATTGAAATTAACGGGATTTCTTAATTGGGAAATCAGTCATAATTTATGTTTTCTTACTATTCAAGTGAGTGGATAGGAGAGTTAAAGTTTTTATTATATCTGGTGAAATTTTAAAAAACTGTGCTGAAAGTTTGATATATCTCTTTGCTGTTTATTTAATGTACTTTTTGTATTTATTGTATTGCATACCATTTTGTGTATAATTTTAAATTCAAGTATAGAATTAGGAAATTTTTAGATTATTAGCATTCAGTTTAATTTATTATTTCGGGCAAAATGGCTAATTTTTAAGATGTTCCTTGCGGTCAAAACCGAAATGTTTTGTTAGCGTTAGTTAGAGAATTTGACACAGATGTGTCAGAAAAGGATCGTATCAAGGTGATAAGACAAGCCATATTAGAAGCGCCGGATTACACCGAGAGAGCAGCTAAAATTTTCTTAGAGCATATTCTTAAGCAGGAAGAAAAACGCGTTGAACGAGAAAAACAGGAGCGTCTAGATCGAATAGAACGAGAAAAACAGGAGCGATTAAACCGAAAACAACGGGAAAACCGGAAATTTGAACTGAAAAAAATAACGATTGCAGAGCGCGGTAGAAAATGGAAGATTCGGGAGATCCGGAAGGATTCTGGAAGATCCGGGTTAGATTGTGTGACTGTGAATAAAGTGAATTTAAAAAATGTAGTGCCTAAATCTGATCCAGAAGTTATGGATATAACTCTATATCTTATGATTTTCGAGCGTTAGGCTCTGAAAGAAAATTTGGATGAGAGCAAATGGGTTGCTCAGTTGTTTACTTTTGTTCCAACTGAAATCGCAGAATTAATGATAAAGGAACCAGTTGAAAAAGCAGATGATTTTCAACATATAAAAAAAATTATTGTTAAAAAGATATAGGTTAGGAGAAAATGCATTAAAGAAAAGTTACGAGGTGCATACCCGTAAGTCCTCAGCCTTGTGGTCAAACCTCGTTTACGAATTAAGGGGTTACATGGAAAACTGGCTAGAAACCGTGGGCGCAAAAGACTACGATTCGCTTAAAGAACTTATTCTTACGGAGCAGTTAAAAAAAGGAGTTCCCTTAGAAATCCGGGATAAATATCTAGATGAATGGGAGAATTTTAAATCAGCGAGCGAACTAACCGACAAATGCGATATGTACGTAAGTATACGTTCTGATCATATCAACAATGCTTTTAAATATTATGAGGGACGTCAGGTCGGAAACAATAATTTCGTTGACAACTAATTGTACAGAAAAATCATAATCCAAATTTTGATAAGAAATTAGAAGTTATTCGCTATTACTGTAAACAGATCGGTCATATTCATCCGAATTGCCCTGAGCTAGAAAAAAATGAATCTAGCGATATTATTCACCATAATGGAGCAAACTCGGGTTTAAGTAATTGTTTCAAACCGTACGGGGATAAAGTGGTGATTAATGGGGTTGCAAGAGAGTTTCTCAGAGATAGAGTATCGAAATGGTATTTATGCAACCGCCGTTGGGTTAAAAAAGGCTATTTTACAGAAAAAAAAGTCTTAATGCGTTCTCCCATTGATGAAGAAAGCAAAAGCTTGCCATTAGCTCGCGTAACTATAAAGGGAGGTTTCGGAAAAATAGTGACTATAGCGGCTGTCAGACCTGATGGCATAGAAGAAAATTATTATGTTTTAGGCAATAAAACGGCAGAACTTATTAAAAATCTTAGAGAAAATCCCAAACCTTTTAATCCAGGCCTTAAAAGGCGTAAAAATCAAAAGAATTTCGTTTCTAAATTGGAGCGTAAAAGGGATAATCCGACGTTTGACGCGCAAACAATGGATCGACGCTTCCCTGTTTTCTTCAACTCTGACAAAGAGAAAATAACTGATAAAACGCTTTGTTCGCAATACGAGAATGGTGAAACTTCGGAAACTCGTATACGTCAGTTTGAAAAAGCAGGACCGAAAGATTTCAAAAATTCCCATCTTAATTGTCATGAATATGTTCGTGTCGTTATAATAGAGGGTGAAAATGAAGGAGTGTCTGAATCTCTTTACGAACCGACTGAAGCATTTTTTGACGATGTTACTCAGGAAAACGGGCTAGATAATGTTACTATTTCTAACAATCTGAGGAGATTGTCCTTAGTTAAAAAGGGAGAAAAATATTTTCATTTGAAGCGGGATTTAGTTGCTATATGTAAAGATGAATCACCCATTACTGAAAAGTCATAATTCTATTCATAAGTTGCAAGTGTTTATAAGTTTAATTTCATAGAAACTACTTTTTATTTTTATTTAGTTATTTTATTTTATTTTGTCTATTTTATTTTATTTTTCTTTCCTAATGTATGTTTTTATAAATTGATTGAATTAGGTTAATGTTATGATCGTAATGACAGCAATAATAATAAAAATAATAAAAATCTATGTATACAATACAAGTTTATTCAGTGTATGCCTTTAAATTGATTTTGGCCATGCGTTGTATATGAAAATAAAATCATGAAGATTTTAAAACTAATAGGACAATTGCTGTTATATGTTGAATTTAAGTTCACTTCATATTCTGAAGATTTAGCATTTTCCTTAACACGTGCTGTCCTCGCTGCGAAGACGCAAAATTTAAGATCCAGCCGCAAAAATTCATCCCGGAATTTTTTTTAGCAAATATTTACGTTTATAACATAGCAGAAAAAGCCAGTTTTTTAAACCTAAAATTAAAAATTTCTTTTAGTTTAATTTAGTTCATAAATTCCGGTGGAAGTATACTTTAAATGATCCGAATTGTCTTGCGCCGCAAAGGGTTAAAGGTTAATGCAACATGTTATTAAATTTAATATTATAACGAGGCAAAGTGTATACATAGTTGTTTGTTGAAAAAGTATCACTCTTGGTATTATTATTTTTACTGTCAATATTTGTGTGTTTGTTTTGGTTGTATGATAGGAATGTTTCAGAGGTTTTTAAATGTAAGACTGTTATGTTCTCGGGAAAATACCATTCGGTTAGAGGGATCACAATCCACTCACTTTCATAGAAAGAATGATGGGGACAAATTCATGTCTTATTTGATGGTTTTTGTGTTTACGGCACTACAACTTTTCGACAGACCACAATCCTGGGAAAAACATTCTAATGCAGATGGTTTGAGTAGGCTGAATTAATCTGATTGAAAATGTAAATAAGTAAAGAGAAATCCTTTGTAAATAATTTTAAAGATTAATAATAATTTTCTTTTCATTTATATTTTTATAATTTTAATTGGAATAAATGCATTTGATGTTTAGAAAAGGATTCAGTGAGTATTGTTTAGAGAAAAATAAATTATTTATTTTTATTTTATTTCATTTTATTTTAAGTGATTGATTTAGTAAAATGTTAATTTAAATCTCATGAGAACTCTAATAGTGTTTATTATGGTTATAAGTCTGAAAGATTGTGATTTTTCACTTAAAACTTAGTATAAAGGTCAACTTTTGATTTATGTTTTTCTTGAATGATAACTTCTAAGTTTAAAGTATAATGTTTGGGGCTTCACGACCTCTCTTTGGTAAGTGTAATTGGGGTCCTTTTTCTTGGATGAAATTTCCTTGATACTAAGGAAATTCTTTTAGGGGGAAGGGCTGTAATGACCCCCCCTTTCTTCACGGAATCTTCGTATCGGGGTCTCATGTTCTTAACTGACAGAAGAGACACAGAGTCTGCCTTAGTGAAAGGATTTGGATGCTAGTTACTCTTAGAGTGTTACCGACACCATTGAATCCCGATTTCACGCTGTCGTTTGATGCTTCCAATGTCCAGAAAAATCATCAAGACGGGGCCGACATGTTGGCGCCTAGCTAACGGTCAAGCGACTGGCCGGCGAAAGTTCTTAGGTGTGGTCTGGAGCCCTGGAAACTTATGAGAGCCTGAATGCTTCAGGGGTGTTGAACCCCCCTCTTTCAAGGCCAGGAGCAGAGAACAAGACAGATAGATTATCTCTAGACTTGAGAGTAGACCGATGGTCTCGTAGATCTGGAAAGGCAGGGAGCCGGATATGAACTTTACGTTCAATTGCTTATTTTAATCAGGCATGATGCCTATTTATGTTTTACTATATATTTTTGTAATGTCAATAGTGTACAGATATTTCTAATTATACGAGAAAATACAATATAAGGGATCAATTTTATTCTTGCCTAATCATTAGATTTTTACTTCTAAGCTGTTTAACGTGACGCTATCACAATATGCATAATCTGGTTCTAGAAAATACAGATTGTAGCAACCCTGTTATTGTAACTAAATCTTATTTGTAAGATTCACTGTTTGGTTTGCAAGACAGTAAATGAAAATTAATGTAATAATTTAAATTGACAAAATGAATACCTTTAAGGACAACAAATAGATATTTTCATAATTTAATTTTTATTAACAAGTGTTAAAATATTTAATAATAATGCATGTAATTAAAAAATATTTTCTACGGAAAAAATTATTGTTTTCATAAATTGTTTTTTATATTTTTATATATTTATTGAGAACGCTGTGAAAAAAATTATGAAAAAGATAGTCATAAAAACTAGAATAAATTAAAAATTCATATTTTCATGGTTAACTATTTGAGTGGTGGAACACTGATGTAGAACTCATACCACTGTGAATGAAACAAAATTTTCTGCTTCTGAAATCAACGATAATATAAGCAGCAAAACTTTTTAAACAAATACAGGCATGAGTTCTGTGCCAGTATTCCTTGCCTACTATTAGCTCATAGCTGCCAATATTTTAATTTATTCCGGAGTAATTTTTGCCCCGCGTCTATTCCGTACCACTTATTTTTTTTTTTTAATTAATATTTTCTTCCTTTATCGAAGTTATATATTGAAGAAATTTTTTCTATAAATAAAGTGGTGTGAAATAAAGGCGAGGCTAAAAGTACTCCGGAATAAATTAAAATATTGGCAGCTACGAGCTACATTAGCTACTAAACGAAATGACGAAAAAATAAAAATAAAATAAATAAAAAATAAATAAATAAATAAAATAAATAAAGAGAGAGAATGATTCTGTTCAGGAAATTTAAGGCTGTTTTCCGGGGGAAAAAACTTGCATCTAACGACGGATAAAATATATCTTATAACAATAAGAGTCATCAACTTTTATAATTTATTCTACAACATTGCTAGTTCCTCCTTCTTTTCATACTTTTCCTCCCTCTGCCTTTGAAAAAACTTTTTTTATTATTTAATTTTTGTTATATGTTCGAAAAACCCACTTTTCAAAAAATGTTATGAAAAGAGGGCAGTATTAACAATCTCCCGGAATAAATTATTAAAAGTTGCAATTCTGCAATAATTTAATATTCAAAATCAATATTAAACATATCTACATTAAATATGAATGGAAACGATTTAAAAGATTTATGTTTAGTTCAGAAAATTTTGTTTTATTTGGAATCATCCTTGCAGAAGGTAACTATTTAATAATTGATTTTTTTTTTTTTTTTTTTTTTTTTTTTTTTTAACAGAATTATAAAAAAATTAATTCATTTTTAGTCATTTCAAAAAAAAAAAAAAAAAAAAAAAAACTTATTGACCTAAATAGTGAACGATTCTAAATAGTGAACGATTTAAATAAGATTTTTAGAGTCCTCACTTGTCAGTTACATCTCATAGCTGCCATCATTTCAATACATTCCAAAGTATTTTTAGACTTGCCTTTATTTCGAACCATTTATTTTTTAAGAATAATATTTTCTTATTTTATCGAAGCTATATAGTGGAGAAATATTTTCTATAAATAAAGTAGTTTGAAATAAAGGCGGGGCTAACAATATTCCGCAATATATTAACCCTTTGCGCTCAACATATTTTCCGTAAGACACGTCTTTTGGCGTTCCTTTAAAATGTCACACGTATAGTTTCCAACTTACTACCTTTTGGCTACCGAAAATTTTTAATAATTTGTTCTATATTACTTCATCATTAAATAAAATAAAACTTTCTGTTAAAATTTTCTGGTAGCCGTAAGGTAGCCTATGGTTACACGTTTTAGAAAAATAACATTTCATTTGCAGAGGAACACCTTAAGGCGTGGTCGATTTTTTAATGTCCCCTCAGAAGGGACATACGAGCGATAAGGGTTAATAACTCAAAATTCGTTATTGCTTGCAGATAGCATTTGTTTCTGATTATTTTAATATATTAAAAATATGGCAGTGCTTAATATTTTCAACAAAACTGTATTTCTAGTCAAATGACGTGTTTTTTTTTTTTTTTGCATGTCTTACGTAAATATATAAAACGTATCAAATGTAGAAAAAAAAATCTCTCTTTGGAGGTCTTATAGATGTCCTCCATGACATTTTTTGGATGTCATGGACTTATTATCGAACTCGCTGAGAGCACACCTAACATCTCTATTGGATGTCATAAGTATGTATCACGGATATTTTTCGACGTCTTTTAGATCTGTTATCCTAGTGTTTACAACTTATAGATATGATTGTACCGTTTGGGGTAGTAACAATCTATTTTTTTTATTATTATTATTCTTTTTACGATCCATAAAAATCTATGTATTTCAAAGAACTGACACACATAGTTCCACAAAGTATTAATTCTATTGCTGAAAAATTGATATAAACTTACAATCATTACATTCGGAAGAATAAAATGGAAGATTATTTCTATTCACACCATAAATAATAAGAGGGAAGTTAAATTTATTAAAAATGAATTTGCAAATTCTTCTATTTTGCCAAGATAGAGTAATCATGCTACCGAGTTGCCAAAATGACGGCTCGGAAAAGAATTTTAAGCAATCGTTGATCCGGTTTTACCAACATCTTCTCGGGTAACACAAATCCAACGAGCAAATTTGACACGTCCTTTTTCGAGGTCCCAAGTGCATCGTTATTTTTCTACTCGACGGGACTTCGAAGCTGAAATTATGTCCATTGAAAAACCTATTTTAAAAACGCAAAAGGCAGTACTTATTTAATGAAAGAATTGTGATAATTAATTTCTTACTTTATAAATTTATTTGTTTTTATTATATTACTATCTTTAAATTAATTTTATTTTTTATTGTGCCGTTTTAAAATAAATGTTTATGTTTAAACTATTTTCTACCTATTTGCAGGAATTTATTTAAAAGGATTTTAAATATTACTATTAAATATTTTAAAATAAATTTTTAAAAGAATTAAAAAATTAAAATATATATATATGGCTGTATGGGAATATATATTTAACATATAACCGTAAAACCATATTAAAAATTAAATGTCATCCTAGATATTTTTACTTACACCAAGAAAATCTTTATATTATTCAATATTGAGGAGGATGAAGTAGATGATAAATAAGAAATCAAAAAATTGCAAGATTTTTTAAAAGTCAAAATTTAAGCAATTTATGAATATTTTAAAAGAAATATCTTGTTCATTTAACAGTCTATTTTATTATTTTATTAAAAATAATTTGTATTTCTAAATGTTTAAAAAAAATAATTAGAAATTTTTATTATTTATTTTTATGAATGGTTAATATTTGCTTAAATTTATGTCAAAATATTAAAAATATCTGTTTACTTGTAAAAATTTATATTTTGCATGAAATATTCTTAAGTTTAAATAAAAATCAAATTTGTAACAGAAATGTATAATAAACTCACTATTGTTTTACATTTTAATTTGATTGTTTTTGTTTCAAATCAAGTAGCTTAGACTCGTAAAATAAAAATAAAGGTTCTAACAATCAGCGCAATAAATAAAAATGTTAACTAATAGAAAACTACGTTCGCAAGAATGAATAAAAAAAGGATTTATTTAAACCGGAAATAAACAAAAAGTTTTGTATATTAAACTTGAAATTCAAATGGACTTTGAGGCTTGTTAGTAGGCTTGTTCTTGTAACCGAGTTGTCTGAGCGACTACTTGGACTGTGTCGAATAAAGTAGAATAGGGGGTGCTACGACGTTGATTGATATGGAATTAATTTCTATTATCGCCATCGGAGATTAAAATTTGTAAAAAACTTATTTGGCAACATTGCTATGCAATCCTTATTTTTCGTCGGTTAAGTTCCTGTCGTTGAAAAGTTTAAAGTGTTAAAAATGTAAAGTTGCAACTTTTGTGGATACTATCAAAATTAAAAAAAAATGACAGTGTCTGGTAAATTAGTTGAAGTGTGGATGCAGCGCGACTTATTTGGCCAGTTATTGTTACTGGTACATTAAATATGATGATACATTAAATACAGATGCTGTATCCATTACTTATCCATTAACTCCATTTCTGTTAGCGATGTCTCACCTTGATGGAGATTTTGTAAGACCAATAAATCGGTATTATTGAAAATATTGGAAAGCAATATTGGCAGTAATCCACCAGAAGCTTGTGAGGTTATGATATTTGATGGTTACTTCATCTTACATGCGACGTTCCGTTGATCTTTGGTAATATTTTCAAGAAATTATTGTCAGTTTTTACTGCAACTACGGCACATACAATCATAATAACATTCGATTCATATCTGCTTCCATCAATAAAAGATCATGAGCATTCCTTAAGAGCAAGGGCACGAGGACCGAATTTCTCTATAAACAGTCCAGATAAAACACTACCATAGAATTTTTCTTGTGAATTGAAGAATATAAATTCTAGAGATTCTTTTATTCAGTTTTACTTAAAGATTGGTAAAATGATCTCCACACTTCATTTATAGGTGAGAGAAGCGTTTTCGTTAATTATAAATCACGCTATAAAAATTTGAAAGAAAATGAAATAATAGTGAGAAGCATAGAACATCTGGATAGTTAAGAACACGAAGAAGCAGATACAAAAATAATATTTCATGCTTGCCAATTGAATTTTGATGCAAATCTCACTCACTAAAAGATGATCTGATACCGATATTTTGATTACATTACTTGGAAATATTATGCATATCCAAAGTAAGTTGAAAATACATATCCTGCTTGGAACAGGAAATATCCAAAACTACATGAATGTGACTAAATTATAGGCAGCTGTAGGTGATTTGTGTGCATCGTTGCCCGGGTTTCATGCTTTTACTGGATGTGACTTTAATCCTGCTTTTTACAGAAAAGAAAAGAAAGGTCATCTGATTTATTAAGAAATTCTAAACCTACATCAAGACACTTATTGACTTATCGAATTCTGATGACTATAATTTAGATGAACTGCAATATACAATAGAAGAATTCGTTTGTAAAATGTGTAATCTAAAAAGCATTGTTGACGTCAATACAGCAAGAGTTGTGATATTTAAAAAAAATTACAAAATGAACGAAAAAAAAAAAAAATATATTCACTTTGAAGTAAACGATTGACGGCCATAATATTTCGTTCCTAAATACGGCAAACAGATTTTACGTTTAATAGATATTTCCAATTTGTGGAGTAATGCACAGTAATGTGGAGTAATGTATAATAAATAACTCTAATCCATCGACTTCATCACTTCTGTATTAAGAATGGGAATTAAAAGAAAGTAAATATTTCTTTAACACGTTGAGCGCCACGCGAATTCTTAAGGAAATCCTATTCAGGCCACGCGCGCTGCTCAGAAACGTGTTATGTGTACCGTGTTATTTTTAAGGTATCTGCCTGGGTACGGAGCACTTTTTTCTAAAAATGCACACTATGCATTAAGTAATTATATTTTCAGTTATAAACGGACATAGAATTATGAAAAATAGTACATTTTAAGCAAATATATTCTTTATTTTGCAGAAAAATAGGTGATTTTGTGTAAGAAATGAGCAAAATTTCACGTTTACGCCAAACCTCATATACTCGATAAAAATTAATATAATTCAATATCCATTGAAATACATAATGATATGACCCTTATCTGTGCATTGAACTAAAAGTTAAGAGATATTCTTAAAATTGACTGAAATATGGTAACTAACAGAGAAAAAAACCAGAATTTTCCGAAAAAAAATCTGTTTTTTAGAAAATAAACACATGTAAAATCTTTAAAATAGTACATAGAACATATCTTTTAGTTCATTGCGTGACTGGATATCTGTTATATACTGTAAAGAAATATCATAGAAATAACTTGAAAACTTTTGGAGAAATCAGGTTTATCGCATACACAAAAATCGAAAAATATAGTTTTTCAGAAAACGCATTTAAAGATTTTACTTAATGTGTAATTATTTGTTGGAAAAAATAAATAAATACATGGGGTATAATAATAATAAAAAAAAACCTGAATGATTTAAATTAAAGATAAATGTGAAATCAAGCCTAATTACCAATTTTTACCTATTGCCAGCTCTTTAAACTGGCGAGATCGAGCACTTCCTGTCTTAAAGAATCTCATTTCCGGTTTACTTAATTGGCTATAACTTCAGTTCTAATTAGCGTACAAATAAAAGTAAAGGTGTTTTAGAAAGCTAAACGTCTATTCTTTAAAACAAAATAAAAAACAGAAAATTGATTTTTTTGCCAAAAATGGTCATTTTAACCCAGGCAGAACGAGTTCCTTAACGAGTTACCTTAACGAGTTTCAATAACGTCCATTAAATTGCCTTAATGATATAATCTTATAATAAATAAAAATTAAGTAAATTTTAAATAAATCTTCTGTAATTACTTAAAACAATTTAATTTTTTTAGTTTTATATCATATTTCACACTATCAGCCACCGGTGGCTGACGTGGCCTAAACGGAAAGTTCAGTGTCAGCCATCTACGGCTGACATGGCGCTGAATGTGTTAAATGTTTTGATGAAGATCAAATTCCATCAACCGTTAGCAGTTAAACAAACATCATCGGAGATTCCACATGTATTTTTTAAATTATTTTTTTTACTAGCAGGCTTTGCCCGCTTCACTGGACACAATACTGAAATGAGTTGTCAAAATCCCAGATCATTATTAATTAAACTGAGTTAAAGTCCCCGCTGTGCTCGGTAGAGATTTTTCTCGCTCGCAACATGAGGAGTCCGTGTTCCCACTGCTTTCGGCAGCAACTTACCCGAATCTTACTCCCCCTTCCCCAGTGGCTAAGTTCGAGGTTTTGCGAAATCTCGACAAAGTACATAATGCGTACACCTAATCAACATCCACATACCAAAGTTTGCCAATCTAAGATAATTTAAGGCGAATTCAAACGGGAAAACATGTTTTTACACGGTTTATAAACCTCTCGACACCAAGAGGTAAGTGGGGGATTTCGTAAAATCCCGTTAAATTAAGGGTCGGATACGCATAAAAAATTTACGCACCAAATTTCGTGACCGTAGATCCCATAGATTTCTCAGGACAAATTTAGCGCTAAAAGGTGTGTCTCGAGTTTGCCCCCTCGTAACCACCAGCACCCCCACCCCCCAAGAAAAAAAAAAAAAACGCAAACCCTGAAAAACAAAAATGTGTGTTTGGAAATATCCTAAGGAAGTCGCATAGCCTTTTTTCAATATATTTGTTCCATTTTTGGTAGAGGTCTACACAAAAATCAGCAATTTTCAATATTTCCCCTTTCTTTCCCTTAAAAATCAAAAATTACTAAATGCACATAATGTATTATTTGTACTCATGTCTAGTCTCCCCATGTGCAATTTATTTAATGTGAAGAAATTAAGAACCGAGTTATGCTTACAAACGTGTTTTTGTCTTTTGCCTCCCCCAGGGGGAAAAGGAGAGTAATTTCGGAAAAGTTGACAGATATAATTTTAAGTTGGGTAAAGACCTGAATTCCTGCAAAGCGCCGTTGAATTCCGTCCAGCCGTTCTCAAGTGGTACCCGGACAAACGTGTTTTTGTATTTTGCCACCGAGGGGGGGAACGAGGGGGAATTTCTGAAAAGTTGATAGATATAATTTTAAGTTGGGTAAAGACCTAAACTCCTGCGAAGTGCCATTGAATTCTGTCCAGCCGTTCTCAAGTGATACTCGGAGAAACGTGTTTTTGTCTTTTGCCCCCCCAGGAGGGAACGCGGGGGAATTTCTGAAAAATTGATTGATATAATTTTAAGTTAGGTAAAGATCTAAGTTTCTGTCAAGCGCCGTTGAATTCTGTCCAGCCGTTCTCAGGTGATGCCCGGACAAAAAAAGCGACATACAGACACGATAACACACACGCACACACACACACACACACACAGGCAAAATTTTCTGAAGTCATTTTCGGCTTTCATGGTGTGTGAAACGTGAAGGTATCGCAGTTTTTGATTTTGACAAATTTACAGACAAAAGTCTGATTTTATTAATATAGATAGATGTGACTGTACTATTTATGTAACTAACGTTGATATTTTTTAATAAAGTTTTTTTTTTTTCTTTTATGAAAACATTAAAGATATTGAAACTATTGAAGAAAAATAAGACAGCTGGGACGGAGACCTTAATTTAGATATATATATTTCAGACAGTTCAGAAGAGAGTTCAGAAGATGAGGGCAAATCTGAGTTTTCAGCAGTCTTTTAAGCTATATAAATATTTCTTTTTCATCAGTTTTCAAATTTCTAACTAATTTGTGTATTAAAGTGTTAATTATTAAATTGAAAATATATTGTTTGCGTCCTTTAATTACATATTTGACTTTTGCGATTTTATTTAATTCTTATTTGTTTACGTAATAGTGAATATTAAAAAGAAGGTAAGAAATAAAACGTGATGACAGAATTGAGTGCATTTTAATACATCAAAATCAGCATTAAAGTTAAGTAAATGTTTTGTGATTGATATATATATGCGCAATATCTTCTATTTATAATAATAAATATTATCCCAGAACGGGATAAAAGTCGTCAGTTTAGCCACGTAAATTACTGGACTGCGTTCGGATTTTCTAAGCCGTGTTATTGCATTCATGGCCTCGGCTGATGGTCTTTCCACCGCTACCAAAGCTGCTGACGGTTATTTCCCCATTATTTGATGCATAAAGAATCATATATATGACTTCCATGCGGTATAAAGTAAATTTATGTTTTAAGTTTTTTGCAGGTTTGGCCTAGCGACAGACGTATAATCCAACACTTCCCAGGTGGCTGACGGTTATTTTCCTATCGTACATTGCATAAATAATCTCCTAAACCAAGTTTGGAGCGATATAAAATAACTTTATTTATTTATTTTTATTTTTTACGACTTTGACCCCCTCTACCTACTACACTCAACGCTACTGGAGAAGCAGACGGCTGGATGACTTATGAGAGAGACGAGAACAAACATTGGTAAAATTATTATTAGCTGGTATAAAATAACTGACCTGCTTGTAGCGCCTTGTTTATTAGCCTCCTTGTTTATTAGTTTTATGTAATTTTACATGCTTTTAGATTTTTTTTCTACTGTTTCGATATACAAAACCTAATTCAGATATTTAAAGTGCTTTTTCTGTTATAAGATAAGAGTGTATTTTTCGAAAGAAGTGTTAACGAAATTGTTGGAAATATCGTTTTGTGTGAATAAAATTTCCCATTACTAAATTTTTTCAAGAGTTTTATTGATTGTGGTCATGTGATGATATCAAATAAGAAATACGATTTTTTTAAGGTATTCGAAAAAAGAAAACAAAAGTTCAGGTTAAGCATTTGGAAAATATTGTTCACAAAACTACTAGAACTAAAATTCTGTCGTACAAAAGTTTCGGAGCAAAACTCGCTTATTTTATATTTTAACCTTTATTCGATAAACGAAGTTATAAAATGAAACGAAGATGAATACAATTTGCATCTAAACTAACAGAATTTAATATACAACTATAATTTGTGTATAATGGAATAAAACATTTTTTTTCTTGATCTATAAAATTATCATGAAGTAAAAATACAAAAATTAAAGTATTGTATTATATTATAAATAATCACATTTTTCTAGAGGAATTAATCAAATTTTACAACTCTAAAAGCTAAAAATCTACAAAAGAAATATAGTCAAAATTTAACTTATTATCCAAAAATTGCATAAACCAAATATTTTATTATTTCAAAAATCTTTGATCTATGACTTATGTTATAATTACCATAAAATTATTTGGTAATTTAATTACAGGATATACCTCAAAACGCACATTTTTCTTTTTAACACTTTCTAACGAAGTTCAAAAATGTTAATGACTTAGGTTTGTCAGTCTGTCTTTCTGTCCGTCTGATCCATCTGTCTGTCTGTCCGTGTTCTAACTCCCGTAAATATTCATAGAATATCTTGAAACTGATACATGTTATTCAAGTTCGCTATCGAACATTTGCTATTGAAAATGGAGTGAATATGTCTACTGGTTTATGTACAGAGACACCCGAAATAATTCCGAAGCATTATGTTCTATGAGAGGTATTTCTAAAAACCATATTCTTACCGTTACATTGCATAAAACTTACTGAAACTGAAATATGTTATTCAAGTTCAATATCGTATGTTCCCTATTGAAAGTGGAGTAAATATCTCAACTGGTTTGTGCACAGGGACAGAGGAAATTATTCCAAAACATTGTGCTCTATGAGAGGAATTTCTTGACCATATTTAAATGCCGTTACTTTACATAAAAGTTAATGAAACTGAAGCATGTTATTCAAGCTAACTATCAGATGTTTCCCATTGAGAATGGAGTAAATACCATCACTGGTTTGTATACAGGGACACCTGAAAATATTCCAAAACAATGCGTTGCACGAGAGGTATTGCTATAAACCAAATTTTAATAACTTTCGTTTGCGCAAATCTTAATAAAATTGAAATATGTCATTCATATGCAGAAAAGAATGCTTTCCATAGAATACGGTATGATTCGCATTAGATTTATAGGGCTACACAAAAATGTTCAGTTAAAGCGTATTATTGGAGATTTTCAGGAACTTGATTTTCGTTTATATTAAACGTTCTTATCACTTTTTAAATGTTTTTAACACTTTTCAACAATGTTGAAAGTGCTAATGACTTAGGTTTGTCTGTCTGTCCGTTTGTATGCCTAACTCTCCGCGCTCTAACTGCCGTAAATATCCATGGAATTTCTTGGGATTGATATATGTTATTCAAGTTTTTTATTGGATGTTACCTACTGAAGATGGAGTGAATACCTTTACTGGTTTGTCCACGGGGACATCCAAAAGTATTCCAAATTATTGCGTTCTATTAGAGGTATTTCTATAAACCAAATTTTAATAAGTTTACTTTGCTCAAATCTGAATGAAATCGATATATGTTATTCATATGCAAAAAGGAATGCTTTATACAGAATGCAGCATGATTAACATTAAATTTACAGAACTACACAAAAATATTCAATTACATTGAGGGATTTTTTTGGAAATTTGCTGGAATTGAATTTTCATTTACATTAAACGTTTTTATCAGATTATAAATGTTTCTAATACTTTCCAACAAGGTTGAAAAGTATTAATGACTTCGGTTTGTCTCTCTGCCAGTCCATACTCTAATTTCTGTAAACATTCATGGAATTTCTGGAAACTGATATATGTTATTCAACTTTCCTATTATTGGATGCTCCCCATTGAAAATGGAGTGAATAGCTTCACTGGTTTGTGTACAGGGACACCCAAAAGTATTAACGCTACTTTCTATATGGAGAACACGTAAAGCATGAGGGCCCTTCTAGTGGCCGAGCTATTCTGCGCTCAAAGATGCTAGATAGGAAGTACCGGGTACGATCCCAGGTCGCGATCACTAACCAGGTCAGTCAGAGTATTTGTGGGTTTTTTCGAAACTCGCGTAAATACGGGCTAGGATCCTTTAGAAAGACCCCTAAGTATATCATTCCAATTCCACCTATAGGCCTAGAATCCTAGCATAGTCAGTCGGCCTTAAAAACTTACAACCAACCATGAAGTTTGAGTACATTCTTGATACCCATACAATAAGTCTCAAATGGTCAAAAGTCAAGAGGTTTAGAAATAAATTTCATTGAGATTTAATGAATAATAATAATAAAAAGAATTAGCATGTTCCATGTTAAAGTTGATAGATAGTAAGGAAAGAGAAAATTTCTTTTCTTTCTTTTTTTTTTCCCTGTTGAGATTATATATAGCAAATTTTATATCTACATTAAAACAGATATATCACAATTAAACATACACAGCCGGTAAATTTGCAAATACTTATAATTTTGAGCACTTCTTTGCAATAAAAATATCATTTAAACACAAATTGCAAAAATTAATCGCATTTATGATACAGGAATTTTGCATTAAAAAATATATAGACAATTACAACTTTACGTAATTAAAATTAGTATTCATATTTTCTTTTTCTTCTTTTAAAACGCTGTTTCAAATTTAAGGGAAAATTTTTACAATAGTAATAAAAAAAAAAAAAAAAAAAATCGTAATATTTCTTAAAATATACAGCATCAGAGATAACACACAATCTGTCACATAAAAATTAGAGTCTTGGTTCATATATAAGGGTTTTAATTTTACGGCTCAAAAATGTTTTATGCCTTCCGTAAAGTGCATTGTTTCCATACTTTGAAACTTTTTTATTCAACAGTCACCAATAATTTTCAGAACTGTTATTTGATATACATAATCGTCAATTGTTTTTTGTTGATTTGTTTATTTTGTATATCAAATATCACTTTTAAAAATTTAAGGTGACCGTTAAAAAAGACAGTCACAAAATCTGGCAACACTGATTCCGTATGTTTTTTCTCTTATTGTGCTTTTCTTACAATCTTCAATAAACATTTTCTAAATAAAGATTTCTTTCATCCCCAATTCATTGTTTTGGCCAACAATTTCACCTTTTTCTACATGTATAAGTAGAAAATACTGGATTTGTCAAAATTTCCAACTTCTGGTTTTCAGCAGTTTTGCACATTTTAGAATGTCCTTAGCATGATTTCGCCAGTTTTCTAAAACTTTTGTATCTGTGTATGTATGTTAATGTAATGTATGTTAGCAATATTTTGTGAGAATTATATATCACGATAAATATGCACAAGACGTCATGAAACTTTTTTCTTAGTTGGGTGACGATATAAATTGGCGCTGATTATATTTTGGCGTATATCGCCTTATATGTGGCACAGTTACACTGTCATAACTCTCATTTTCGGAAAGGTTATATGTCAGTTTCTAGAGTGCATATTATGCACCGAATTTTATATGTAAGATAGTTTATCATCGAAAACTATACCGATTTCACTTGTGTGCATATTGGACTATAGGCGTTATATTCCTGCAACTTGTCTTATACGGGAAGGCAATATCTTAGTTTCTACAGTGTATAAGCGCAACGTACTCAATATATAGATGGATAATATGACAAGCTACTCTGAAGGAATTTGAGCGTAAATTAGCTGTTGGTGGAGCTGTTATGCAGTATTTTCGGTGACTTCCAAAAATTATTATATTAGAATGATACAGAAGAAAATTTTGTTATGGCCAGAGGGTAATAGTTTTTTTTTTTTTTTTTTTTTTAATCACGACATAATAGTCTTGTTGTATTATTATTGTAATACATATCGAAGAACTATTTATCATTATTATTATTATTTTTAATAAAATTTCTATGAAAGATGTGTATTAGATCCTTTCACGGAAAGAAACGGATCCTGATATGCATACGTACTTTTATTTTCCGGTAGTTATCCGCAAATACGTAGCTCCAGCGCATATCTACATCACATACCTCGCCGCTTGCAATGCCAAACAGCGTTTCTGGAATTACTAATATATAACTAGAGCTGGACGATATCAGAAATTAAATATCGCGATATAACACCAAGTTAATCTCGATATTAACCATATATTGCGATATTTCTTCCAAGATAAAGAAAATAGACATTTGCTACTTTTTAAAGACAAATGAACACCAATTTTAATGTATACAAGCGTGGACTGTTTTCTATATATTTTCTGGTATATTACTTCCATAACTTTTTCATAATAATAATAATAATAATAATTGAAACAAAAAACTGCATAAAGTGCGAATCAATGTTTTGTGATTATTTTAATATATATCATTGCTTTTAAGTATACACTGAGAAAAAGAATATACCACTTTCCTCTAGAATTAATAAGTGGCCATTTTCTAAGTCCTTTAACTAGAAATATGGATTACCGAGCTACGCGCATAAGGCACGCCAATGAACTGAACAGACGAAATGATCGAGAATTTCTAGTTCACACATTTCTAGATGGTGAAACAATATTCTGAATATTACGGATATTCTGAATCTTTTGTATTGCGAGAAATTCTCGCTTATTTTCTAAAATTGGGTTATAAACCAAGGTTATAGTTGCTGAAACCCGCCTCTTGTAGTCTCAATTATTTACAGAAATTTTTAAATAACTTTGCCCTCGATAATATAGGAAAACGCTCTAGAACTCTAATACGGGCTTCTAGAACTCGCTTTCCAAGGGGACTGGAATTTAAAGAATGACATGGAACTATTTTTTCTTTAGCCACAATTTAGATTCTAGATGTCAGTTACAGAATTTTTCTCAGTGTACTTGTGTATAATTTGTCCAACATTCTTCCGATTTTCAGCTTTAATTATTGTAAAATAACATTTTAACTGAGTTAATATGTGATATGGGTTTTATTTACACATTATATCATAAAAATTCATAATTATAATAAAGATAAAAACTTAACAAAAAGGAAACTGTCTTAGAATGTAGATGATTAATAAAATTTTTCGCAGAAATTATCTCTATAATGTATATAAATCAATATCAATGATTCACTTAAATGCAGAGTTTTTTAAAATAAATATTAGTATGCGTTCTGCGCTGAATTTCCAACCCTAAGGATAAAGAAAGCTTATTTAATAGTAGTCATGACAGTCATTGATGTCTATAATTAAAATAAGGAATATGGTTATAATTAAAATAATTTCAGTTAATGAGAAATGTACAGTGTATATATATAGAAATGTTGTTTGTAAACTTTCTTCAGTATTTCCATATAATAATCTTTCTCGGTTGTAGAGTAATATTTTTAATTTGAAATCCTCAAAACTCATAAGTATTATAAAGGTCAGTTACCTGCCGTTTTTATTTTTGCATTTACTTACCATACAATTATATATATATATTTTTAAATATGTATATTGAATTCATATTTGGTAACAGTTTTATAACAATTCGAAATTTTGTTATTATATATATACATATATATATTGTCATTATGTGAATAATATGTTAAAAAAATAATAATAATAAACTTTTTACGCTGAAGTTTTATTTTGTTATTTAAAATAACTCATTTTGCATTTAAAGCATTAGTATTTTATTATTTATTTTAGTGCAACAATTTTACCATTTAATTTCTGAAGTTGTTTTAAAATATTAAGTCAACTCTAGAAAAACCAAACATTAATAAATAAGTAAATATCTAAAAAAATAAATGAATGAATATGTAAGTAAATATACGCTCATGTCCATAAATTAAGGATAATGTAAGGCAAAGGATAATGTAAGGATAATGAGGCAAATAAAGGTTCAGAAGCAAAACAAACATGACTTATTCATAAAGTCCATTTATTAAACAAAATATCAAGAACAAATAAAGGTGGTTTATGTAGGATACCATTTATAAAAACTACGATTTTTGCTCCCTGAAGCAATTACAAAAAATATCTCCCTTACAAAAACTTAACATTACTTGGTTGGTATGATGGTTAATACATTGTATGTCTCTCAGATGATGAAATACAGTCCTTACAATGCCTAGGAATGCTGAGTATTAAATTATTGATCTGATCTTGGGGAAGGTTACTCTACTCAGTAAGCAATGCTCTCCGATGTTCCGGTACACATGTAGGAGGTGGTTCACGGACTACAAATCATCGGAAAAGCATGACCTACACATGCTCTATCTGATTCTAGTCAGGTGAGAAGGCTGGCCAGTTCATGCGGGTTATATCTTCAGATTGTAGGCATCCGTGTACAACGTTTGCACGGTGAGGACTCGCATTGTCATGCATAAACACAAATTCTGGGCTCATGGCACCCCTAAACAAACGTACATGTTATTCCCGAATGATGTCCCGATAAATTTGGCCTATCATTCTTCCGATTTGAACATACAGATCTGTTCTGGTACCTAATATAAACCCCTCCCCCCCCCCAAAAAAAAAAAAAAAAAAAAAAAAAAAAAAAAAAAAAAAAAAAACGAGCACTCCTGCCCCACACGGTGTCGTTCAATGACTTTGTTTTTGTGGTAACGGGTACCTGACGTTCTACATATGAAAGTCTGGCGTGAATCACACTGCAAGCTAAACCTGGACACGGCGGAAAACATCACACAAGCTCACTGTGCCGCTGTCCACAATGCATGTTCTCTACTCCAAGTTAACCGCTGGCACAGTGAGTGGAACACATCTAACAGGCCTGCGAGCATATAGTCCAATATCTCCCAAACGTCTATCCACGGTTTGTCTTGAAACTGTGGCACTCGTGGCTGAGGAGAGCGGACGAGCCAGGTCTGATGCTGTGCTTTATCTGCTTATTTTGGCAGTTACTACCAAATACCGGTGGTCATTCGGTCACTCGTCGCCGACCAGTACTGTAACGTCGACTAGCATTTCCATCATTTTGGCATCGTTGCCAAAGCCTAGATATGACACTTTGTGCGATTCTACGTTCCCCCGATACTTCTATCTGAGTACGCCCACATTATAGTCGGCCGATAATTCTACCACGTAAAAAATTATCTGCACGCATCCTCTGTGTCATAACTATTCGGTTGTGGCACTGAGCGGCACACAGAACGCTTGTTAAAAATTTTCCTTCTTTGCTTCCATTCCTTATCTACCCCCTTCTTACACTTTCGTCATTGTAACATCATATCGGCGTCATCTGATAGCTTCCTGTAATTTACATATTATTCTTAAAGATGTATGTGGTATTTCCACAGGTGAAATTTTTGCATTAAAGTTCGATTTCAGTGTGAATCTGAATTATCCTTAATTTATGGACATGTGTGTATTTACTTTTATGTTGAAAAAAATATATATATGTACAAACTTTAAAAAAAAATAAATAAATAAAAATAAAATAAATTTGAGAAAAACAGTGCTAAAGAAATGGAAACGCTTCAGCATAGAACCCCTTGCCAAAATTTAAATTTGGTACCGAAGTAACCCGGATATTTCTTTCCAAAATATTTACTTATGCAATTTCGATAGCCACTTTAAATCAACAATAAATTGACAACAAAAATTTAAAAACGACAAAGGGGCTCCTTTGCTAAAGTTATACCAAAGACATTTTAAAAAATGAATATAGTAATCGATTCCAGTGAATGAAACACAGTACATGCTTTAATGGAAGAATAAGATAAAATAAATCCAGTCGTACTAAATTAAATTATGTTTCCATAGAATGTAAGCAGAATTTCTTTCTTTCTTTTCTTATAAATCTCTTATATTTAATAAGAACAGCTAAAATAATAATAGTAATAATAAATTGCTGCACAAAAAATATAAATTAATAAATAAAATAATAATAAAATGCTTAGTATTATATCATTGTTCAATCGAAAAACTGTCACTATAAAATTTCTGAAGATAAAAATCTATTTTACTATCTAAATAATAAACTAAGTTTATTAAAATATTTAATAATAATAGAAGTAAACATGTATACGAGCAAATTTACATTCTATGATACCGCGCACAAACACAAATTATAGATCGAAATATGTTTGGATATTATTTTACTATTTTTATCTCCAAGACATCCTAAATATTTTTTTATTTGCATTTTTTAATACCACTTAATATTACTTTGAGCAATCGATGCGACTACAAACATTCATTTTACATTCAATATTCGAAATCATTCTATTGCGTAAACCGCAAACATATCGATATCGATGAGTGAATGTCAAGCAAACGAGCTTTCGGGATCAAAGTTGATCCGATCAATATTTCAGAATCAATAGTAGATATATCGGATAGGGATATATCGTTTCAACTAACATCGAACATCGAGCTCGATGACATCAAATGTCTTTCTTAGTAAACAGCTGCTGATTGTAGATGGATCGCGATATCATTGGTTGATGAAGTTGGTCTGAAGACAGTGTTTTCTTCTAGAAGAGTAGAACGAAACATTGGTAAATAAAGGAATGTATTTCCGCTTATTCGTGCGATAATCAAAGCAGATGGCTTTTAATAAATACTGGTTCTTTTTTTTTATTATACGGTGGACTTTTTAAAGCAGTGATATTTTAGATTTGAGGTTTCGCAGGAATAAAGCAAGAGGAAGTATATGCATTGTGAGAGAGATCGTTTGCGGTGGGGTATATTTTTTTTAATTTTATCAGTGATTGATGGGAGAAAAATAAGAAAATGGGTATTAGTATAAGATATTGCGCGCACTTTTTGTTCGGGTTTCGTTCGCTGATCGTGGTTCGTTCGCTCGGGTTTCATTCGGGCTTCGTTCGTGATGCGTGCTAGCGCGGAAACATCATTCTACACTGATGGAAAAAAAATCCCAACACCAAGAAAAAATTATTGTACAGTAATGAAATTTCAGCAATACATTTGCCTAGGTAACATATTTAATTGATTAAAGTTTCAAGATCACAGGTAGAGCCATTTCAAATGTGAAATGTTGGTACATTAGTAATCGGTGTAACCGCCAGAATTTTGACTGCAAGCATGCAAACGTGCATGCATTGTGTCGTACAGGTGTCGGATATCAGTTTGTGGGATGGAGTTCCATGCCTGTTGCACTTGGGCTGTCAATGCAGGGACGGTTAATGTTGGTTGTGGATGACGCTGGAGTTGTCGTCCAATGATGTCCCATACGTACTCGATTGGAGAAAGATCTGGTGATCTAGCAGGCCAAGGCAACATGTCGAAACTCTGTAGAGGATGTTGGGTTACAACAGCGGTATGAGGGCGAGCGTTATCCTGTTGGAAAACACTCCCTTGAATGCTGTTCATGAATGGCAGCACAATAGTTGTATCACTAGACTGACGTACAAATTTGCAGTCAGGGTGCGTGGGATAACCACGAGAGTGCTCCTGCTGTCATACGAAATTGCTCCCCAAACCATAACTCCAAGAGTAGGCCCTGTGTGTCTAGGCCGCAGACAGGTAGCTAGCAGGCGTTCACCTGGCCTCCTTCTAACCAACACACGGCTATCACTGCGACCAAGGCAGAACCGGCTTTCATCAGAAAACACAACAAATCTCCAGTCCGTCCTCCAATGAGCTCTAGCATGACACCACTCACGTCGCAAACGGCAGTGGTTTGGAGTCAGTGGAATGCACGCTACAGGGCGTCTGGCTAGGAGCTGTCCTTAATATAATAAAGTAACCGATTTGTAACAGTTCGTTGTGTCACTGTGGTACCAACTGCAGCTCGAATTTCAGCTGCAGCCGCAGTACGATTAGCCACGGTCATACGCCGAACATGGCGGTCTTCCCTCTCAGTAGTGCCACGTGGCCGCCCGGAACTCGGTCTTCTTGAGGCAGTACCTTCCCTTGACCACTGCTGCCAACACTCATGCACAGTGGATACATTCCTGCCAAGTCTTTCTGCAATATCGCGGAAAGAAAACCCACCTTCTCGTAGCCCTACTACACGACCTCGTTCAAACTCAGTGAGCTGTTGATAATGGCTTCTTCGTCTTTTTAGAGGCATCCTTGACTAACATTAACCCACTACGTCAAATCACAACTGTAAATAACGATCACGAACCTTACAACGCTTATTTAAAGCAAACCTCATTTGCATGTTAATAGGTTCGCTACAAGCGCCACAATTATGCGCGTAGCTCGAAATTTGAATCGACGTCATCTTTCAGATGTATAAACACGCCTACCAAATTTCGTTTATCTAGCACAGCTCCTTCCTGGTGTTGGGATTTTTTTTTCCATCAGTGTATTAATCCGTGGTTGGCGTTCAAGTTACTTATCGGCATATCGATTGATCGCGCAGTGCGCACTAGGTAATATCGTTAAAGGGATATATCGGCAGAGCTAGATCTTAAATATTGTTATCGGGATATTAAAAAAATATCGATACTTAGATGATACAGAAGAAAATTTTGTTATGGCCAGAGCGTAATATATATATATATATATATATATTTTTAATCACGACATAATAATCTTGTTGTATTATTATTGTAATACATATCGAAGAATTATTTAATTTTATTATTATTATTATTATTAAAATTTCTATGAAAGATGTGTATTAGGTCCTTTCACGGAAAAAAAAAAAAGCTCCTGATATGCATACCTACTTTTATTTTCCCGTAGTTATCCGCAAATAGGTAGCTCCAGTGCATATCTACATCACATACCTCGCCGCTTGCATTGTCAAACAGCGTTTCTTGAATTACTAATATATAACCATATATGTAAACCAGCGTTGAAATTGTAATGTATTAATGTTTGTATCACTTTTTCTGACAAATTATTTTGGTATAAAACATTTTATTTAAACTATAGCAACAATTAATTATAAAGGCTATTATTTCTTTCATAACTTTTTTTCATATTTAGAGTTTCATTATGCTAAAGTATAGCTGGTCTAATGCATATTCGTCTTATTTTTTCGCGCCAATATTGCCGAACAGGAAGGTTTGGTTTATTAAATAGCGAAAATTTTGCAATTAACCCGTTAAATTAAAAAAATGAGCTCAGTTCGATATGAATTTTGTACAGAAAATTAACGATGATAAGCTGCAGTCTCCAGGAATTAATATTTCAATATTCTTATATTTTTCTTACATTTGATGTTTTCTTATAGCTTTCATAGAAGTCCGCGTATTTCAAGCAACTAATAACATCATGAGCTATTGGTTAAACTACAAACCCATGTGCTAGATTTTGTAATTACAGGAAAAACTAAATCCTGGAGCTATTAAAACTGGGAAAGAATAAAAAAAATTCTCTTAAGAAGATGTATACGTGATTCACATGAAACCTGCTTTTTATATTTTCAACTCGAGTGTTTTTCATTGTTTTTCTGTAAAGCGTCTCCTATGCACACAAGCCAACATTTTAATTTATTCAGGAGTATTATTAATTAACGTCATTTTTTCATACTAATTTTCTTGTAAGTTAGTTCTTTCTTTAACTCATCGTAATAGCAGCCCCCCCACTCCCCCCCCCAAAAAAAAATCAGTATAAATGAAGTGATATGAGAAAAAGCGGATACAAACAATGCTCCGGAATAAATATGTTGGTGTGTCTGTCAGTGTGTGGCTATTTCTTGTCGCATCGCAATCTAACAGATGAATTTAAGTTTCAATAACTTGTTAAGGCTGTAGTTTAATAACTTCTGCAGTTAACTAAGTCTAGATATATCAATATCCCTAAAATACACCGATTTATCAGAGTTGCAGGAAGAAACAAATCAATGCAAAATGAGATATGCCTACATTTTACTTTATTCTGGCGTATTTTAAATACTAGCACTTTACTCTGCGCCAATTTTCTTGAATAATACTTTTTTTTTTCTTACTTAATTGTAATTATATGTAAAAAGAAAATTTCACGATAAATAAGGTTGTGTGAGAAATGGTTTGGTTCAAATAGTGCTACGAAATGAATTAAAATGTAGCTAAGAAACACAGCTAAGAATCGTTCAGATTACACTAGCATTCTAAGGTAGAAAAAAAAAAAAAAACGCGTCGGTCTGTTAATTTAAAAGCTACAGTGTCACAGACAGACAAATACCAGACAAAGGCTTCAAACTTTTAAGAATCCTGCTTATTGGACGGGGGTTAAAAAAATAATATGCAACGACAACGACAACAACAATTACAAAAAAAAAAAAAAAAAAAAAAAAAGAGAGAGAGAGAGAGAGAGAGAATGCATTTTCAAGGATAGAAGATTGGCACAGAGCTCATACTAAAAAAATGAAAAAAGAAAAAAGAAAGAAAGAAAGAGAGAAAAAGGAAAAAAAATCTCTATCTATAAAATCGTTGGTTTAATAAAGAGAAAATTTTCGTTCACTTATGGTAGTATAAGTTCTGCACAAGCAATGTAGGTCTGCGAAATCGTAACTTTTTAATTATTTTTTATTGTACTGGGTGTTTCTAACAGTGTTGCCAGATTGCGCTATATATATTTTTTTTTCAATAGCCACCAATAATTTTTAGAAGTATTATTTGATATATACAACGGCGAATCTAATGGACGAATCATCGATTATGTGTATCAAATATCACTTCTCAATATTATTGGTGAATATTGAATAAAAAATTCGCGAAGTCTGGCAACACTGGTTTTTAATGCGTTTCGATACACTGAATTAACCCATTTACCGCCAAAACTAGAGATAATGATTTTTTTTTCTAAATACAAACAGTGATACTCATTATTTTGATCATATATGACAATAATTTAATATAAAATTATTAGTCTTATATCTTACAAAATACAGTGTGTTGTATTTGCACAACTTCAGTGAAATAAGAGTATATAATGAAGACAAATAAATGTTTACGGAAATTTCCTTGCGGGAGTATAAAACAGCAAACACTACAGATGACTTCAAAAGTAATAATTTTATAGTGAAACTTTTTTTTTTTTTTTTAACAAGTTATGTAAACTCATTCAAATGTGAAGAATTTCAAAAGTTTTGGATTGGTTAGCGCTTCAGCTTCGAAATTTATTTTTAAATATAAAATTATTTTCCCAGATCAATTTTTTTGGTAATAAAATAAACATCTATCGCCTTTCCCTATTTAAAAACAATACTTAATACAAAACACCGTTTTAGCTTACTGTTAAACGCAATTATTTCTATTGTTGCGTGAACGCAACACCAGCAGGTAATGGGTTAAGAAATGACTGTTTTTCTTCCGATCACAGTAGGAATTTCCATAAAGTATAGAGGGAGATCGGAATATTTCACCCAGGTGCTATAAGAAATTCGAAAACTCTTATATTTAAAATGCATTAAAATACACTGTTATTTACATATTCACTTTTAAATGCGTTTCATTACATCGATTCTCTCTTTAGAGATTCTTATCTTTTGTCCGGCTTGGGGACCTTGTAGAAGGGGGAATGTCTATGCAGCTTTCAACAATAATCTGTTAACATGTTAGAATTCCATCGTCCCTGATACCTCCTCTACATATCTTTGTTGTTTCGATGAAATAGTTCTCCTTGTTCTTCACTCACATCACCGAGATTTTCCGTTAAGTAATTTAGATGGGAGTTAAAAAAGTGAAGCTATAAGCTCAAAAATCTTTTTTTTTTTCTGACAAAACTGTACAAGATGGAAATTTCTGCATATTTTTTTCTTAATCAGCATCAAAAAGTACCCGCAAAAAAACACATCACCTTGATGAAAAAAATTGCATCGTCCATCTGTGTAGTCCATTCCTTTATTTTCTGTATAAAAATTCCTATATATGTTCTTTATTTATTTTCTCTATTTATATCTCTATTTATTTTCTACATATATTTCCTCAGAGCAATAAATAAATAAGATAAAGTCAGATATTTAACAGTTATATGACACTAAATCATCATCACTATTCCAGAAACATTTCAAAAATTTTAGTTTGGTTTCAGAGAGGTTTTTATGAATGTGGGTAAGATTACGGCAGTAACTAAATGTATAAAGGTAACACACGTGGTACAGCCCCCTATATTTTGAACCCCGCTAATTTATTATAGTTAGCTTTTAACCATTTAAACTCAAAAAGGAAACATTTCAAGGTGTGTTTATTCAAGAAATTCACGACCATGACGTAGATTCACGTCATTTGAAAACATCTAACTCCACCAGTGGGCGTTTCTTTCGCAATTTTTTATGTTATTTATTTCTTAAGAATATACCCAATATTCATATTTGTACAATTAATATACTATGGATACAAATACCTGGATTAGAAAGATTATAATTATAAAGTATATCAATTTGTAATAAAAATGTGAAAACTTTACATTAGAAATATAACTACAAATTAGAACAATCAAGAATACAAAACAGAACATAACCTTTTTTTTTTTTTGTTGTTGTTGTTGTTATAAATTAAAAAATAAATTCAGAGCGGCCAACCAAATCCGTCAAATTGTTAGCACCGCCTCTTTTCCTACATCACTTAATTTTTAGAGTAATTCTCTTCAAATATATTTACGATGAATGAAGAAAACAAATACTCTAAAAATTAAGTGGTGCAGAAAAAAGGGCGGTACTAACGATTTGCCGAATTAGGTTGGCAGCTCTGTAAATTTCAGGTCGCTTAAAATTGTAATCGTGAAATAAACTATTCTTCAACTTGTTTCTTCACAGTGAGAAATAACATTATGCTATTTTCCGTAGAAAAGAAAATCTCATACAATGCCCCTCATTTTTAAGAATCTTCCCACAATTTCTATATCGAAAATTGTCGCCCTGGTCTTTGGAGATGTCTTTCTGCATGCTTTCCAACATCCTAATTATGAACAGGACAGGTTTTTAGTACACGCCCCCTTTCCACAACACTTTATTTTTAGAGTAATTATCTCTGAATGTAATTATGATTAAATATAAAATCTTTCTGAAAAAAAAAAAAGACTGGTGTGAAGAAAGGTCGGGTACTAAATAATTTTCCGTTTATTAATGAGATGGTTCGCGAGTATGTTTCTGGTATGACGAAACATTTCGTCGCATCCAGTTAAAAGGATAAAAACCTTTCCAAACTTTATAGATTAATTTTATTCTAGTAGGTTTTACTTTATTTGTTTGAAGTTGAAAGTTTTACTGCATCGAGTAATGAAATTACTGCAACTAGTATCGCTTAGTGGCCGAAATTCGACCAAATGTTTTATGTTGTTAATTTTGCTGTCGTTGTTGGTTCTAATCCCAGATGGTCGACCATAGACAAGATCATCTCTGAATACAAAAAAAAAAAAAAAAAAACTTTCAGAAAGTCCAAAAACATTGAAGTCCAAGCTGTTAAGAATGAAATAATGTGAGATCTGATCAGTCAGTCAGGTTTATGGGTAAAGAGTAGCTTTTCATGATCCAAAGACTCTAGGCACCAATGGGAGATGTTAGCCTAAAATGGTTGTCTGCTTTAACTGAGCAAAATGGAATGGCTTTCACGTCTTGGGTGACCCTACCAGCAGAGCCTGATTAAGGGGGAAGCACACATTATTTGTACTTACACCGTTATTTTTTAACAAATACTTTCCTCCTATAATAAACACAAAATTCTCATAAAAATTATTTTAAAAGAATTCTGGTGTCTAATAACGGTGAGTAAATTGGATTGTTTTACATAGTTCATTTTTTATAAAAAATATTTCCTCGTCAAAGCGTGGAATTTCTATGACATGAAGTAAAAAATAATTGTAAAAATATTCCGGTGACAGCGGAGATAATGAGTGCTTCCCCCTTAATCAGGCTCTGCCTACCAGGAATATACACTACAGATGTGCTTCGCTCATTCCGATCAGGGACATACCTGCACCATGATATTTATTGTACATTGCATTACGTTTGAAGTTTTATTAAATCAATCTAGACAATAAGCTATAGAATGAAGTTTTAAAAAATTTCTTCAGTAAAAAATTTAAATACAAAAGATATAGCTGTAAAATAAAAATTACATAAAGATAAATGTGATTTTAGTTGATATCTTATTTAGAATATATTTTTTTCTCCACCGAATTAATTAAAACTTTCGAACGATACTGCTAATTTTCTCACCTCATATTTAAAATAAGCTAAAAATGTAAGACAGATTTTGTGCATGTACAGACGGGGAAAAAAAACGCAGCACTCGACGTAACTGCGTTGCTAATAGATGTAGAAAAATGTAATAGGTATCATTCGACGGGGAATTGTGAGTAGTTTCAGAAAATGAACTGAAATTTTGAATTGGGGGTCGTCTACATATTAAAACGCGCACCAACTTTGATTTTTTTTCAATGGTAATGGCCCATTTTTATTTTATATTTGAATTCCTGGGATCGCGACAACGCAAAAATTATATTAGTTGTATATTATACTTATTTTTTCACAGAGTTATAAGCGTTCAAAGTTTGAAGGTGCTAATGTTAAATTCATATTTCAAACTTTTATTAATATCTTCACAAAAAATAACTTGATCGATATAATTCTTTTTTTACAAGATACTGTGAAGAAAACATAATCCATCATTACTTTTGATTCTGAAAAATAATTTTAATTATGAAAAATATTAATAAATTCATATTCACAAAAATTATGAATTATGACCTATATTAATTTTTACATAAAATGAATCCTAATGCTGAAAAATATGGGTGTGTAAATTTGCAGCTCATTCCAGTTATTAGTTTTCGAGATATAAATAAATCTTTCTTTTGGAGTAGTTTAGGGGGCCGTCTCTTTTAAAGTTTTGTATAAGATAACGAAACAAATCTTAAAAAATAAAAAGAAAAATTAAACAAAATATGTTTATTTTTTATTTACGGGTGAAATTATATAACAACAACGTCAAACGCAAAGAAATAAAATAAAAATGATGATTCTTAGACATTAGTCTTAGCATCAACAATTCCTGTTTTCTAAAGAAGGCAAACCCCGCCTTCATAGTTCTTCAAAACAAAACAATAGAGAAAAGAAAAGTATATGTGACATTGAGTTTTCGTGTTAAACCCCTCATTTTATGTTGACAAAAATATGAACAAGTGGTATTTACTTCATCGATTACTGGTGATAAATTATGAATCTTTTAAACGAACACTAGAAGAAAAAAGTAACTAAATAGGCGGGGTTTACTGTTTTAAATAGAAAAATTGGTAAATGTAAAAATTGGCGGAAAAAAAAAAGAATGGAATTGGAATGCAAGACAGACTTGTAAAATCGTTTCTTAAGTTAGAGGCTTAATCATTTGCTTCATATATTGCTTTATATTTTATTTATTTATTTTGTATGGGGGGAGGATTATTATTTTAAGGATACTTTAGTCTTTAAAATTTTAATATATTTTAACTTTACATGTTTTTTAAATATACTTTTACTTTTATAAATATATTTTAACACATTTTGCGACCGCCGGATTTTATAATTTTGACAGTAAGATCCGCCTAAAGGCGTTATTCTCTCAAAATAAAGTATTTCAGAGCAAATTTTCTGTATTCACATTTATATTACAAATGGATATACAGTATAATTATATTCTTTCTAATCAATATATTTCTATGCATAGTATATTTTATTGCAAAAATATGAACACTGTGTACACACTTAAGAAATAAGTAACACACAAATTACGAAACAAACGCACACTAAGATTAAGAAATTTACAGATTTTCAAATGACGTGAATCTACGTCAGCAGTCGCGAAAGGGTTAATTAAGAAATTATATTTTCATAGAAATTATAAAACGAATCGTACAGTTCCAAAGAGTTCAACTGACACAAAACTGGTAATTGCGATTAAAATTGTTTATTATTTACTTCGTAAACCCATACAATAATTCATCCGAAAAGATTTAGTTTATGCGTTGAATTATTTCATTTCATATTTTATGTTACACCTACGAAAGAAAATCCAAGCTTTATTGGTGATCACTACAGCCATAATAGACACTTTTACTTGAAAAATATTGCACTTTTTTTCAAAGAATACAGTCTGGACAAATCGCAAGTGTAATGTATTTATATAGACCTAAAATTTTTTAAAAAAGTACTGAAGTATATACAAATCTAAGAAACTGAATTCAGAATAAATAAGAAATTGGAAAATGGTCAAACATTTTATTAATTTTTATAATTCTTTTTTCCCTGAAAAATTTCCGGTGTAAAAAATTTAAATTTTGTCTGTTTCTCATGGGATCTTAATTTTATTTTTCTACATTTACAGATAAACCCCTAACACATTTTTGATATAAAGTTAGCGCTCATTTCAATATATAGATAACCCCTAATTCAAAATTCGACAGCATTTTCAAAAAGTGCATTAAATTTCCTGTTGAATGGTGTCTATTAAAATTTTCTGTGTCAATTAATAATGAAATTATAGCGAGTGCTGCGATTTTTTTTCCCCGACTGTACAGTCGGGGGAAAAAAACGCAACACCCGCTCTAATTTCGTTCTTAATTATCGCAGGAACATATAATAGACATAATTCAACAGGAAATTAAAAGCACTTTCTGAACATATCGTCAAATTTTGAATTTGTGGTCATCTACATATTGAAATGAGCGCCAACTTTGATTTTTTCAATAGCAACAGCCAATTTTAACTTCATTTTCGAATTTCTGAGAGTCTGGCAGTGCGGAAAAGTATACTGTTTGTATACTTTATCTTTAGAATTTATAGAGTTATAATCAAAAATGTGTTAGGGGTTTATCTGTAAATGTAGAAAAATAAAATTAAGATCCCATGAGTAACAGACAAAATTTTAATTTTTCGCACAGGAAATCTTTCAGGGAAAAAAAGAATTATAAAAATTAATAAAACGTTGCTTCATTTTTTCATTTCCTTAATTATCCTGAATTCAATTTTTTAGATTTGTATATACTTCAGTACATTTTTGGATAATTTTAGGTCTATAATACATTACATTTGCGATTGGTCCATACAGTACACTTTGAAAAACATGCAATATTTTTCATGTACAAGTGTCTATTATGGCAGTACTGATCACCAATAAAGTTTAAATTTTCTTTCGTAAATGTAATATAATATGCAAAATGAAATAATATAGATAGATAAGATATATATTCAACAACTCATAAACTAAATGTTTTCGGATAAATTATTGTAAGGGTTCCTGAAGTAAATATTAAAAAAATTTTAATCGCACTTACCAGTTTTGGGTCAGTTGAACTGTTTGGAACTGTACGATTCGTTTTATAATTTTTATGAAAATATATTTCTTAATTAACCCTTCCGCGACTGCTGACGTAGATTTGAAAATCTCATTCATTTGAAAATCTGTAACTCTGTCAGTGGGCGTTTCTTTCGTAATTTGTGTGTTACATATTTCTTAAGTGTGAACCCAGTGTTCATATTTTTGCAATAAAATATACTATGAATAGAAATATATTGATTACAAAGAATATAATTATAATGTATATCCATTTGTAATATAATTGTGAATACAGAAAATTTGTTCTGAAATATTTTATTTTGAGAGTATAACGCCCTTAGGCGGGTCTTACTGTCAAAAAGACAAAATCCTGCGATCGAAAAAGTGTTAAAATATATTTATAAAAGTTAAAGTATGTTTTTAAAAATGCATAAAGTTAAAATGTATTAATAAAATTTTAGACTAAAGTGTCCTTAAAATAATAATCCTACCCCCCTACAAAATAAATAAATAAGTAAATAAATAAAATAAAATAAAGCAATATATGAAGCAAATGATTAAGCCTTTTTTAACTATGTCGATAGTTAAGAAACGATTTTACAAGTCTGTATTGCATTCCAATTCCAATCGTTTTTTATATTTGACAATTTCACATTAAACCTATTTTTCTATTTAAAACAGTAAACCCCGCCTATTTAGTAAATTTTTTTTTTCTTCTAATGTTCGTTTAAAAGATTCAAAATTTATAATCGATGAAAATTTATAATCGATGAATCGAATTATTAATCGATGAAGTAAATACCACTTGTGCATATTTTTATCAAAATAAAATAAGGGGTTTAACACGAATACTCAATGTCACATTTATTTTTCTTTTCTGTATTGTTTTGTTTTAAAGAACGATGAAGGCGGGGCTTGTCTTCTTTAGAAAACAGGAATTCTTGATGCTAACAATAATGTCTAAAAATCATCATTTTTGTTTCATTTCTTTGCGTTTGACGTTGTTGTTATATAATTTGACCCGTAAATAGGAAATAAAAATATTTTGTTTAATTTTCTATGTTATTTTTTAAAATTTGCTTCGTTATCTCATGCAAAACTTTATAAGAGACGGCCCCCTAAACCACTCCAAAAGAAAGATTTATTTATATCTCGAAAACTAATAACTGGAATGAGCTGCGAATTTGCATACCCATATTTTTCAGCATTGGGATTCATTTTATGTAAAAATTAATATAGGTCATAATTCATAATTTTTATGAATATGAATTTATTAATATTTTTCAGAATTAAAAATATTTCTCAGAATCAAAAGTAATGATGGATTATGTTTGGGTTTCTTCACTGTATCGCGTAAAGAAAAAATTATATCGATCAAGTTATTTTTTGTGAAGATATTAATAAAAGTTTGAAATATGAATTTTACATTAGCACCTTCAAACTTTGAATGCTTATAACTGTGTGAAAAAATAAGTAAAATATACAACCAATATACTTTTTTGCGTTGTCGCGATCCCAGGAATTCAAATATATAAAAAAAATGGGCCATTATCAAAGTTGGTGCGCGTTTTAATATGTAGACGACCCCCAATTGAAGATTTCAGTTCATTTTCTAAAACTACTCACAATTCCCCGTCGAATGATACCTATAACATTTTTCTACATCGATTAGCAACGAAGTTACGTTGAGTGTTGCGTTTTTTTTCCCCCGTCTGTACATTAATGTACAGATAATACCCGTTCCTAAAGTGTGCAGACGACTGAAAGGAAAGGAATTTTACATACAAAAGATTAAGTGTATAAAGTAAAAATATGTTTAAATATAAAGGCATTTGTCAATGAGCATATTTTTTTTCTACAATTCACATTAACATTGCCTTTCGAACGATAACGCATTTCTTCCCCAACACTTATAATTACTGTGTTAAAAAATACGATAACTTTCATATCTGTGTATTAATATATAGGTAAAAATATTTACAACAATTTACTATGTAATTAAAAAAAATCTATTCATAAATTATTGTAATATCACAGAAAAACAGTCATCTATGGTTTATAACTTACGTAAGAAAAGTTATTCCATTTTCTTTAACGAATCATTCAGAAAAATAATATACAATCAAGGACTTGCAGAAAATTAATAAAGCTTAAAGTACAAAAAATCAACATACATTTTAAGCAAATAAACCTCCCGTGCATTAAAATTCCATGAATCACTTACTCTTTGAATAAGCATTTCTAACACTGAAAAATATCAGGTACAGACTCTTCCTGAAGTCAAAAATCCAAAGATGCAAAACACGAAAGCTATATCTAGCAATATAATTGCCAGACCTTTGGGCGACCAGAATATTTTAATAGAGATGTTTATTTTATTTAATCGGCGAACTGTAATGGTTTTTACTAATAAAGTTAAATAAAAATTTTTATTAAAATTATCCGGTAGCCTAAAGGTGCTAAATTGCAACTATATTTAGGGATCGCCATTTTTAAGGTACTTACACGGATAAAAAAAAAAAAAAAAAAATCATTTTTGCTACTACTATTTTCATACATATTTTTTCTTGTGATTTTTTTCATTTAAATGTATCGTGATTATAAAGGTGAAAACTTTTTCTATAAAAATAGTGGTAATTAAAAAGCCGTAAATTTATCATCCCAAACAGTGCTCTAAAGTAAAGGGGGAGAATGCAACCCCTGTACATCTATACAAATTTAAATCTCTATTATCGTAACCATGTTTTGGCTCCCAGCCAAAAGAAGAAAAAAATCATAAATTTAGTTCTTCTTCTTTTTTATCGTTAGTCTTTAAGATGTTAGATGTGCCTACTGCTTGTAAGTACACATATTCCAGAAATACTGATCTTTCTTAACTAACTCGGTTTCTACGATAAGGTTGTATGTAATACGTACGTTACCGCATAGACTTTTCAGACATACAACTCTTCTTTCACATTTCTGTATTTTGTTACTTTCGCTAATTGGCAACACCAATCAGCGTTTCATGAATTCTCATAACAGACCAATTAAAACTAGCGCTTTCAAGAACAATATATAAGAATCTTTAATTTCTTTTTGGACAAATTATTATGGTATAAAACATTTTATTTAAACTTTTACTTTCGCGACCGCATGTTTTTGTCTTTTTTGACAGTAAGGTCCGCCTGTCCGCGTTTTTCTACTCAGTTCAATATTTCAGATCAAAAATCTGCATATTCGCATTTTCATTACAAATGCAGAGCTGCCAACCTAATCCGGCAAATTGTTAGTAACGCCCCTTTTTCAACACCAGTCTTTTCTTAGAGTTTTTTTCTTCTTTATTCATCGCAAATATATTTGAAGAAAATTACTTTAAAAATTAAGTGGTGTTGAAAACGGGGATGCGCTAACAATTTGCCGGATTAGGTTGGCAGCTCTGCAAATGGATATACATGATAATCATATTCTTTCTCATCAAAGCATTTATATCCGTAGTATATTGGTAGTACAAATGTGAATATTGGGTACATTTTTAAGAAATAAATAACATACAAATTAAAAGAGAAACGCCTACTGGATGAACTAAAGATTTCACGTCAAAGAATCTACATCAGCGGTCACGAAAGAGTTAAAAACAATTTTAAATGTTCTCCATTTCTTTAGTAAGTTTGATTAGCATAGTGGGTGTAACAATAGTTTTATAGCATGTTTCAGAAAAAAAGAATACGTAACTGTGTGCAGACACTAATATCTTCATTCACCGAAACATTATCAAACACTATGTAACACTTCCCACCGGGAGTTTGACAACTGACGGATGCAATGAGTATCGAAAGATTGGATTTTAATGTGATTAATTCGTTTACACATTTTCGTACTTCTTTAGAGATTATTGCTCACACTGTTAAATTACTGATTTTATATCAGTCGTTGACAGCAGCACACTCGCACATACCATTTCATACTTGCCAACCGGAAAAATTTTAGTACATGCTCCTATTGTACACCAGTATACTTTTAGAGTAGTTTTCTCTAAATTTAATTGCGATTAAATAAGAAGAAAAACATTCTGAAAATATACTGGTGGGAAAAAAGGGGCGTGTACTAAAAACCTCCCTTTCATAATTAGGATGTTGGCAAGTATGCCACCTGATGCACAGGAGAAATTTTACAGTGAATTGCTTGTTTTCGTTTTGATATTGGGGTTTCGCTTGGATAGGTCTAGCTTTTTAGTGATTCCGAATTGCCATACAATATAAGGAAGATTGTCTGTGGTACCTGTTCAGCCGATGATATAGATGCGAACATTTTGATTTGTTCCGTAGCATTTTGAGCCCCGCCTTTATTTCTCATCACTTCATTTACAAAATAATTTTCTCCGATACATACATAACTTAAAAAAATAATAATCTATAATAATAAATAAGTAAAGAAAGAAAGAAAGAAAAAAATAAAAAAACATATATTCTTAAAATAAAAGTGTTATAAAAATAAGGACTAGATTAAAAATTCTCGTGAATAAATTAAAATTTTAGCGTTTCTGGATACGTTCGCCTCAAGTACGGTCATCGTTGTTTCTTTCTCACAATTCATCTGCAACCATCTTTCTGCTTTCTGTATATTTCCAACTGCATGTAGAACAATAATTTTTTTTCTTTAACATTTATGTTTATATTATATGTTAAAAGACACTTTAAAAACACATCAGTATAAAACATGATATTTAATTAACCGTTTGAATGCAGAAGCATTTTCTGAATCATAGCCTTAAATTGCTATCGCTATTTCAGGCTTCAATATAAGTTCTTCCGGTGTGAATATTTAATTTTAGTTTTGAAAAAAAATGCCAACTGGTAAAAGCACGCCGAGCAGTAAAAATTTAAAAAAATCCAAGAAGGGAAAGCGAAACGGAATGCATAAATGTGTATTTTCATGACTAAATTATTTACCCTCGATAGCTCTTTCTACAGAAATAAAATATAAAATTTTCTAATCATCTATAAAAACACATCTAATTAATGAAAACCACGCCTTACTGTGGCGTTTGTAAAAGGTCAATTAAAGTATAATTTAAGGATGAATAAAAACAAAAAACGTGTTTTGTCGTTAATAATTCTTCACACACAATGTTTTACGAAAATTTAGGATCAGCGAAAAAATCCAATTTTGTTTTCCAAATATGCAATTCAGCGTAGTGAAGGGGAGTGTATTTTAATAAGATTTTATCGATACTCCGCCCATTCTTATTTTTTTTCCAGCTTATTTCACAAATATAATGATATATATTTTAAAAATGATGAAACGAGCGTCATAATATTTTATGCGTCAAAAATTATGTTAGATATTTCTCTTTCGAAAGAACTACATTTAACTGATTTCAGTGATTAGAGTATTGATGTTGTTTTCTGATAATATTTTTTGAGCATTAAAAAAAAAAAAAAAATGTTATTTAATAAAACACAATCACTCATGCAACTGTCAGTTAATTTATTAATTCTTTTTATGTTTTACAAATAAATAATGAAAGAAAAGAACTTTATAAAATAAATAAACAAATATATACAGGGTGGTCTGAAAAACATGATAAAAAGTAAGCGATCGTTGTGGAAAAAATAAAATATGCAAGAACATGAAACATTTGTTATTGAATAACGATATGAATGACATTTAATATACAAGGTGCTCGAAATGTCTACCGGCCCCGACTATAGTGTTATAAAGCCAGTTCCGAAACTCTGTTACAAAGCGCTGGAGTGTGTAGGAATCAAGTGCATCAATCTCAATTCTGATGGTCGTTTTCAAGCCCTCAAGTGAATCAGACAATTCCTATAGATTCTGACCTTGGTGTAAAGAAGAAGTCGCGCGGATTTATGTCCGGACTGTATGGGGACCCCTCTATTCCGTGCCCCGTGATTTTTTCTGCATCCAATGCAATCAAACGCTCACTAAACATCGTTTTAAGCCACAGGAAGATGTCAGAAGTTCTATGGGGACGAGCCCCATCTTGCATGAACCGTGTCATGTTGAGACAGCCCGCTTCAGGGCCAAAGAAACTCTCGATACTTCACTACCGTGACCATACCATCAATGAATATCGGACCACTCATCCGCTTCGACGATATGGCACACCACACCGTGACCCTTTGTGGATACAGTCGTGAGACGACACTGAGATGAGAATTTTCCATGCCTCAATGGCACCTTAAAAATAGTCTTACGATAAATAATCGTTCTTCCAAGGTCAGTGATTCCATATTGGTTATTCATCATTTCTGGTAATCAAGCATTCACCTTAAATGTCAATATATGTGCAATTACAATATGGAGGACTTATATCAGTACATTTGAAATCAGGAACTTAAAATACTTTCTATCATGTTTTTCGGACCACCCTGTATATACAGAGCTGCCAACCTAATCCGGCAAATTGTTAGTACCGCCCATTTTTCTACACCACTTAATTTTTAGATTTTTGTTTTCTTAATTCATCGTAAATATATTTGAAGAAAATTACTCTAAAATTTAAATGGTGTAGAAAAATGGGCGGTACAAACAATTTGCCGGATTAGGTTGGTAGCTCGGTTTATTCACTTCTTGTAAAAGAAAATAATGGAAATATAATGTTCAACAACTGTGTTTTGGTTCTGAATGGTTGATTTTATTTACGTAAAAAAATTAAATTAAAATTCCGGCGATATCTGAATTTTACCTCTCGCAGCGCGATAGCACTGCTTCGCAGTTTTCGAGACTGAACATTGCAGAGCTATCGCGATGCTTAGCAGTCAAACGGCAGTCAAACTTAGCAGTCAAACATTTACTTACAAATTAAAATACATTTATTTAAAAGTTTTTCGTTTGATAACCAGAGCATCATCAGAAAGAAAAAAAAAACACTTTTTAAATCGTGTTCTTGAAATGCAATTCATTATGTATCACAATATTTTACAGTTGTAGATGAATTTAAGCTTGTTGTAGAGAAGAAAAAAATAGAAACCAGCATTGACCAAAAAAAAAAAATAATAAAAAAAAAAAAAAAAAAAAAAAAAAAAATAATAATAATAATAATAATAATAATATAAAATATACAGACACGACATTATTTCATTATTTAAAACATGAAAATCTGACATTGACAGATTTTAATTTAGTGCCAGAGGCCTACTGCTAAACTTGTTAATATCGACAAATTCTTCTTTAGTTAATTCGTGACGATCTAAATTTCATGATAAAGTTTTCATTAAATCAAACCAATGTGTTTCAGCTGCAGATACTGTAACAAATAACGTTGGAAGTCCAAACTGTCTTATAGCCGCAAAACAACGTTTTTTCTCTTTTTCCCAATGAGGGGGAGGTGTGCCTTGGGGGGAACTCATGTCAAAGGTGTGCCTTGGGGGGAACTCATGTCAAAGGTGTGCCTTGGGGGGTGACTCATGTCAAAGTTGTACCTTGGGGGGGACTCATGTCAAAGTTGGGCCTTGGGGGGGACTCATGTCAAAGTTGTACCTTGGGGGGACTCATGTCAAAGTTGGGCCTGGGGGGGACAAATGTCAAAGTTGTGCCTTGGGGGGGGGACTCATGTCAAAGTTGCGCCTTGGGGGGGGACTCATGTCAAAGTTCTGCCTTGGGGGGACTCATGTCAAAGTTGTGCCTTGGGGGGACTCATGTCAAAGTTGTACCTTGGGAGAATTTTTTATATTTTTTAAAAACTTGTAACCTTCGTTATGAGTAATCAAATTATCTACAAAATCTTTATTCAATAAATCCCCATTCAATAAACCGACTGAAATAGGTCCTTAGCACTATTAAGAGTGACGTATAAAAATTCGACAACGCTGTACCGACTGAAATAGGCCTCTAGCACTAATAATAAATAAATAAAGTAAAATAAAATGAGAAAAAAAAAGCAGTCCTGCACGAATCACACTATAAGACTGGTAGGAAATTTGTTGGGTCACAAGCAGGTAACAGGACAGTGTGTTTTCGGTGTGGATCCATTGAAGTCTTCGCTCGGAAACGAAGAATCTGGAAAACAATAATTTTATTCAATAATCTATTTTAACTGAATTAAAAAGAAGTATAATTAAGATCTCGGGATATGGATTCCTGGAGTTTTTGGGATATTGAAAATTTGTAGGATTTTTACAATAAATATGAAGCATTTTTGCTGTTACAGAGATTAGATGAATACGTAAAACACACTTTTAATGTGGGAAAAATTAAAAGACAAAGACAGGAAGAAAGAAAAAAAAAAAAAAAAGGCTAAACTATATATTACCTACCCTTATTTACTTATAATTTTAAGCATAGGATAAAACTTACCAATATACTTGGTGAAATAAACAAAGGTATACAAGAGTTTCCGTTACAAGACGAAACACTGACACCATAATTCTTTAAAAATAATTTCTATTCTATTCAATCGCAATAAATTACTGTAGAAATAGGATCGAAATTATTCGTAAGAATTCCGTCTTGAGACGGAAACTCTTGCACCTTTGGGAATAAATAAAAAACAATTACAAAATAAATGAAGTTAGGCTAAAAATGCAATGCAAAATTTAACAAGATTTAAAAATCGTTCAAATTTAATTTCAACCAAAATTCCGAAAAATCAACAACTATGAACACCGAAAAAAGTTTATAAATCATCCAAAAAAAGTTTATTTCCACGGCATTCCCTGCTACATTGACAGTGAATTAATTGTTAGATCTTTTAAAGACAAACATTTTGAATAACTTGTTCTTCAATAATGAAAAGTACGAAACGGTTAAGTCTGCGTCCCTCTGAGTGCTTTAGGTTTTCTCCATAAATTTTTATTTAAGAAAATTCATAATTCATAATATTACATAAAAGCTTTGTACTAACTTGTGATTGAGCAGGGTTCTCATCAGTCACTATTTTGAATACCAATTTTTGTAAAGCAATCTTTGTGTTATTTTTTTGAAGAAGTTACCTACTACAAATAATTAATGAAAATTAATACAATTACTACGACTACTACTACTATACTACCACTACTGCAACAATAATAATAATAATAATAATAGAACAGATGAATAAGCCTTTCAAATTTACAGATTAAATTAAACAATGTTACTAATACCTGGGTTACATTGCTAGTGCGAAAGAAAATTATAATTTTGTATAACATGTGTTAAAGAACACATCACTAAAATTACACAAAAAACGTTCATTTAAATCTACTTTTTTAAAAAATGTAGTCAAAATCACTTAGAGTATTATGGACGATGCTCCAAAAATTCTTTTAGGCAGAAGCAATTTAAAAACCTACATATTAGATAGGGGGAAAAAAAGAACTTCATAAAACACTCATTAATTACACCTACATGCAGTAACTTCTATGCAATATAAGCACCGCAGTTTTCTAGAAAAAATTTGCTTTATTTGAAATTTAAACTTGTGTTGTTAAATAAGATAAAGAAAAACAATTTTAAAACAGTTGGTTTAAGTTGGCAACAACGCAAATGCATCAAAAATCCAGTAAACCAGAAGAAACTCAAGTATTTCTAAATCAGTTCAGAATCTCATTATCACTTCTCTCAATGAAAACACTAATTAAAGTAATGCAATTGCGATAGCATACCTGCCAATATCTTTTTTAATATTCCATAGTATTGTCAGTTAGGCTTTTTTTTTCACACCAATATTTTTAAAGAGAATTTTCCTTCGTATTTAATAGCGATTACATTTATAGAATATAACTTTAAAAAAAATATTGGTTCAAAAAAAAAAAAAAAAAAAAAAGGACTAACAATACTACAGAATATTAATTAGAATGTTGGCTGGAGTGCAATAATGATGTACAAAATGCCTTTAAAAGTTCTAACCACACCATGAATCCCCCGCCCCCCGCATTAACCGAAAGAACATGTATAAACATGTTTTTTGACGTATAAAACAATTATCGTCGTCTGTTCGTTTTCGAGTCATAAATTCTGAAGGTTTGCTAATAATCATGCAACCACGCCTGAATCGAGAAAATCACGCCTAACTGAAATAATAAATGAAATCCAAAACAAGCAATAATCGAAGGAGCATGGACAAACATGTTGTTTGATGCATAAGTCAGTTGCTCATATTAGCTTTGAGATATATTCTATTGAGATATAATGTGTAGAAATTCACTGGTGTAGAATCTACAAATTGATAAAAGTCATTGTTCTTACCAAGGTTTTATCGGCACTCCTCTCATTTCTTTCTCGTTACTATATTTTTACCTTAGCTTAAATATAGATTTCGCGAGAATGCACTCACGAGGGCAAACAATTTACGCGTCGACTGTCATTATGTCGTCTCGAATAAACACGATTTATTTCTATTTTTACATTATTCGGATAATTTCTTGTTAAAGATTTTTTTTCTCTTTTTCTTTCTTTCTTAAAATATATAAATAAATAAATGAATGTAAAAGAGAAAGTCATATATGGTATAAAATATATAGCTTAAAAACTTTACAGGTCTTATCCAAAAGCTAATTGTTATAATAATGTTCGAAAATCATACATGATATAGACAAAAAGAAAAAAAAATATCGCACGAAAAATTGTCGATATTGTTATCATTTTTTTTTTTTTTGTATGATTTTCATATAAACTTATATATCCTATTAAAAGAATTCTAAAAACGATGTGCTACAACAGAGCTTTTCAAGAATTATCATTGTTTAGACTGATTATATGCAAGTTGTTCTATTAAAATATTTTGGTATGAAACATTTTTAAAAAAGTTTATATATATTAGCTTTTTTGTTTGTAATTTTTACTATTATAAAGCATAACTGACAGTCCTTTTGATATTTTAGCAGCAGTATTTCCAAACGAAGCAGTTCGCTTGATATAATATTATTGTTTATGTATTTCTTTTGTTATTATTATTAAGATCAATTTGTTTCTAATATATTATACTGTGCATTTTGAAACCTGCTGAATATTTAAGTAGAAATATTTGAGTGGTTCCATCTTAAAGGGAAGAATTACGAGGTTATTAACAAAACACAAAGTCAATAAAGTGGAAAAACTGTTTAATAATTTCAGTTTCATCTACAAGGAAGAGCTGATATTTTCTTGATAAGTGTTGGTTAAAGAGATCATGCAAGGTAAACAGCGAAACAGATTGGCACTCAACAGGCATCGTAGTTGATCGTAATTCCAACATTACGCCTAAAACTCGACAAGGAGTATTTTTGAGCTTGAAAGCACCTGAAGCCAATTCCATGCAACTGCCACCTCATGAAGGAAAGATGAGGAGAAAAAAAAGGAGCAAAGATATCATGAATTGAAATATCTTCGAGAAGGAGAATAACAATATTAATGAAATCAAACTAAAATTCATAAAATAAATTGAAAATAACAACAACAACAACAAAAAAATGTTGCAAGAAACGGAAACACTATTTCCAAAAAATCCAATTCATGACAGAAAAACAATCACATGAAGTTATTAAGAAGAGACGTTGTTCATCAATACGTTCATCAAAACTGCACTTTTTAAAATTTTGTAAAGCTATTATTAATATAATAATTCAAATAATGTTTGTTGATGGTGTTAATATAATGTTTCAAAGATGAGATTAAGATATTTTTTGCGATTTTTTATGACTTCAATGAAGTTATTTGCGTTGAATTCTGTAGTGATGGTTATCACATTGACAAAATTTCCTTAATCTCTACTAGTGGTCATAGGGTTGAGGAAAGGACTATATAGAAAAGACGGGCCTATGTTTTTGTAGGCTGAAGAATGATTACTCAGGGGAAGCTAAACTGGATATAAATGTAGAGATTGTTTAATTTTTTTTTCTTTTTTTTCTTTTTTTAAATAATAATTTCTGGAAATTACGGTTCGCCACCTCATTGCGGCCGTCACAGTTACAACCTTTGACCTCGGCTATTTTGTCGTTATCCTTAGCGCGATTTGAAGCTCCATGGAGGCCTGAGCATTTCTTACATCGAGCTGAAACGCTGAATGGTTCTGGAAGGACGAAGTTTATTCTCAATTCTAATGGTATCTAAAATAAAAATTTTCAATCCTATATATTTCGAGGCTGGTAAGGATGTCTTCTAAATTAATCTGGGAGAACAGCATGAGCTTACCATTTTTAAAACAACTACGTTAGGCAACTTTTATTAGAGAAAGTTTTAGTTCATTAAGTGCGGCAACATTATATTATAGCCACAGATATTTCAAGCTACCATACTCCACTGTATTTTCAAAAATAATTTAGTAAAAGGATGACACAACTGGAAATTATAACAACAAAAAGTATTGCATTAATCTAATATTTTAGTTTATTGATCTATATAATTACTCAAATTTGAATATAAACATAAAATTTACATTTAATTTAAAAAAAAAAAAAAAAGTTTTAAACTGACATGCTTACTAGAATGTATACTCACCTGTACTTGAACGTGCACTAACTGATTGTTTTATGAATAAATTTTGAATTAAATTAATATTTTCATTTTGTTCATTCACTTTGTTAAAAGTAATCGATCTGGCTTTGCATTCCACTGTCATTTTAATAAGAATGGAACACTGGCGCTGAACGTATATCAGGACATGTTTCAAAAATTTCTCTAACTATAAAATCAACTGTTTAAGAAGAAGAAAATTTTGTTTCATCAATAGTCGTATGAGTTCTGCACCCATGTTACGGTAATTCCATAAATTATTGTTAACTATATATATAGAGAGAAAGACCTAAGAACAATGAAAGAACAAGTAAAAAAAATAAGTAAATATAAAATAAAATAAAAACAAAACATCAACTGTTAGATAATGCCGAAGCATTTTTACTATTTTTAGAAACGTCTCAGATAGATTCAGTTTGGTTTAACCCTTTCAGTCGCAGTGCTCCCGCTGATGGATCACATAATTTTAATTCTCAAGTGCAAAAACTCATCCCGGAAATTTTTTAGAAAAAATTTATATTTATAACATAGCAGGAAAAGTTCTTTTTCTAACGTTAAAATTTAAAATTTCTTCTATTTTAATTATGTTCGTAAATTCCGGTGGCAGTCTAATTTAAATGTCCGAATTACCTTGCTCCGCAAAGGGTTAAAATACTCCGGAATAAATTGAAATGTTGGGATCTATGCAACTTTTACGAGTTTTTGTTGTCGATAATGTTTACTTTTAATTTTTTTTTATTAAATTATATATTATTTGAATTTAATAGGGTTTACTTACAGATGTTTCAAACCGAAAATTTCTTGAAAAGGAACAATGCTAATGTTTTATTTTTTTAATATTTATGATCAGCTATGTGTCTAAAAGCCATTTTTAAAATTAGTTTAGTAATTTTTTAAATAAATTAAATAGTGAACGTTAAAGGGTTAAAATAAATATTATTAATGCTGGAATGTTTACGATCGTAACAAAAAGGAGAAATGTAACACATGTGTTGCAGCATCCTATATTTTGAAGACCACAAATTTATTATAGTACAATTTTATCTATTTAGGCTCGAAAAGCAGGTAAATGTATTTTGAAAAAAAGATAGGGATAGGCAAAATATAGGTGGCTGTGATAATTGCATGTAATATGCATGTTTTAATGGATCTACTGTGTAACAGAGAAGCATGTCTCCGATGCGGCTGAAGAAACAATGACGTTTCATAGTCATAATTGCAATTTTTTACGCATTTTAATTTAAACTTTTTTAGAATAGCTGCCCTTCTCTCGTTTAATCATTTAACTGGCCGTGGTTGTATACGTATCGCAAAAGTAATAAATTTTTAAATTGGGAAGGCGTGGTAAGCTACTTTACTTTGCCTGCCGCTTTTTACTCGACCAAATTACATGAAAGAGAAAAAAAAATCACTTTCTACGTTCATTTCCTTTTACAGAAATTCTTTTTTTACAGACAAGGTAAATAATTTTACCACAAAAAAAGGGTGCTTAGACTAAAATTAACGAGCATGAAAAAGTATCTTACTGCAAATTTCTCAGTTAAAATTTACCTTTGCCGGTCCTATTTAGTTTCGCACCTCTGGCTCAAAAGAGTCGAATATTTTTTTCAAGCAATGGAGTTCTGCCTTTTTTCTTTTTCTTTTTTTTAATCCTTTACGGTCTTATTTGATTTCACTCCTTTAGTCAGCGTTGACAAATTTAGGGACTTTTTTCTTAATTCAATGTCCATCACTAACTTTTAACTCTAAAACTTCATCCTGAAAGAATCACATAAGATTTTAAAGTGTTTACCCGGTTTGAAATACCTCTAAAAAGCTGACTGTTTAACAAAATATCATCTTTAATCCCTTCACAGATTCTTTTTTAATCATACATTCCAGGCCACCACTGTCGCTGCATACTAATATTCAATTTATTTAATCATTGAATCGTAGTTTCATTTGGGTGAAAAATATTTCAAAACTGTAGCCAGAGCAGACTTTGCGACTTTTTCATTAGGCATTGTTTTCTCTTTTGCGAGATTTCTGGCATGAAATCAATGCGCTTGACATAGGGTCATCAAATGAAATACTTTGAAAAAATACCTTCGCCAGTTTCTACACACTGCTGCAGAAGTAATGGTATGATGTTAGGATTACAGCCAGATGTCTGTATCAGGGACTTGAACCCGAGGGATGATGCCCTCTGTGGGGGTCTTTTTAATGGGTCATAGACCGTATTTACACGAGTTTCGAAAAAAACCAAGGACCTCCCCAAACGGCTAAGTCAACGAGTTCGACCTGGGATCATATCCGGTACCTCCCCTGTACTAGCTTTGAGCGCAGAACCGCTCGATCACTTACAGAAGTAGTGCTCGCTCGCTGTACGGGAAAACAAGTTAAGGGGTTAATAAAATTAGCAAACACATGAGTTATAAAGAAATTTTATCCATTCAAACTTTACTATCATAACAAATAAATGTTTTTATCAAACGTATTTATATTTGAGAATTTTTCAATATATATATATATATATATATATATTTTTTTTTTTTTTACTGTTGAATGCCATTCAAACCATTTGTAGAAACACATTATCCTCAAGGTTTTTTTTTTTTATTTCGTATTTTAGGGACCATCAGTTGATTTTCCTCTAGAACGATACATAATTTATCTCTTTATATGGCCGTAGGAAGTATACTTCCTACCAACTTAGTCTATTTTTAAGTGGGGTAGGCATGGTAAGCTATTTTACTACACTTACTATTTTTACGCGAGTAAATTACACGAAAAAAAAAATCTGAAAGAACATAGTGTCACACTCTATGATGATGCATTTTTCTAAAATTCTCTTTTTAAGTCCATGTTAAATAATTTTACCACAAAAATAACTGATTAGAGCAAAAAAGAGCAGGCTCGAAAAAAGTACCTTACCACACCTTGTTCATTTTAAAACTGATGAAAATCCACGGTAAGTATACTTCCCATATCCTTATGAAAAGTAAAAATTAGAATTACCTAGTTTAATTTAAAATAGATTCACTTAATAGCTTTCTTTCTTGAATCAATCTCAATTCCAAAAATGATTTAATATACCATTACTAGAAATAAATGGCCCGTTAAAGGCTAAACGAAAGGATTCGTATTCATATGGACCAACTTGTCCACATGTATGTCTTTTTAACATTTTCGTGACCGCTGACGTAGACTCACGTCATTTGGAAATCTGTAACTCCTCCAATGGGCGTTTCTTTAGCAATTTTATGTGTTGCTGTATTTCACAAGAATATTCCATATATTCATATTTATACAATCAAAATAGTATGGATACAAGTACTTTCACTAGAAAGAGTATAATTCTATGTATATTCATATGTAATATAAATACGTATACACAAAACTTTATTCTGAAATAATGTAGCTTGAAAGAATAACGCGGGACGTACAGGCGGGACGTACTATCAAAAGCTACCCATAGCTGCTAATATTTTATTTTATTCCGGAGTACTTTTTCCCCGCCTTTATTTCGCACCACTTTATTTATAGAACAATTTTCTTCAATGCATAACTTCGATAAAATAAGAAAAAATTACTTTTAAAATACAAGTGGTACGAAATACAGTTGGGGCTGAAATTGCTCCGGAATAAATAGAATTATTGGAAGCTAGGCCAACAGGACAAAAATATGCGGTTGCGAAAGTTTTAAGACCACTATTTCTTTGCAAAACATTTTACCATTTTTAATCACCGAAAATTGACTTGTATACCATACTGAATTGCAAAAAAACTAAAGCACTAGGCACATATTTCTTTTATAGATAAAACAATCAATAGTTTGTTTTTGTTAAGAAATCACTTTTTTTTTTCTTTTTCTCTTTTTTTTTTTTTTTTTTAAATCCCGCCCTTTATTGGCACCCAGGGATAATCCGCAATACACATAATCTGCTCGCTTTTAATTAAAAGTTTACTGTTTGAGAAAGCAAATTACTAAAAATGAGAAACGATAGTATTGCAATTACAGCATTAAAAAAAAAAAAAAAATGCGTATTATATTGAAAGAAAAAATAAAATTCAGTATGTAAAATAATTTGAAAAACTTAAAATCATTATAATTAATTTATGATGAATATACCGTTTTACCAAATAAAGGTTTACTCCATTTACGATATTATTTGAGAATTTTATTTATTTATTTATTTCCGGTGCATATTTTCTTCACTTCGGGTTCGTACAGTCCTTGTTTCGCGGCACCAGTAAACTTTTATAGTATTTTTTTTCATAAAATAAATTATAATTTTAAGTAAAATTTTTATTTAAATGATTGTACTTGAATAATCCTTACAAAACATCTTGTTACAAAAGAAAAAAAAATCCAATTAGCAAATTATCGCTTTAAAAAAAACTGTTCATGAATATATATATTTCCCGCATTTATAGTATAGTAACTCATTGTATAATATAGGAACACATTCTGTTTTTATACTTTTAACATTTCAGAAATTTATATATGCTTAAACATCTCACACATAGTTCTGCCAAACATCAGAGAATTGAATTTATGGAAACATACAATGTCACATTCCGAAGCAACATACCCAGAAAGTATATATTTTTTACACCGGAAACAATAAGTGAAAAAGTTCTGATAATAAAAATAAAAAAACACATTTCTTTGTAATTTAAGACACTGTTTTTAGTGATTCAAGTAAGCCAGTTGTCGTATTGACAACTTGTAGAGTGAGAGATTAGGATTCGGAAGGCCTGTCTTAATTAGGAATTCTTAACGAGCCTGTCCTTTCATCTTCTTGAGAATGAAAATTGTCTAATTTACAGTAGTACTGTTTCCATACAGATGTATACCGCATCTTCACAGTATTTATTTTTGGTAATAAGATAGACATTATTATTCGAATTTGAAAGTAGGGGAAAATTCCGAATTTTCATTCTTGTATACACAGCATGAACATTCTAATATTAAATAGATTTAGAAGTCTGTTTTCTTTAAGATTTTATAATAAATTGTAATGCTATAAAATATGGTGTGGCACTCACGCAGTTTTATCTCATTTTTCAAAATAGACATGTTAATACAGATTAAGAAGTAAGATAAGAGATTTGTATTTTACTTTTACAGAGTAGTTTTAAATATTTTTTTTTTTTTTTTTTTTTTTTTTTTTTTTTTAGGAATTGCATGTATTTGACGGAGGAGGGAGTTGCCGCAAATCTTATCCTCCAGGGGAATATCGTAGCTATATTCATAAAACCTTTAAGGGTAATTAAAAATGAAATACAAAGTATTGCTGCCTCTAATTTTTATTTATTTATTTATTTATTTATTTATTTGAATACCTCGTTATATCATCTTATACGATTACAACTAAAATCCAGACTTGCCAACATTTCAATTTATTCTGGAGACATTTTAGCTCAGCTTTTATTTCATACCATTTTTTTTTTTTAACTTTTGCGACAGCATACTTTTATCTTTTTGACTGTAAGGCTCCCTGTGGGCGTTTCCTTCCCAAGTTATAATATTTCAGGACAAAATTTTCTGTATTCACATTCATATTACAAATTGATATATATTATAATTATGCTCTTTCCATTCAAAGTATATTGATTGTACAAATACGAGTATTGGGTAAGAAATAATTAAAAATAAATATCCTTAAGGAATAAAGAACATAAAAATTGCGAAAGGAATGCCCACTGACGGAGTTACAGATTTTCAAATGACGTGACTCTACGTCAGAGGTCACGAAAGTGTTAACACTTTGACCGCTGATGTAGTAAATTTTGTTCTGAAAATTTGTAATTTGGGAGAATAACGCCCACAGGCAGACCTTACTGTCAAAAAGATAAAAACTTGTGGTGGCGAAAAAGTTAAGAGTATATATATATTTTTTTCTTTTTTAATCGTAGTTATGTATTGGTGCAAATCATTCTGAAAATAAAGTGATGCGAAATAAGAGTGGGGATAAAAATGCTCCGCAATAAATTAAAATGTTGGCAACTTTGCTTAAATGTAATTTTTTAGAACATTGTATTTTAGTTGATATTAGATTATGAGTAAATATCATTGAGTAAATAAGCCAACAACGTGTTGCTGAACAAATTCGCAAAAGTTTTATGTCTGAAATACCGATGAAAGAAATCGCTCAGAATCTGTCATTGTATCAAATAACACATAAAATCAAATGTTTTGATTTCTATAGAAGTTTTTAATTTATATGTCATATTCCAGTAAACATAAAAATATAATACTGTTAAATTTTCGAATATAAGGAAATAGTTGTAAACATATTAAAACACTCAAAGGGAATTTTGGCTGTATACACATCAAAATTTATTTTCATTTCATGTTATGCATTTAATTTTTCGGAAATATGTAACATTTATAAATTATTATATAAAAAAAGAGACATTCTGAATGCTCAATAGATGAATTTATCATATAAATATATCATTTTCTATTAAGTCTGGTATACTGCTAGTAGTCAATTTTTAGAATGTATTCACAACCACTGACTTCATCGGGAATCATTTTGAATTATAAAACTTTAATTGCCAATTTCTCCGTATTTGATAACAAGCAAATTTAATAAAATTTTTTTAGTATGTATTTTTAAAAAGAAGCTCATACTGATAAAATAAAATAAAATATCTAGGTAATTAAATTTTTCAGTTAGCCAAAAAACGTAAAAGTTGACAACTATGGTAAAGTTCTGTTTTAATGTGTTCCACTTATACATTGCATTACGTAATGATGTTCATTTCGAATGACGAAATACACATTTACTTTTGAATGTACCAAATATCGTCCAAATAAGTAGTTATACTTTCATTTTCTATTTTTGAATTAAATCTACGTAATCGGAAAGTTCTCTACACAAAATACACATTTTCAAGCGTGTCATCTTCGGTTTTAGGTGCCAAATTGGAGTTCCGGTTTAGGCATACAGATGTTCGTAGGGGTCCGAAGTTTACGTCGCATACCCAGTTTGTTTTCATGCGTGAAAAATGACCGTAGAGTGACAACCCAAACCCAAATTTAATAAGGGGAAATTGTAATGGTAGCTTGCTCCATGAATGGTTTTCTTCGTCTATAAGGAACACTATGAAGCGAAGCAATTGTAACGAGGCTATCATAAAAGCAAGAATAAAAGTTGAGCAAATTCACGCATAATATCCCATTCTATTGCGATACAATATTCAGCAATAAATTTTCATTCGTTCATCTTTATTTTTTTTTATTTAGGACAGTAAAACGAGAGCTTGCATACGATAAAAATACTGTATTTTTCGTTGTATAACACGCAGGTCACAGAAATCAGTTACACGCCTGAAAATTAAATTTAAAAATAAAGCTATATTCGAAAGACACAAAAGCTTGTTATCAATTAGCTTTTATTTTAAATTTAAATTTCCGGTGTAAAACTGATTTATCAAACTTGCGCGTTATACGCCTGAAAGTACGGTTAATATTTAACGAAAATATATATCGATCTTTTTGCTTATTCTTATTCCTTTGGTTTATTTAAATCTCAATTTGTGTGATTAAATAACACTAAAAGAAATATTAAATAAAACTGGAGTTGCCCAAGCGGAGTACTTAGCAGCTATGGACCTGACTCTTAAATACGTTTTTGTCTGCTTATATACCACAAAATTTTTTCGTTCTCTTTGTTTTATTTTTCTCACTGGTAGGGAGTTTAATTATTTGTGTTGTTTATTTGATTGTTAATTTAATTCATTTTGAGTAATTTATCATGCAGACAGTTGCGTATAGTTTTTTTTTTTTTTTTTTTTTTTTTTGAAGATAATTCGTGTGACTTGATTTTGTTATTTGATTTTGAAATATTCAACAATTTTGTGATTTAAAATTGTTTTTTATATATGTATATAAGTATATAAATTAATTATTCTCATGATAACGAAAAAATATCATATGTAATTCTTTTTAATAGCACATATTGAATTTTTTTTTTATCTTTTTTATTTATTTATTTATTTATTTATTTTCTGAAAGAAAAATTTAATATAGGTAAGGCAAGTCCATTTCTACAGAAAGATTACAAAGTGTGCAAAAACGGTCAGGAACCCCGTTGAAACGACATAGACGTTTACGCAGGCAATCGTGGCCAGAAATAAAACGAAACATGGTAACAGATATCAATCTAGGTTTATGAGGGACATTAAGAATCTGATTAAATAATGGTTTATTAAGCTTGGAATTTTTCAGTTCTTCTCGGAAGGAATCCCTGTAGATGCTCTTTATTAGATATTTGATATATTTTAAAGGGAGTTTGAGATTAATTTTTTGAAAGCCAGAGGCCCACTTTTTAGCCAGAAAATCGGCCGCCTCATTTCCCTGAATTCCCCAGTGGGCTGGAATTCACAGGAGAACTACTATCTTGTTATCATGGTTAATGTTCGGAAGTGGTTCAGTGAGTCAATTGCTTAGAGCGCGGCCTTTGAATCTCATAAAAACACCACTTTTGAAAAGCAGTTTAGATGTGGTTGAAGTTGCAACATGGCCTGGTAAATAGCCGTGATCTCACCATCGAATGTCGTCCTATGAGTGCCGATGGGAGTATAAAGGCAAAAAAGCTTACAATAAACACCTGAGCCGGCGTTAACACGACTAAACATTCTGGAACCGTCAGTATATATTCTTAACCATTCCTCCTCTAGGTAGAAGGTTTCCATTGTTTCAAGAGCGAGTGTTCTTAGAACTATATCGCAAGCTTCTGTTTTAGAAACATCCTTGATTAGTTCAAGGCGGGTGGAAAATTTATTGTCAACTATAGGGTTGAGGAGGAGGGAGCTTCGTAATTTAACTCAAGCTTGGATATAATATCTTGAACTTCTTGGAGAAATTAATTTTGTATTTTCAGGTTTCTCTCACAGACTAGGGAAACTAGTTTACACAGGCACAGGCACCCAGACATTTTAATTATTCTGTCCCAAAGGAGAAGGGCTTTTTCTTGAATAATCATCTTGAATGGCCTATTATCCGTGTTGAGCAGCATACAGTCAATGGATGTTTTCTTCATTGTCCCCGTAACTAATCGCAAAGCCTGGTTTTGGAAAATCTGGAATAAATTAAGAACTTGCTCTATTCTTGTAATCAGCGGTTCGCAACAGTAAGCGAGGATAGGTAAGATATACATTTTGTATGTGAGATTTAAGGTGGCTCTTGAGTAGAGCTGGACGATATCAGAAATTCAATATCGCGATGTATCACCAACTTAATATCGATATTAATGATATATTGCGATATTTCTTTCAAGAAAAAGAAAATACACATTTGCTACTTTTTAAAGACAAATGAACACCAATTTTAATGTATACAAGCGTGGACTGTTTTCTATATATTTTCTGGTATATTACTTCCATAACTTTTTCATAAAAATAAAATAATAATAATAATAAGATTTAAAACAAAAAACTGCATAAAGAGGGAATCAATGTTTTGTGATTATTTTAATATATATCAGTGGTTTTAAGTATACGCTGAGAAAAAGAATATACCACCTTCCACTAGAATGAATAAGTGGTCATTTTCTAAATCCTTTAACTAGAAATATGGATTACCGATCTATGTGCATAAGGCACGCCAATAAACTGAATAGACGAAATGATCGAGAATTTCTAGTTTACACATTTCTAGATGGTGAAACAATATTCTGAATATTCCGGATATTCTGAATCTTTAGTATTGCGAGAAATTCTCGCTTATTTTCTAGAATTGGGTGATAAACCAAGGTTATAGTAATCGATGAATGAATATAGTAATCGATGCTAGTGAATGAAACACAGTTAGTGCATGGTTTAATGGAATAATAACATAAAATAAGTCCAGTCGTACTAAATTAAATTATGTTTCCATAGAATGTAAGCAGAATTCTTTTCTTTCTTTTCACTTTTCTTTTCTTATAAATCTCTTATATTTAATAAAAACAGCTAAAATAATAATAATAATAATAAAATGCTGCAAAAAAATATAAATGAATAAATAAAATAATAATAAAATGCTCAGTATTATATCATTGTTCAATCGAAAAACTGTCACTATAAAATTTCTGAAGATAAAAATCTATTTTACTAGCTAAATAATGAACTAAGTTTTATAAAATACAAGCAGTCAACGACCGCTTCGCTGGTCCCTATTTTTAAATGAATCACTATAATTACTGAATTCTCAAAATTGCATTAATTTTTATCACATGAAAAAAAAAAAAAAAAAAGAGAGAGAGAAAGAAAATCTGATTAGGAAAAATATCGCACCGGGTTCTCACTGCCTTCGCAAAAATTTCCAAAATGCTCTAACACTTATTTGTATTATTTTCCTCCTTCGCTCCCCCCTCCCGTCTATCCTAATAATTTTACAAATTCGAAAATATCCGCAATCGATTTGTAAGTATCAAAAACCTCTACGCACCAGTTTTGAACGATCTATCTCTATTTTTATTTTTTTGCCCCCTCCGTTCCCCCCCTCCCAATAATTGAAAATATCCGCAATCGATTTGTAGGTATCGAAAACCGCTATGTGCCAATTTTGAACGATCTAACTCTATTTTTATTTTTTTGCCCCCTCTCCCCTCCCTACTTCTCACCCCTCCTAATAACTTTACACTTTCGAAAATATCCCCATTCGACTTGCAGGCCTTTAAAACCTATCTGTAGCAATTTTGAACGGCCTAACTGTATTTCTATTTGTTTTTGCCCCATAACCCCCCCCCCTTGCTGCCCCTCCTGGGGGCTGAATTTCTAAAATTCCAGAAATTGGTTATATTTTCATTAGCTATATTTTAGAGCAAAAATTTCACGTGTATCTATTTTTTTGTTTGTTTGAGATATATAGGATTATGCGAAATCACGTTTTACGCATGTGAAATCACGTTTTGCCCCCCCCCCCCCGCCCCCCTTGGGGACCGAATTTTGAAAATTCTAGAAATTGGTTTTTAGAAATTTGTATTTGCTATATTTTAAAGCAAAAATTTTACGGACAACTGTTTTTTTGTTTGAGATATGAAGGATTTTGGGAATTCACGTTTTTACCCCCTTCCCCCTCGGGGAGCGAATTTTGTAAAATCACTTCTTAGTGGATGCCTACGTCATAAAAAAACATTGTCACAAAATTTTATGGTTCTAGGTCCAGGGGTTTGGTCTGGGCGATGATGAATCGCCCCCTCACTCAGTCATTCAGGAAGAACGATTTTATATACATAGATTTAATAATAATAATAGAAGTAAACATGTATACGAACAAATTTACATTCTATGATACCGCGCACGAACACAAATTACAGATCGAAATATGTTTGGATATTATTTTACTATTTTCATCTCCAGGACATTCTAAATATTTTTTTATTTGCATTTTTTTTTTTTTTAACCACTTAATTTCTTAATTTTATATATTTTTATTTTTATGTATTCATCTTGTATTATGTTATATATGTATTTATATTTTTACTTTAGTGTAGATTAACGATGCGAACGATTCATTTTAATAAAACAGATGCGCCTTTAATTACGCATGCGCGTGAGAGAAAGCTCTCCAACTGCTCCGGTTGCGAGCGCGCCAGTTGAAAGAAAATGTAGCTAAGTGCGCAAGCCTACGTGGCTGTTACCTGTGTGGTAGAAAACTAAGATGTATGAAGTTAATATACACTTAAATATTTTTTAATTCTTCTTATTTTCGAATGTGTGTATGTATCGTAATTTATCATGTTTATCGTCTTCAATAAATGTTTTTGTCGTTTATTCAAGTATTTCGATTTCACGGACCTCTGATTACAAAAAAAAAAAAAAAAAAAAAAACTCTTTAAAATTATAAAATTATTTCATGGAAAGAACTAGTGATAAAATTAATAACACGGAAAAATAAAACCTGTATGAATATGTATAGTTGCCATCTTTAACAATTTTTGGCTACCAGAAAGTTTTAATATATATATATATTTTTTATTTTACTTAAGCAGTGAATACAGCTACAGTTCAACGATTAAATAAAATAAATAATTCTATTAAATTTTTCCAGTAGCTAAAAGGTACTAAATTGGGAACTATGATATGTAAGACATTTTCTACAAGCAACCAAACACAATGTATTCCTAAATACTGTAACGTTCTGATAAACAAAAGACGATGTTTTTGCGATATCTATAAAAATTTCGCTGAGGAGTTTTTTCCTATAACATCTATACAAGTTGTGCATTTTGTTGGTATACAAATATTAAAGCACACATGAATACATACTGTGGAAAACAATTTTTAGTGCATTTTAAAGTATTATAAGTAATTTTCAATATATATATGTGTGTGTGTGTGTGCGTGTGAGTGTGTGTGTGTAGTATATAGGCAGTACTTCAAAATGTTAAAATGAAAAAGAAATGAAAAAAAAAAAAAAAAAAAGGAAAAACACTCGAAAGAGAAAGGCATAAAAACTGATGGAGAGTTTATAAATCATTTGAGATTTGCGTATATTGTACTGTTTGCCTCCGCATTTGAGGATAAATGCATGTTAGGGTTCACCCGAAGACACAGAAAGCGAAACACTTGGATTAGCAAGAAAAACTAAAGTTTCTTATGTTATTTCTAGAGTTAAGAAATGTAAATGGAGCTGGGTTTGGTACCTTGAGAAAAAAAATTTGACAGACGGACCACATTTTGGATTCCGATGGGTGTGAAAAGTTCAAGGAAAAAATCACTTTTTCGTTGGAGAGATGAAATTGTGGAGTTTCGAAGAGCAAAATGGAGAAGAATGATGAAAAACTGTTGAAATGGGAATCCAGGTCTTCATTCTGCAGTAGACTAATAAAGGTTAAAATTATGATACATATATATAAATGTATGTATATACAGTGGAGGAAACAACGCAGTACTCGACATAACTTCGGTGATAATCAAATCAAAAATATATAATAAGTATCATTTGGCCGTGAATTGTGAGTACTTTTCAAAAATGAAATGAAATTCCGTCTACATATTAAAACCATAGCCTCCTAAACTAGATGCCCGTCGCGTGGCTCGGAAACTTGGCAACAGTTGAAGCGGTAGACAGCGCCACCTGGTACAGATTGCGCGACTTTTTTATTCAACTGTCAGCAATAATTTTAAGACGTAATATATGATATAAAAATCTCCGTTTCTTAAATTCTATTCGCCTTTTATGTATATAATATCCCACTTTTAAAAACTTTTAGTGGCTGTTGAATAAAAAAGTCGTGCAATCTGTACCATGTGGCACTGTCTACCGCTTCAACTGTTGCTATGTTTCCGAGCCATGCGACAGGCATCTATGTTACAGGAGGCTTTGATTTTTTTCAATGGTAACGCTCTATTTTTATTTTATATTTGAAATCTCGGTTCGTGGCAATGCGTAAAATTATATCTGTTGTATATTTTACTTTTTTTTTTTTTTTTAATTAAGTTATAAGCGTTCGAAGTTGCTAATGACATAGGTGCCAAATCTCCCGTTTTTGAAGGGAGATTTAAAACCGGAAAATTTTTATAGCTGTTTTCTGTAACATTAATCCTCGAAAATATATATAACATATTCCGTTTAAAAATACTGGTGTCAATTCTGATTTAAAAGTTAAAAAGGTTGGCAGCTATGTAATGTTTAATTCATGCCACAAACTTTTATTTATATCTTCACAAGAAAAAAAAAAAAAAAAAAAAAAAAAAAAAACTTGATTGATACATTTTTTTATCTTTTTTTTACGAGATACAATGGAGAAATCCAAACACAATCAATGATCACTTTTGATTCAAAAAAATATTTTTATTAAGAAAAATATTACTAAATTTTATTATTATAGATTAATATTAAAAAAAGTTATGAAATACGATCTATATTAATTTTTACATAAAATGAATCCTAATGTTGAAAAATATGGGTGCACAAATTGCATCTCATCCCAGTTATTAGCTTTCGAGATATAAATATTTTTTTCTTTTGAAGAGGCTTAGATGATCATCTCTTATAAAGTTTTGCGTAAGATAACGTAGAAAATCTCAAAACGTAACAGAAAAAAATTAAACGAAATATTTTTAATTTTTAATTTCGGGTGAAACTGCATGCAAGAGCAATGAGAAACACACACACACACGCAAAAAAAAAAAAAAAAAAAAAAAAAAAAAAAAAAAGAAAGAAAAAAGAAAAAGTAAACAAAAAAGATTATTTTAAGACATTAGCAGGGGGTCGCACTCTCTGTCCTATTTTATGGACACTCTCCTGAATGTGAAATTTTGAAATTTATTACTATCACCCTTTTTATAAAGTAATTTCGGTCCTGCATAATCATGGCACATTACTATAAATACAGCAGACGTTGACATGAGAAAATATCCATCTTAAAAATAGTGCCAAAGAAAAATGAGAAAATTTGTTATCTCTGACAGTGTCTTGAAAAAACGGTGTAGTGTATCCCTGTTTTTGTACTACAAAGATCGCATTCTCTGCCTTTTTATTTTTTAGGTCAGATTTGAAGATGAGAAATTTTCGTCTTTTTTATCACCACAATTTTTAAAGAAAAAACTCTATTCTGCTTAATTATATTACATTACTATAGAAATACTAGTGGCAAATGTCTGAAATCTTCATCACTGAAAGTGACCTAAAATAATTGCGGAGAATATGATTCTTGGTAAGGGTAAACAAAATTTCTTATTTACTAAAAAAACATGCCCCATCTTTCAGCGTTATTCTAGAATAAACTAATATAGAAAAAGAAAAGTGATTGTCAGTATTTGTTATATAGCCTTTAATTTATGTTGGCAAATACAATATAAGCATGCGGTGTTTACTTCATCGATTACTCGTGATAAAAATGTAGTCCTCTAAATATGATAAAACAAGTAAAAAAAAATATTCCCATAAAAAAGTAGTATGAAAAGTAGGCAGAGTTAAAAATCCCAGAAATGAAATAAGGAACTTGACAACTGTTTTTACTTCTTTGTAATGTTAGTACTCATTTTCTTTTTTTTTCTTTTATAAGAGAAGAATATTTTTTTTTTATTTTACCCCAATTACATATTGGAGAAAAATACTGTACAAAGGAAGTCACGCATAATGTAATGGAATAAATTAGAAAGTTGATAGCACCGGTAGTGTAAAGCTACTCAGAAAAAGTTGATATATATTTGTGTATAATTTTTTCACGTTTGTGTATTGAAACCGTGGTTTTCTGATTTTTTGTAGGTACCACAGCCGTTGCTATCGAGTTTAGTGTGAGACCTTCTTTAAGACATTGCTTTCGGTCTATTTTATTATTTGAAACAGTAAACAGCGCCTATTTTAGTTTCTCTGAAACGTTAAATTATTCAACATAACGATTTTGCATATATGTGATTAGATCAATTAAATTTATTCCCAGAAAACGGTGCGTTAATATCAATGACGTATATACACGTCCGCGGCTCATAAAATTCCCAACACGAATGCGCAAAATCTTTTACTGTTTTCGTAAACTATTGCTTTAGATGAATGCCTCATAGCGAATTTTTTTTCCCCCCCTTAATATGTATTTTTGCGTTATCCACTGTATCACGAATATTAAACGGACAACACTCATAATGTACTTTACTCTGCATTATCATATTAACAATACTCAGTAAAGATGAGCAGGTACTTTCATCACGTAAAACCTGCCGCAGACAACCACACATTCGAGGATTTTTCATTTAGAAGTACCCAGAATCAGAGGATTCCGCACATTCAAAGCCAGATGTTAGCACAGAAATTCAGAGTTTCTTGTTATAGTAAAAAAAAAAAATCTGGAGTGACTCCACTCGACTTTCCGAACATTGAGTAATTAACAGTTTTGTAGATAAAGTAAAGAAAGAGTAGTTGTTAAACAAACAAAAGAGAGAAAACCATAATAGAGTGTTTGAGTATTTTTCTCCATCTATTACACGTTGTTTTATTTAACGCTACTGAACTTTAAGCCCATAGATCATAATGATAAAGAAATTTTCGTTGTGTCCCTGTAAAAACCTATAAATGCTAGATTCACCAAAATGCTTATAGTTAGTGCAACAGTGATTTATAATACTCATATAAATTTTCAGCTGAATTCAATAAGGCGTTTAGATGCTATCGTACTTTTAAAAATTTAGTCCCATATTCCATAATGATAAAGAATTTTTCTTTGTGTCCCTGTAAAAAAACTGTAAGTGCTAGATTCACCAAAATCTATAGGGTTCGTACTATGGTGACTTACAATATGCGTACCAACTTTCAGGTTAATCGAACAAAGCGTTTAGACGCTAGCGTGTTCACTCACAGACATATATCATCGTAAAAATAGTGAAAACGGATTCAGGGGACCTCAAAACGTATAGAAATATCAAAATCTCGAATTCGGATTTTTGACATGATTACAATACTTTCCTCACTATAGTGTTCGGAAAGTAAAAAAAGGGACGGAAGGGGGGAAGGAATACTTGAAACAAGAAAAATCACTTGTACAAAATACATTTATAAAAAAGACAAGCTCCACCGAATATATAACAGTAAATATATAGATATATATTAAGGATGTTGATCTCTATACATATTACAGAGTCCCTAATATGATTAGTTGATGAGTATTTACAGCACTTGTGTTTTTAATAATAATATAAAAAAAAAGTTAATAAAGGTAAAAGCGACAATGAAATTGAATAATTATAAAAGATCGAGTGGTTTTCAAAACTTACATTGGAAAATTAAGCTATTTAACGCGAAAAACAGCTTTAAATGCGCAAAATTTATATATTATTAACATACAAAGTCTCTTTGAAAGAATTTATACAAAAATAAATACAATTATTTTTATTTTCGCAACAATAGTTATACTCTGTTTGCCAAGAACTGATAGCGAAAATAAATAAAGCAATAGTCCAGTCAAAATAGGAAAAATAGAAGAAAAAAATCGTGTAGTTTTGAAATTTTGCATACTCATAGCCGAGGGGGTCCTGAACAACATACTAAAAGTCCCCGCCCGTGGGGGGTGAGCGGGGGGCAGGGGTGTATTTAAGGGGGGCAATTTTCAGTTTTAATTAAATATCTTAAAAACTATCGCATTTAGAGAAAAAATGTCAATTACAAAATTAATCTACGTAAAATTTCCTACAAAAATGTATATTACATTTTGTTTGTACGATCATTAGTTTAGAAGATATAGGGAGATGAAATAACACATTTTCTTGAAAAATTCTTTTTTTCAATAGTAAAATCAACTAAAGTGTGCAATTAAAAGCGTTCTTGTCAAATATTTTCTAATGTAAAAAACAAATACATACAAAGGGAATATGCAAGGATAACACAGCTTGTTTTGTAAGTTTTAAATAATTTTAAGGCTAGTAGGCGCAAGTGGCGGTTTGAGTAAAAATCTGGATAAGTCCAGTCAAAATAGGAAAAATAGAAAAAAAAAATCGTGTAGTTTTGAAGTTTTGCACACTCATAGCCGAGAGGGTCCTGAACAACATACTAAAAGTCTCCTCCCGTGGGGGGTGAGCGGGGGGCAGGGGGACATTTAAGGGGGGCAATTTTCAGTTTTTATTACATATCTTAAAAACTATCGCATTTAGAGAAAAAATGTCAATTACAAAATTAATCTACGCAACATTTCCTACAAAAATGTATATTACATTTTGTTTGTACGATCATTAGTTTAGAAGATATAAGGAGATGAAATAACACATTTTCTTGAAAAATTCTTTTTTGCAATAGTAAAATCAACTAAAGTGTGCAATTAAAAGGGTTCTTGTCAAATATTTTCTAATGTAAAAAACAAATATATACATAGGGAATATGCAAGGATAATACAGCATGTTTTGTAAGTTTTAAATAATTTTAAGGCTAGCAGGCGCAAGTGGCGGTTTGAGTAAAAATCTAGATAACGAAGACCCAAAACCGATCAACATTAAAAAAAAAAAAAAAAAAATCGTGTAGCTTAGAAATTGAGCACAGTCATAAAGTTAAGCGCCTGAATAATATACTAAAAGTCCCTAACCATGGGGGGGGCATTTAAAGGGGGCACATTTCAGTTTTTATTAAGTATCTTGAAAACTATCGCATTTAGAGAAAAAAAATCTCAATTGCAAAATTAATCTACGTGAAATTTCCAAAAAAAATTGTATATTCTATTTTGTTTGTATGATCAATAGTTTAGAAGATATAGGGGAACGAAATAACACATTTTCTTGAAAAATTCCTTTTTTTTTTTTTGCAATAGAAAAATCAACTAAATTGTGGAATTAAAAGGGTTCTGATAAAATATTTTCTAATGTACAAAACAAATATATGCATAGGGAATATGTAAGGATAATACAGCATGTTTTGTACGTTTTAAATAATTTTAAGGTTAGTAGGCGCAAGTGGTGTTTAGGTAAAAATCCAGATAACGAAGACCCAAAATCGATTAACATTAAAAAAATCTTATAGCTTTGAGATTTTTTTTCTCTAAATGCGATAGTTTTCAAAATACTTAATAAAAACTGAAATGTGCCCCCTTTAAATGCCCCCTCCCATGGTTAAGGACTTTTAGTATGTTATTCAGGGCACTTAACTTTATAACTGTGCTCAATTTCTAAGCTACACGATTTTTTTTTTTTTTTTTTTTTTTTTAATGTTGATCGGTTTTGGGTCTTCGTTATCTAGATTTTTACTCAAACCGCCACTTGCGCCTGCTAGCCTTAAAATTATTTAAAACTTACAAAACATGCTGTATTATCCTTGCATATTCCCTATGTATATATTTGTTTTTTACATTAGAAAATATTTGACAAGAACCCTTTTAATTGCACACTTTAGTTGATTTTACTATTGCAAAAAAGAATTTTTCAAGAAAATGTGTTATTTCATCTCCCTATATCTTCTAAACTAATGATCGTACAAACAAAATGTAATGCACATTTTTGTAGGAAATGTTGCGTAGATTAATTTTGTAATTGACATTTTTTCTCTAAATGCGATAGTTTCTAAGATATGTAATAAAAACTGAAAATTGCCCCCCTTAAATGCCCCCCTGCCCCCCGCTCACTCCCCACGGGCGGGGACTTTTAGTATGTTGTTCAGGACCCTCTCGGCTACGAGTGTGCAAAACTTCAAAACTACACGATTTTTTTTTTTTTTTTTTGTATTTTTCCTATTTTGACTGGACTTATCCAGATTTTTACTCAAACCGCCACTTGCACCTACTAGCCTTAAAATTATTTAAAACTTACAAAACATGCTGTATTATCCTTGCATATTCCCTATGTCTATATTTGTTTTTTACATTAGAAAATATTTGACAAGAACCCTTTTAATTGCACACTTTAGTTGATTTTACTATTGCAAAAAAGAATTTTTCAAGAAAATGTGTTATTTCATCTTCCTATATCTTCTAAACTAATGATCGTACAAACAAAATGTAATGCACATTTTTGTAGGAAATGTTGCGTAGATTAATTTTGTAATTGACATTTTTTCTCTAAATGCGATAGTTTCTAAGATATGTAATAAAAACTGAAAATTGCCCCCCTTAAATGCCCCCCTGCCCCCCGCTCACTCCCCACGGGCGGGGACTTTTAGTATGTTGTTCAGGACCCTCTCGGCTACGAGTGTGCAAAACTTCAAAACTACACGATTTTTTTTTTCTATTTTTCCTATTTTGACTGGACTTATCCAGATTTTTACTCAAACCGCCACTTGCACCTACTAGCCTTAAAATTATTTAAAACTTACAAAACATGCTGTATTATCCTTGCATATTCCCTATGTCTATATTTGTTTTTTACATTAGAAAATATTTGACAAGAACCCTTTTAATTGCACACTTTAGTTGATTTTACTATTGCAAAAAAGAATTTTTCAAGAAAATGTGTTACTACATCTCCCTATATCTTCTAAACTAATGATCGTACAAACAAAATGTAATGTACATTTTTGTAGGAAATTGTACGTAGATTAATTTTGTAATTGACATTTTTTCTCTAAATGCGATAGTTTTTAAGATATTTAATAAAAACTAAAAATTGCCCCCCTTAAATGCCCCCCGCTCATCCCCCACGGGCGGGGACTTTTAGTATGTTGTTCAGGACCCTCTCGGCTATGAGTATGTAAAATTTCAAAACTACACGATTTTTTTCCTCTATTCGTCAAATTCTGGCCTTCGTTGCCTGGACTACAACGTGATTCTTGGTGATACTGTTAAATGACTGGCGTTGGACTGAAGACAAACGGCGTCTCTCTGACAAGTGAACGACTTATTTTTTTGTTCGTTTATTTCGTATCCTTTATTCAGGTGTTTAATGTGAATAATGGGAAATGAAAGAATGGAATAAAGTCCTCAAAAGAACGACAAATGCAGTAAATCCAAAGAATAATTTTTATTCACAAACTATACTCACATAAATGGCAGAGAAAGCTAACCTTCGGTCAATATAAACAGAATCGCCATTCAGCAAGAAAACGTAAATGTGTCAAATTTTGGTGATAAAAGAACAACTGTTTATATTTTCTTTCGCTATTAGTTCTCCGCGAACAGTCTAGAAATGTTTCATTTTTGACCATGCTTCAAAACATAATTCAGACACGAATGAATGGCTTTTCATATGTGTGAGTGAATTTTATGCCTGTGAATACGTAAATGGTGCTTCGGATTACTTTTCTTTCGAGAAATATCTTCACAACAAATTTCCCATATGGCATTTCTGCTGTTTGGGATTGTCAATGTATATTTAGATCACTTTTATTAGACAGTTTCTTGGAACAATCTTCCCAGAGCTAACACTTTTTTTTTTTTTTTTTTTTTTGTACGATTGAGTAGATGTTTATTCAAACTATCCCTTTCAGAAAAAACCTTGGAAAAAATTTTACACATGGGGCTTTTCTCCTGTATGAGTACGTAAATGTTTAAATAGGTTACTTTTATCAGAAAACTTTCTAGAACATATTTCACACACATGTGGTTTTTCTCCTGTGTGAGTTAGCAAATGCATATTGAGAATATCTTTTCGAGAAAAACCTTTAGAACAAATTTCACACACATGTGGCTTTTCTCCTGTATGAGTACGCAAATGTCTAATTAAATATATTTCTTCAGAAAACTTTTTAGAACATATTACACACACATGTGGCTTTTCTCCTGTGTGAATTCGCAAATGTGCATTCAGATTACGTTTTAGAGAAAAACCTATAGAACAAATATCACACACATGTGGCTTTTCTCCTGTATGAGTACGTAAATGTCTATTTAAATCTCTTTTATCTGTGAATCCTTTAAAACATATTTCACACGCATGTGGCTTTTCTCCAGTGTGAGTTAGTAAATGTATATTGAGACAATCTTTTCGAGAAAAACTTTTAGAACAAATTTCACACACATGGGCCTTTTCTCCTGTATGAGTACGCAAATGTCTAATTAGATATCTTTTTTCAGAAAACATTTTAGAACATATTTCACACACATGGGCCTTTTCTCCTGTATGAGTACGCAAATGTCTAATTAGATATCTTTTTTCAGAAAACTTTTTAGAACATATTTCACACACATGTGGCTTTTCTCCTTTGTGAATGCGTAGATGAGTATTTAAATCTCTTTTACATGTGAATCTCTTAAGACATGTTTCACACTCATATGGCTTTTCTCCGGTATGAGTACGTAAATGTTTTGTTAGGTTCCTTTTTTGGGTAAACTTTTTAGAACATATTTCACAAACATGTGTCCCTACTCCTGTGTGAATGCGTACATGTGTATTTAGATGTCCCTTTTCAGAAAAAGGTTTAGAACACAGGTTATACATGTATGGCTTTTCTCTGTCAGTGCTTGCATTTATAATTAGGTGTGCCATTTCTGATCATCCTTTAGAACATGGTTCAGACACATATGACTTTTTATTATAAGGGTTTCAATGTGCATTCTATCTTCGTTACAAATTATTTAACTGAATACATTTTAGAAATATACGGTTTTTTCAATAAATGTACTTAGATACTTTTTTACAGAAAATCTTTTAAATCATACATCTGAATTACATCAATTTAACGAAGGACGTCATTAAAGCTAAAAAAAAAAATTAAAAATGTGCTTCTTATATTTAGCTTCTTTTCCTTTTCATGGAATCAGTAATATTTATTTCTATATTGAATTTGGAAGAACTTCTATATTGATTTTCAAAATATGCATTGCAGACATTTTTTTTTAAAGTTCTTTTTAGGATACTTGCCAATTCCTAGATATTTATAAATATTATTATTATAATAAATTGATTATTATATAATAAATATTGCATTACAATAAATAGGAGCTCAATTCGAAGCTTTATTTAACTAAAATTGGAGCATAAGAAGCAACCACGGAGTAATATTAATAGGAGTTGAAGGTCCAATGGGAGAAAGCTACGAAACTGTGATCTAAATATTTGGTAAATATTGAGGGCGCCACTTGTCATTCCTCCCTACTTCGGCGCGGATATACTGTTGTTTTCAATAGAATTTTGCTGAAGTACATTTAAAATTTTTTATTTTAAGCAATTTAATTTGTTTCTAAGTTCTTAAAACTGCATAATTCAGATGTTTCAAATAAATGCTTCGTTCCTAGTTGTAAAACAGGCTATTATAGTGATAAGAAAAGCAAAAAAAAAGCCCTAGGAGAAAAATATAGTCCGAGTTCGTGTTTTCTGCACCTAAAGTAAGTTTATTTTTTTTCGTTACAAAATCTCATCCATTCTCCTTCCTCCCAATTGTCTGTTTTAGCTAGCTTCGGTTCATAAGAATCGTCATTTTTTAAAAGCTTTCTTTCAAAGTAAAATTAGTATAAAATGGCTCTTAAAAAAAAACATGTTGGTTAGAATACTCTATTTAATGAAATTTGCTTTCAATCGAAATTTTTTCAGCTTGATATTATTTTTAAAAAAATAATTAAAACGCGACATTTCCCCATTGAATAACATTGCGGAAGCTGGAGAGAAGGAAGGATTGCACGCTGGCGCCATCTGTAAACATTAGAAAACAACATCACAAAATTTCAGCGTTACCTTCTTCTCCTGTCTTTTTACTCCGTGGAAGCAACATCGCAATATAACAGAATAAGACAATGGGCGTGTTCAGTAGAGCGCCCGATCCACGACCGGTCGAAAGATTCCGAGCCAAAGCGTTTAGTGGTGTCGACCGATCCAGAGTCACATCGTTCAGTGGAATGGACCGATCTCGACCGGTCGTGGATCAGAAAGCCCAGAAAAATTTCTTGATCCATTGGGTCACGTGATGGATCAAATGCGCAATAGGTTGAAAATCAGGCTCTGATTGACATTACGCAGTGAAAACCTGAACAATGAACAGCTGTTTTTGACAATGATTGTTTATTTGTTTGATTAGCTGAGGATTAATACAGATGTACCTATTTATATGCATTGTTTGTGCTGTAGAAAATAAGGTAAGTAATTCCATAAAATGCTAAACTATATTATGTTTATTTATTTATTGTGTAAAAAAGATTTTTTACGTAATAACGATTTTCGATACGTAATTTTTTTTATTGATGAACGTAACATTCAAACATAAAATTAAAACAAAAATTTACACAATTTTAATTGAAACAAAAAAAAATATATTTTTTTAATTCGGACGCTATCATATTTTGTTAATTTAATATATAAAAATAAGCTGGGAAGAATTATATTTCTTTTTTTTTTTCAGACAAAGCTTTTCATTCATGCGATTGTTTTTTGTTTACAAATAGAAAAGTTTGTAAACGATTGTATTTTTTACCTTTAAAACAATAAGTTAACTATAAGTAAATAAATTAAAATCCTTCCACATATTTTTAATTTAGGTAAAAATAAGTTTAAGATGTCAATTATTAAATTTAATATACCAAACAGACTGTAAAAAAAGTAGCTATAAAATTATGCAGTGTTGTTTACATTGCTAGTTTATTTTAATATTCAGTCGGTAATAAGAGAAAAAGCTCTTTATATTGATTCATAAATCGAAGAAGAAAATAAGATTATTTTTTATATAAATCCATTATATTAACTGAACAGCATATTTCATATTTTATATAATTTTTTTTTTTTTCAAAAACGTTTTTGTTGTACATTTCTGTTCATAATAAAATTCGAAGAGAAAGAAAGGTGTTTTAAGTGCTCATTTAAGATAAATCTGCTCTGCTCCTTTAAAAATAAATGTAACGTAACGTAACATTCATAACATTTTCATGATTAAAATTTATACGTGAATTTAGAAAAATCATAACCAAAGTAATGTATATTAGTAATTTGTCAGTACAATCAATTAATAGCTTCTTATTTTTTGTTAGCAGAGTACAGAATTCTACATTAATAAGAAAGAAGTAAAACTGTTATTACATAAAAGATCTTTCTTTCTTTTCTTTTCTTTTTTTTTTTTTTTAAGAAAAAACGTAATATAGTTTAGCATTTTATGGAATTACGTATTAAAAGTCCAGACAAAATAAACAACAGAAATATAATAGATAACTTGCTAATACAGGTCAAATTAGATAGATGGCGCTGCTCCTATCACGTCAAAATTGTTCCAAAGCGTTCAGTAGATTCCTGGCCCGATCCAAGACCGGTCCAGGATCAGTGACGTCATCGCCCGGTCTAGAGCCTCTATAATACAGGCCGACTTATCGTCCTCCACATTTGCCCCCATTTGGAACCGCGCTTCCCGACTGGCGCGCTTATTGCTTTATTGGCGAGTATATGAAGGTTTCTTTTCTCAGAGTTCAGCGCGATATTTAACACGGCATATATAATAGTTTATTTCTTAATTCGAGGCTGCACTTAATCGGTAGTGATTTCTGCAGTAGTGAATAACATTTCTTGTTCAATAATATGAGAAATGTTAAATTTTGCTTTGGTTCGTTTAATTGTTAGATATAAAAATAATTTCATTTTCATCAAGATATTATAACTTAATTTAATTGCAAAATAATTTTTAAAGTTTTTAACAATTTATTTTAAAATGATATATAGATATTTATTGTTATTGTGCAAATACTGTGTAATTTAATATATATGTATATATATTAACAACACTTTCATTAGCATAGATGCAGAAATAAAGAACGAAAATAAACTAGTATGTTGACACTAGTATGTGTGTTGATTATGTAACACATGAATTTCTTCTATATTTTCCTATACTAATTCACTCAGTAAAAATAATTTATTAAAATTTTTATTTAAAAAAATTATGTTCCATGATAATGCAGACGATTTCCATATTAGAGAAGTAGTATAACACTAAATATCCAAAAGAAAGTCAATTTTATTGTCAATATTACATTAATTTTTTTTTTTTGTTAAAAATGAAGAAAATCGATAACTTTATTTTAAATTATCGCAGATCGATGGTTCAACCATTCGTTTTAAAGGTATTGGCAAGCTCTTTTGAACGATACCCATCATGGAAAAAAAAAATCCACAGATGTTGGCACAAAATTGACTTTCTCTCAACATTTAGTTTTATACATCTCCTCCGAGACGAAAGCGCTCAAAGCTGGTAGATGGAAGGTGCCGAGTTCGATCCCAGGTCACGCTCATTCACCTAGTCGTTCGGAGTTTTCCGTGGTTTCCTCCGAAACTCGAGTAAATACGGACTAGGACCCCTTAGAAAGACCCCCATGGAGGGCATTTCCCCTACAGGCCTAGGACACATGCGGAGACAATCGGTCTTAAATCCTCCAACCAACCAACCAACCTCCGAGACGCAAACCGTCTGCATTCCCCATGGAAAACAATTTTAGCAAATAATTTGCGCTGCGTGAATTTTTTCAGTAAAATATAGAAGAAAGTTTTGTGGTGGCCACGGCATACTAGCTTGTTTTATAATTTAAAATTTAATTATGGTTAATTTAGCCCTCTTCTTCATATATGTATAATAGGTATGTGAGTATGTATGTATGTGTATAAAAAATTTACAAATCAAAATCAGTCTCCTACAGATTTCAGTTTCATATACTATAACTAAATTTTACGAAGAATAATAGCTCCTTTCCAAAGTTTCTGTGGAGTTTTTTTTTACTTACTTTTTCTTTATATATATATACTAGCAGGCTTCGCTGGACCCTATTTTTAAATGAATCACTATAATTACTGAATTCTCAATTTTTATTGTTTTGCCCCACCACTCTCCCCCCCCTTCCCAATAATTTTAAAAAATCGAAAATATCCGCAATCGATTTGTAAGTATCGAAAACCTCTATGTACCAATTTTGAATGATCTAACTCTATTTTTTTTCTTGCCCCTCCGCCCCTCCTAATAACGTTACACTTTCGAAAATATCCCCATTTGACTTGCAGGCCTCTAAAACCAATCTCTACTAATTTTTAACGGCCTAACTGCATTTCTATTTCTTTTTGCCCATAGCCCCCCCCCCTTACCGACCCACCTAATAATTTTACAAATTCAAAAATATCCGCATTCGATTTTAAGTATCGAAAACCATTTGTGTACCAATTTTGAACGATCTAACTCTATTTTTATTTTTTTGCCCCCCCCCATCCCCTCCCCCTTCTCGCCCCTCCTAATAACTTTACACTTTCGAAAATATCCCTATTCGACTTGCAGGCCTTTAAAACCTATCTGTACCAATTTTGAATGCCCTAACTGTATTTCTATTTTTTTTTGCCCATAGCCCCCCCCCTCACCGCACCTCCTGTTAGTTTTACAAATTCGAAAATATCCGCAATCGATTTGTAAGTATCGAAAACCTCTATATACCAAATTTGAACGATATATATATTTTTTTTGCCCCCCCCCTCTCCCCTCCTAATGACATACACTTTCGAAAATATCCCCATTCGACTTGCAGGCGATTGAAACCTATCTGTACCAATTTTGAAAGGCCTAACTGTATTTCTAATTGTTTTTGCCCCTGCTGCCCCACATGAGGGCTGAATTTTTAAAATTCCAGAAATTGGTTTTTAGATATTTGTATTAGTTATATTTTATAGCAAAAATTTCCCGTATATCTGCTTTTTTTTTTTTTTTGTTTGAGATATATAGGATTATGCGAAATCGCGTTTTACGCATGTGAAATCCCGTTTCGCCCCCCCACCCCCATTCTTGGGGACCGAATTTCGAAAATTCTAGAAATTGGTTTTTAGACATTTATATTAGCTATATTTTAAAGCAAAAATTTTACAGATATCTGTTTTTCACGTTTTGCCCCCCTCCCCCCCCCTTGGGGGGCGAATTTTTTCAATTTTTTTTTTCCTAAACCATCCCTGACCTATAAGGAAAAAAACAAAAAAAGAATGATCGAAATCGGTCAAGCCGTTTACGATTTTATAAAGGACATACAGACAAACATTCATTTATATATATATATATATAAAGATTTCTATAATAAAAGTCTGTTACCCTCCAATCAAGTAAAAAAAAAAAAAAAAAAAAAACTTAGCATTTTGTATAAACTTATCATCAGGGCTGAAGTCTTTCTAGAAATTTTCTATGTTCCCCCGCCTTTTTTTATTTTTCACTATAAAAATTTAAGGATGATAAATTTTGCTTTGCTTTCCTTTAAAAATTCAGTGAATCTTCTCTAAATGTCCATCTCTTTTGAAAGGCCACATTCCTTCAGGGCCAATTTTAACAGATGCAAAATTTCCTTCTATAACTTAATATTAATATCCCTCAAATAAAAGCCCACTTACAACTGTATTCCTTTTTCAAGATCAAGTAATTTTACTTTGCCTTTGACCAAAACTAATTAGTGTTCACCATTTATAAGTGAGAGGTTAAACACTATATCTTCAGCTATGCAGTGGCGGATTTATGGGGGAGGGGGGCTAAGGGGCTGAAGCCCCCCCCCCCTCCAAAAAAAAAGGACTAACATTCCCAACTGAATGTTACAATTGTAAATTTTTCATTGATCTGGATTAATATCTTGAAAACTCTTAGCCCCCCCCCCCCCCCCAAAAAAAAAAAAAAAAAAAAAAAAGTTAAGTTCTGGATGCACCACTGCAGCTATGTGATCAAAACGTAAATTCCTATAATCCAAATGTAATTTATAGATTTTGTGGCCTGAATAGGATTTTCTGAACAACCTTAATTAAAAGGCTACTTCTTTTTAAGGGCTAATATTTTATGGCAGGTGGCTCCCTTACTATGGTGCACGTGAAGGTGTTAAGGTCAACTGACTACACGAGGGTCCTCTCCCTGTAATAACTTTAGGGTGGTTTTATTCAATAAATATATACATATATATTAAAGTTTGTATATATATATATATATATATATATATATAATGTCTTCTACAGATTTCAGTTGATTTGCTAATTATATCTTTACAGAAAAATATAGAATAGTTTTCCTAATTAACAAATGACTTTTTTTAAGAATTAATTTGAACATTCACTGATTTTTTTTTTTTTTTTTTTTTTTTTTTTAGATGTAATTCTTGTCTATAATGTTAAGTCTCTCAGTATCTTTATTTATGCAAGATTTTAATTTCGTATTACATTTACTGTTATTTTAAATATTTTTTAATGCCAATGTTCACTTAATCACTCTCACACACTTACTGTAGATTGTAACATGCAAAAGTGTTTCATAATTTATGAATATAATTGATTTTTTTTTCTTTATTGTATTTGTCTTGAGTACATATGAATATATACAGAGCCTGATTAAGACCTGCTGTGGCCCAAGGCCCAGGACAATTTTCGTGCCCACTCCCCCCAAACAAATTAAAGCTTATTATTATTATTTTTATTTTATTTTTTTCAAAAAGTTAAGAAAATTTCACAAAGTTAAGAAAATGTAACTGGATACAAACCTGAGGTGTAGGTTCAGTGTTGCATTAGAGCTAGGAAACAGGAAATTGGTGACGATTTGGTATCTACCCCTAGGTGTGGTCTGTAGGCATGCCATATAACTTTTGATCCTCCTCCTCGGAGATTAGATTTCAACTAAAGATTATTATCATTAGCTAACTTTCAATTAATTTTTTAAAGAAAATCTTTGCCAAAAATAGCATTTAAAAAATTTTAAAGTTATTTTGGTGCCCCTAAATAGAGGTGCCCTAGACGGCCTGTGCGATAATCAGGCCCTGAATATATATAAGTAAATTCTTCATTTTTCCTTTTTAAATGTTTGAACTACAGCTATATTCCATATCAATGGAAAGTTTTTTACAATTTCTCTTTATTTTAAACAAATAACATTCAGTCAGTGCCAGACTTACTTTTACTATAACAACATTATGCAATATGAAAAATGTTTTATAATTAATAATTAAAAACATATTTTTTATTTCTTGTCTTTAAATAACATCACTCATTCTTCGATTTACTCTTCTTTTCACTATAATTTTATTTTACTCTATTATGGATTTGCATTACTCAAATGTAAGTTCTCATAATTAAATTCTTTTATAATTTTATCCAGTAACCTCAGAAAGTATTTCATCCTACTTTACTCCAGGTGAATGATGTTATAATCAAAGTTCTCACAAAGGGAAATTTGAATACCATTTTTTACCTCTATTTATTTTTAGAATTGGCTAATCATTGATATATATTTTTAAAAAAATTTCTTGTATCCAAATTTGTATTTTTGAGAACCCTGGTTATATTAGGTTTCTAAAAGTAATATTCTATATGTGCTAATAAAATGAAAATAAATCCAGTAATATATACTTTTAATCATTAGTTAAAAAAGAGTAATACTGACCCCCCCCCCCCACACACACACACACTTAGTTGTGAGTCTATATTCACTCATTGTTTCAAAAGATGCAAATACCAGACAAATAAAAATACATATATTTTATTTATTTCATTTCACAAATTATTTACACTGTTGGAGAAATCTAGATGCTTATAATGTTTAATCAGATGCAACAAAGGCTTCCAAAATAATAATAATAATATATACAGTACCTGGCCAAATTATTAGACCAAAGAAAATATTTAAAGTTTTTTTAAATTTTTCTTATATTTGCTTTTATTTAAATATTTTTAAGTGTAATATTCATTCAATTACTCTCACATTTACTATAACCTGTAACATGGGAAAGTGTTTCATAATTTATGAATGATGCATGATTATTATTCACTATAATAATTTTTCTTTACTCTAATATAGATTTTGAGTACATATGAATATACACAAGTTAATTCTCCATTTTCACTTTCCAAAAGTTTCAATTACAACTATATTCCAAATCATAGGAAAGTGTTTTAAAATTTGTCAATGATGCATTATTTTAATTTTTCAATAACACCCAGTCAATCATTATCTGACTTACTTTTACTATAACTTATGTAATATTGAAAAGTGTTTCCTAATAATGGACTTAAGCATATTATTTCTTTCTTGTTTTTTTAATAAAACCACTCAATCATTCTCTGATTCACTATAATTCTATCCTGTAATATATAACAATATAATAATTTAAAAGTTATCATGTTTGCATTTTATTCTATTATGGATTTGTGATCTAACGTACTACTTCTTTTATAATTCTATTCAGTAACCTGGTGAAATATTTCATCCCATTTTATTTCACGTGAACGATGGTGTTGTAATAGGTGTCTAAATGTAATAGCATTTATAGACTAATAAAATGAAAATAAAACCCAGTAACATAAAATTAATCCTTAGAATAAAATAAATAAATAAATCCATCATTTCTGTTTATCAAATTATGAACCTATATTCTTGTACTGTTTCAAAAGATGCGAATAATACTAGAAAAATAAAATACAAATATTTTATTTATTTCGTTTCACAAAATGTTTACATTGCTGGAGAAATCTATATATGCTTATATTGTTTTATCAAATACAAGAAAGGCCTTGCAAAATAGGATGTAATATAATTACATATTCACAACACTTTTACAAATTGAATTGATATTAAACAAAGTAAAAAATGCATATCTGGAAAATACAAGATGCAGGAAGGCTCATCGCTCCGATATGTAATGCTCTGTCTATCAACCTAAAAAGATGCAATTTGCTTTTCAGACAAAAATGAAGATAGCCCCCTGTCTTTTTCTTGTATTGCATCTTTTTCTTTTAATATCTTTTAAATTTTTGCGATAGCATTTTCTAATGCTGCAATTTTCTTTTTCAGAATTTTGTTATATTCTTCATAACATTCCTATAAAAAAAATAATAATAATTAACCAATAATTTCAGTCTATGATAACTAATTTTTCAAATATTTAAGTACATAAAATGATACAGTAAGAATAATTTTGATGACCTTTCGAAGAAGAAATAAATGAACACAATTATGCATCTCTTATCCTGTATAATCTAATGTCACTGAAAATAACAAAAATATCCTAAATAATCTGTTATAATGTTTACATTACTTCCTTTTATCCTACAATGCGATAAACATATTATATGGTAAGGTATAAGCTCAAAGGCACTGTATTTTAACATTTCTAGTCTATTTCAATAGTAGTTCTAAAAGAACTTTTATTTAACAAAAATTTCTGTGTGAGGAACCTTCTCCATCCTCCTCTCTCTTTTGTTAACCCCCCCCCCCCTTTTGTCTGCAGCCTTACCTTCAATAAATAGCACATTTGCTAAAAATATTTAAGAAAATCACAGTGCGAACTAGGAGACAATCAAGTTAAAATTGTAAAAAAAAAAAAAGACAAACCAATTTATAACATTGTGTAAAATCCAGGCCCGTACAAAGTATATAGAGAAAAATACATAAATAATAATAATAATAATGTCTAAGCCTGAACTGTGAAGAGTATTTTTTTTTTTTTTTTCAGTTGTTTACAAAGACAGTGTAAAGTGTTTATAAATGATATTTACATTTTAGTAATTTAAAAAATACAGAGTTTGCAAATGAGCTAAAAATTTGTTTAATTTATTATTTGTGCATAAATAAATAAAACTTTATTTACAGATTTATTTATATTAAAATGAAATAATAAAAAAATACAGGGTTCATAAATATAGTAAAAATCTTATTTAATTTAGTATTTGTAAATGAAAAAATAAAACTGCTTATTTGCAGTTTTAACTATATTAAATTGCATTATGTAAAAACACTTTAACTTTAAAAATATAATTAAAAAATTTACAAAAAGTTTAATATGCATCCTTAATTTTTTTTAATTTAGGATGCATATTAGTTTAATTTTGTGTACAACTTAAAATTCAAAATTATTGTGCAAGACAGGTATCAACATTTACACATTTATAGCATAATACGTCATAAAAGAAAAGGAAAACAAACCTTTTCTGGATTACTCAGATGTGATTCAAGTACACAACCAGGTTTTGGACATCCAATTTCAGCCTCAGTCTATTCTGCTTGAATTGAGACTCTTCAAAATGGTCCTAAAGAATTTTTTTAAATCTTATTATGAGTATTAACAAATTAACATACATTTATTTAAAAATGTATCATAAATGTATTCAAAAGAAGTAAATTGCTAGTAGTAAATTGATACTTTTACATAATATTTACAATTTACATATGGAACATTTCAAGAGTTGACCAAGATTTTTTTTTTTTTTTTTTTTTTTTTTTTTTTTTTGTGGCATTTTGGCAGAATATATAAGTGCAAAAAGAAAATTTTGTAAAAAAATTCTACTTTTGTAGACAAATAAAAATTAGCACTAATTTTTTTTTTTTTTTTTTAAATATATATATATATCAAGTTTATAACGTGGCAGAGAATCAAGTGCAAGTAGTCATTTGAAATAATATTGAAAACATGGGAAATTTTTTAAACAATTTAATTTTTGTAAAACAAAAATTTTGTGATATGACTTTATGAACTGAAATTTAGTGAATGGGCTCATACTTCGTTTAATAAATTTAAATTTTCTGAAAGGGTCTATTTTATGAACTTTAATTTTTTGAAAGGCCCCATTTTATAATATTCAGTTTGGAGAAGGAAGGGGGGAGGGGTTAAAAGGGATTTTTTTTATTTTGATCAACCCCTGAAATTAAAAAATGAATTCCCCCCCCCCCCCGAAAATCCTATTAAAAAAAAAAAAAAAAAAAAAAAAAAAAAAAAAAAACAGAAAAATATTGATTTAACAATTTATAGAATACATAAACATTCCCATAAAGTAAATCTTCATCTGAACCTGAACAATCTATCATTTAAGTGTGCAGTTAAACTAAATATTAAGATAGAAATTAAAACAGATTGGATACTTTGCATAAATATCAAATAATTAGTTCATGTTCTAAAAGCATTTTTATTTTTATTATCTCATGTTAATTAAACTTTTAAAAACAAATAAGATTATTTAAAATTAAAAATAATGGGTTTTTCTTGAAAGTTAACCGTGAAAACAGAAATAAAAGTACCAACTTGTTTCAGAGAAATTTCCTCAATAAAGGTTTAATGCATATATACTACATTAAACTTTATTATAAATAAATTTCTTAGATATATAATAATATGACTGCATATTTTGACTCACATAATGTCAATTAATATACCATGTTCTAAGATATAAATTTTTAAACATAAAAAGGTTTTGTTTCTTATATTGATCAAAATATTTAGCATTATTTCACAAAAATCTTAAATCTCTTTATATTTTGCAAGAATTTATTTATAAGCAAGATCTTTTATTAATAATAACTAAATTCTTTCTTATCAAAATAAAAAATTATTATGTAATAAGTAAATCAATTTATTTTAAATAAAATATTTAACATTAAAAACAAGGACGTATTATATGTGAAAATTATTGTAGTTTAAAACGAAATTTAAGGAGCATATATTTCTTAATCTAGAAAAAAAATTCTTAATCTAGATTTTTTGAACGAGGATTGTACAAGTTTCGATTGAAAGATTTTAGCATAGTAAACTTAAATTTTCAAAATTCATACTTTATTATTATTATAATTATTATTAATTTAAATTTACCTCTTTTAAAACAATAGAAAACACCAATAGATATTTCAGAAAAGTAAAAGTCTATCAAGTAAATAAATGCTTTTTACTGTAGTAAGTTAAACTATAATACATATGAATATATTGTTTAGCACAAAAAGTTTATTATCTGATTTTAATGATTAAATAAAAATAACCCTAAAAATGCGTACATTTCTTCAATAATAATTCACCTATGATTTAAAATTAAAACAAACTAAATTTTATTTGCATTAAATTATGAAAACAAAACATTATTTGGCGAAATTTGACGTCGCCAATATTTACAAACTCAGAATATCACATTAAGCTCATAGTTAACTTTTTTACGTCTTTAAAACATATAAGCAGTTAAATATTAATAAGTAGCAGCATGCATTATCATATTTTCACATAAAGGGGAGGTATTTATCAAGAGATATATTAATTAAACAAAATATAACTTACATTCCATACTTCAGCGCCGGATCTCTGAATGCATTTGTCTCGACGAAAATTAACAGTCCAATTTTTCTTTCTGATCGCCTCTAAAAGAAATCCAAACATCCGAGGATTCTTTCTTGAATGAATACTGCAATTAATATCTTAACATCCATCTATATTTATTACTTTATACACAGAAAACAATAAATATCCTCTGACAGCGTAACGATAACAAGGGATCTAAACAAGCAAGCAGACGACAATGAAAGAAGTGTGCTTCCGCGGAAGTAAATAGTTCCACAATTAGAAAAAGCTATTCAGCTATTGATAACCTAATATTATATTTTCTTTTAAATTCGAAGCTAAATTTGTTTACTTATCTTTTATGAATGAATATATTTTATTTATGCGTTTGAAAATTACCATTTAAAAAGCATGCAATTTGGCGAACTTTGAAACGAAACGCGTAAAACGGCTCAGGGTTGCTTTTCTCTCCCACGCTCCCCACTTGAAGGAATTGGGGGAAAAGATGCCGGACGAGTCTGCTCGTATTATAGGTGCCTTAGCCCGGTCGAATTGATCCATCTCGGGCTCAATACACGGGCTCAAGACACGCTCAATACAAAGGGTGTTGGGGGGTGAGTCCAGCCTCTGGAACACTTCGACCGATCCAACTGGGCCCTGAGTCATTTGATCCACGACCGGTCGAAATCAGAGGCTGGACGACTCCGATTCCTTTATTGGATCAAAATCAGTGCTGCCATCTATTGGCTTAGTTTGAAATTAGCTATAGAATATTATAACGTTAAATTAATTAAAGAAAAATTTAATTCATTATTTAAAAATGTAATTTAACTATGAATAATAAAAAAAAAGGCGCATAACAATTTTTTTTTTTTTTTTTTTTTTTTTTTTTTTTGTATTCTGCATAGTTGGGTACATATACACTGAAATAAAATAATATTAATTATATAATTCTTTTTTGAAAATTATTTAAACAAAAAAATAATAACAATAAAATTTTAATTTTAGAAATTTTTCCAGCAAAATTTTTTTTTAATTATTTCCCTCAGTTATGCATTATTGTATTTTAATGATATACTGTAAACAATTTTAAGTTTTATTTTGTGGATTTATTATCAAGCTAATTTTTGTTACATATTTTTAAGTTTGAATGCTGAAATTTAAAACAAATAATTAGCATTCAAATATTTGATGTAAATAAGAAGTAGGTTATTTTATTATGATCTAAGGTAAGAAATATAAAACTATTACACATTGCAAAAAATTATCAAATTTAAATTTAAATCAATTATTACAAAAAAAAAAAAAGATTTTTATAAATCTTCATTAAATTCGTTTGTTAAATTCAATTAATTCTGATTTCAATCAATAATATTTTAAATGTTTAATATATTTATGATTTTTCATTAATATTATTATTATTTAAATATAAATTAAATGTTCATTTGTAAATATTGTTAATTATTTTTATGTTTCAATGCTGAAATTTAATGCAAATATTTAGTATTCAAACATTAAAAATGTTTCATAAAAATTAACTCATTAACTGATCGATAAATTGTCAGCAGGGAGCATTTTAAAATTTTATTTTATTAAATTTAAATAATATTCGAGGAATTTTAATTCGCATTATTGTATATTTCAATCCATTGCATGCATATATTTATAATTCTAAAACAATTATACAGTTATTTACCAAAAAAAAAATTTTTGTATGCATATTCGCGTTTGTAAGAACCGATAGATGGCGTAACCAGATCAATAACCAGTGTCCAATCCAAGAGGGTCCAATCATAGCAATGGATTTGTAAATGGATCAAATGACTCGGAAAAATTTCTTGGGCGATTTGATCCACGACCGGTCCATGGAACACATTACACTGGACGACTTTGATCCAGACCGGTCGATGAGACTGGACGCATTGTTCCACGACCAATTGGATCGATCCTGGATCGGTCGAGAGCCTGAACCCGCCCGGGGTAAGCGCTACAGCCGAAAGGCTGGCATGACCTCAAATGATCCAAGAAGAGGGGAATAGGAAGCAAAGAATCCGGGTAAGAAACCAGTCCCGATCCATAAAAAAATGAGCAAAAAATAAACAGACACTCATTACAGATTAGCCAAGAACATTAGTTAAACAAAGATAATATAGCTCCGTTCACATGAGGCAACTTCAACCCGTGTCAAAACGACCCGGGAATTTGAAAAGCGGGGTTTTACCAGGGCTTATAGAAAGAGAAGGGCTGGCTCATTCCTTTGAGATAACGCTCGCCGCTCTGAATCCACCCTCTCTCTAAAACAGGAAGTCTCATGACGTCACTTGCGGCCGTATTCACCGTTTACCTCAACCTGCGGTTAACAGCGAAAATCCGACTTGAACGCTCAAATGGTATTCACCAATAACCGTATTTGGTATTACCGCGGCTGAAAAGCGACTCCAAGCTCAGAAACTCTACCCAGCTCTAGAGGAAGGTTAACCGTAATTTTTCGTTACTGAGCATGCGTAAAGCGTAAATGAAGCCAAGCAAAATATAAAAATAATAATGGCGGTTTGTTGATGTTAGGGGCTATCCTGTTGCGAGTGAGAAAAAACTTTTTTCTTTCCTTTAAGTGTTAATTATTTTGTTAAGAAAAGGAAGTATGTAATCTTTTACGATAACTTCTTTATTATTGGTATTTATGTATGATTCGTTCATTGCTCTGAATTGTTTACTTTAAAAAAATGCTCATACTGCTTTAAAGGAAGTATGTATTCTTTTACGATAACTTATTTATTGGTATTTATGTATGATTCGTTCATTGCTCTGAATTGTTTACTTTAAAAAATGCTCATACTGCTTTAAAAGTATAATGTTATTTTACCAAAATTTTAAATAACGATGGTTAAAAACAAATCGTATAGTTTCCACGGAATATAACCATCTCTGTACACATACGAACCTGTTCCGTGCTAATGCTGTGATAAAAATTGAAGCTTATTAATCTCCGTACTTGATTCTTCTGTGCTACATACCATCCTATATAAATTATTTCAATTTATGTCTTGCTCGTTTATTTATTGTTATCTACTTATATTCTACTGCAACATCTTAAATTGTTGAATAAGTAAATAACTAAAAAGAATAATAATCTGCAATCTCATAGGTAAACTGTATACTCAGGTAGAAGTATAGCAAATGCTTTATTAATTGTCACAGCAAACTACGTGCAGCTGCACGGATTTATTGTTTTTATAGTCCATATAATCACACAAACTTTTAAAAAGGGGTTATTAATATCTTAACGATTAATATTTAGAATCTATGCATGCTTATGAAATTGGAGGAATGTAGTTAAAATATTAGGATATGACTGTATATTTACTTTTGTAAAATTTAAATTTTTAATCGGAATAATTATTTTTATCAAAGCAAGTTTAATTTTTCATTTATTGCACGTAAATATTGGCTCTTTCAAAAATGACTTTAGTAACAAAATGGGAAAAATTTTAAAATAGCATCATATACAAATATATATTAATTTAGCTAAACTTTCTATATTTCTATAAAAACATTTGTAACATACTTTGTTCTCAATCTTCGTATAATTAATCTGAATATCTCCCTTCATAGTAGTATATGACACACCATTTGTTACAATATACATTTCAGTGCAACTGCATTTTTCAAATTACACTATTAATTTAACAGTAATATGTTATTCTTTTTAAGTTCATCATTTTTAGATTATTTCAGCGCATTATCTGTGAAATGTGTAGATCAGAACAATCCATGATATGAAGATCAGAACAATAGTGAAATGTTCGTGGTTAAAGAAACAACAGTACACTGGACTGACTAAATATTTATATGTGATTTAATTGCAAATTAAAGGCAAATGCCAAGTGAGTTGTTCTGTTGACGCCTTCTGTTTTAATAGAAGGTATGTTCAATGGGGTAGCTTTCTTAGCTAGTCTTGTTGATGTTGTAAAGGCAGTCTACAGTATGAACCTAATCGTATGGTGGAATGCTCTGCATGAAGGCCTTTCTAGAGGATCCTTGCCTAACTAATCTGATTGGTAAGTATAACAGCTCTATTTTTTAATGCTTTTGTCTATGATTCTAATTTTAAATGAATAATTTGAATAAAAAAATAACTATGCAAAAAAAATGCATTTCAATGTTACGTATATTTGGAGTCTTTTTCCTTTTGAAAATGGAGGGTTACACAAAATTTTAGATTAATTTTTTTTTTCTTTTCTTTTACTTATTAAATGCAGTGCTATTATATTGCTGTTTTTTCTCAGTATTCATTTATAAAAAGTCGATAACCATTGTTTTTGAATGAGATTGGTGGAGGGGGATGCTATTCCTTGTACTATTATTTGTTCTTGTTATTATTATTATTTCTATGGTTATAACTTGAGCTTTGGGTTTTCCTGTACACAGAATATTCATACATGTATAATAGTGATTGTTATGGTATGTAATTTTGTGCAAAGCAAGGTTGCGATACAGCTGTTAATTCAAGATGAATAAGGTGAGTACATTAAAATTATTTATCCCAATAGCTAAACTGAAGAAATTTATACATTACTGTTATTATAAATAACTATTATTAATTTATTGAAATATTTCTCTTAAAAAACTCGTGACTCGCAGATGCTTGCTTTAAAAAGTTTACATTATATATATTTTTTTTTTGTAATAACAATTTTCATATCAGTTATATTACTTACTATAGCAAGCTTTGCTTGACACTATATTTAACTTTTTTTCTTTTTTAGTTAAACAATAGAAATGTTTAAATAAATATATTTTCATTAGCATTTTAACTATATTCAACAAATCAGAACTGTGGACAAGTACTGTAATATACAGCTGTTAATGAAATATAAATGACATTAATTATTTGAATTTTATTATATTGATAAAAAACAAAGTTAATTGAAAATAAATAATAGGCGCACTCATTAAGGAATTGCTTTATAGTATAGGACCCTTTATACAAAATTTGAAATTTTAAACCAATGTAGGCTTGATACTTTTTGCCAAGGTATATGCAGCTTTATAAGATAACAATCATTTTAATGCATAGTTAAAATGACTAAAACCTGCTTCATAAAAAAAAAAAAAAAAGCTGATAAAACTGATGTTATAAAAAGTTTTAAATTTTTTATTTAGATTTATTTTTTAAATATTAATTTCAGTTAATCGAATAATCTTATTTATTATTATTTTGTCATGATTTTGTTTGTAAAGTAATGTGGACACATCTTTTGTGTAGGACCCTCTTGGCAATTTTTATTTTTTGCCAGATTAAATGTGAATTATCTCAATTGCATAATTATAGACTTTACCGAAAATCATTTGAGCTACTTAATTGCCAATTTTTTTTATTTCACCAAGGGGGTCCTATACTAAAGCTGTTCCCTAATGCTTTTGTGAAATATCAGTAGTGTATAAGCATCATGAAATAATCATATTCAGACATTGTGAAATGGATATAAGAAAGCACCACAACTGGCGTTTTAAAGTGATAATTACAAAACTTTGAATAAACACCATAAAATTCAATAAACTCACAACAATTGTTTTGAATCGAAAGAACACACGACCCTTCGTTAGGCGAAGAAAGTAGGCACGAGCGCTGCACTCATGTTGCCGCTTTAACTGCAGCCTACATTCTTTGCCTGACAAAGGGTCGTGTGTTCTTTCGAACCGAAACAATTGTTGTGAGTTTATTGAATTTTATAATGTCTGCAGTTTGAAGAAGGTCACACTTATTTAACTGATGCTGAAAGGCAAGGAAGTGATGCAGTGTCAAAGCGTCCATGGAAGTGATGGAAGCAGAGCTTCCCTTATTTACGATTTAAAAAATAAATAAAATCAAGTAACGTCGCTTCGTCAAAAGACTGAATTGATTCTTCTTCTGCTTTTGGAAACGCTTTGGTTCAGCACTTCCATAGTTTTCTAAACCATGCCTCATCCTTAATATTATGTATCAGCTATCACAGAGTGAGCTTTAAATGCACTGCACAAGGAACTGTGAGTATCTGTTGGCGTTGGCGATTTTCATTGTATTGTCCATCACCAGTTTTAAGTTGCTTTCAGAAACTCAAGAAGCGAGTTTCTGTCATAAGGACTAGAAAATGCACAGGCTGAAATTTTGAGAACTAGGCCCGACACGTACTTGCTTATCCAGCCTACCCCGTTTATTTTTAATTTTGCAATGTAAGGCTTGGCCTAGACAAAAAACGATAAAATCAGGACCGACCTAATCTTTTTTTTTAAGATAAATATAAAACACTATGCCCTGCACAAAACAGAATTTAATTTAGTATGATAGGACTTATTTCAATATAATCTTCCATATATAGACATGCAACAACTGTGTATCATTTCCTAGCATCGGTTACTATATTTATTTCTTAAAATTTCTATGTTTTAGCTTTAGCATAAGAGCACTTTGGCGGATTTTAAACTTTTGTTGTCATTTTGGCAATTAATTAAATTAGTTATCACAATTGCATAAGTAAAGACAATGGCAACAAACGTCGGAGCTAATTTGGTGCGAAATATCAAGGAGTCCCATACTAAAGTTGTTACATTTCTTTAGCACGACTTCTCTCAATTTTAATTAATTAAAAAAAAATTTTCTTTTTTGACATCAGAAGAAATTATTTATTTATTTTTGGCAGAATTTTGTTTTTTCTTTTAAAATAACGTTACAATGGGATTTTCTTTAATATCTTTTGAACCAATTATCTGATTGAACTAAAAGAATATGGCATTAGCTAGATTTTACAGTAATTAATTAGTATACCAACTTTTGTTAAAACCTAATAATTTTGATAGATATGACAAACTTTCAGCTGTATACATTTAGGTAAAAACAGAAATGTTTGCACAACTTTTTAAAAAAAAAAAAAAAAAAAAAAAAAGGTCACGGTTCCACGACTTCATCAAGAGCAGCTTCACATAATATGCAGATCACGAATGGATTGGATTTGGGAATAAGGCTGATTGACTGCTGTAGGTCCTGGGCCTCAGTGGGAATGCCCTTCGAGGGGGTCTTTCTAAGGTGTCCTAGCCCATATTTATGCAAGTTTTGGAGAAAACCATGGAAAACTCTGAATGGCTAGGCCGACACGCGTGACATGGGATCAAATCTGGCACCTCACGTCTACCAGCTTTGAACATAGAACCTCTTGGCCACTGGTGGGCCCATGTAGATCACGAAAGTAAACATAAACCTCGTCCTGTGATTGCAATAGATGGGACCACTTGCAGCTTATGCTCAGTAATAGTTTGTTCCTGTTGCAAATATATCTATTTTTAAAATTTTTGGAAGTTTCGTGATGTAGGGTATAAACATAATTTTTGTGATTTGCTAATTTATTTGTATTACCAAACTCTATTTTAATTTATTTTTATAAAGAGTAGTTAGTGCAGTGGCTCTTTCTATCGAATTTAATATCAGATTTATGTTCTTTTATTCTATTTTTCATTTTGTACTTTGTCAAGCTTCGAAATAAGGCCTTTTAGTTTTAACACACTGGTTGCCGATCTCACATGACTGGCATCACAAACAGCACTCCCCATCATGCACTGGTGCGAGATTAGCCGCCAATGTGTTAAACATGTTTAATGAAGGTTTCAATGTTAATTTAAGTGGATTTTTTCTTTTAGATTTTTGAATAGGAGACTATGTGAAAAATGCCAGAGCCGAGAATCGAACCCGGGCATTTTTCACATAGTTGGTTTATGAAAAATTTAAATCAGCCTTTACACTCCAACCTATGTAAAATGAATATTCCCGGTTGATGAATTCATGAATAAAAAAATTTCTAAATTGAAATTTCATAGTCTATGGAGTTCTCCTACGATTAATATTGTCTGACCTGTTACATCTGTGTTTACAGACAAGGTGACCTTGCCAACGGTTGATATGTGAGGAATGCTAGGCTGGTTATCTGCCAGGGTGGCTCAATGGAAGAGCATCTGCACGTTAAGCGGAAGGGCCTGGTTTCGATTCCCGGCTCTGGCATTTTTCTCATAGTTGGTTTATGAAAAATTTAATCACCTTTACACTCCAACCTAATTAAAATGAGTATTCACGGTTGATGAATTCATGAATAAAAAATTTTCTAAAGTTAAACTATACTTATAAAATTATTTTAATTGTCCATGTATGAATAAAATCATTCCATTTGCAAGCATTTCTGTGATAAAGCTATCAATATTATTGTACAACACCTCATGTATTCCCTAATTAAGGGTGACTGACAACATTTTTATTAACTCACTTTCTTGTTTGTTTGTCCAGTACAAATCTTGCAATCGAATTTTAACTAACATCTCGACTAGCTAGACATTTGAAACTTTTCGAATAGCTCAGAACACGATGACATACTTTTATTCAATTAATAAATGTTTGAAAATTTCTTAAAATTTCTTTCTTTGTTACGCATTTGATCATTTTCTTTCAAGTTCGTGTGATAATTCATCAAAAAAATTATTTTAAAGTACTTATTAATACATAGAATTGTCAAGTTTATATGATTCAACAGAAAATTTAAAAACGTGGTATATAAAAAAATTCCTTTTATCTTGTAATTATTTTAACAAAAATAAAAAGTATTTCGAGATGTGTAAACAAATTGCTCTTTATGCAAACAAGATAAATTTTATCAAAATTAATAAAATTTTATTAAAGCGAAAACAAGAAATTTATTCTAATGATGAATATTGTTAAAAGTTAAATACATTATTTTGCAGTAGATAGGCAAATTATGGATGATTGTTTTTACTGTTTTTAACACTATTGGAAATGTAAAATCAGTAATCTGCGAGAATAATTTCACCAAGGAAAATATTGTCATAAGCATTAATGCCCAATATAAAAATTTATCTGTAATATGTTAAGTTCATACAAAATAAATAAAAAATATATAAATTAAAATAAATGAATTACATTCCAAGTATAGATAAATCTATCAAAGAGAATATTCTCTTGGATATTACTTTATTTCTTTATATAAAAGATTATTATACTGTAATTATTTTGAGGAGAATATTCTTATTCTTAGAAAATAACTTCAAAAAGTTCAGGATTATAGTGGTGAAATTACAGAATGTGAAATTTATTAATATATAGTCATAAGTAATTATTTTTTATAAGAATAAAAGCAACGGCTATTACTGTAATGTACTTAAAATATAAAATATGAGAACTATTAGCACACTGTATATTTCATTTTAATTCTATTTTAAATTTCAATGTTTTATTTATTTATTTATTTTTCAAATCACTGTCTGAAATGTTTCGCATGCTGTAGTAAAATCTAATCATATAAATCATTTATTTGTTCTCAACAAAATAATTCTTATTAGAGCAATTACAAAGATTATTAACATTTTGACACTGAGAACTGCAAAAAATTCCTTTATTATTTCTTTTTTTTAAGTAACTTTTATGAAGTAATATGCATTTTTTTTTTTTTTTTTTTAATATAAAATATTCAGTAATTTATTTTCATAAACTAACAAACTTTGTCCATCCATTTTTATGTAAGATTTTGTGCAATTTAAAACAAAAAAAATCAAAAATGAAAGTTAAAATTCAAAGCTTCTTTTCGATCGTTTCGATAGAAATGAAAATAAACAGAAGCTAAAAACACCGGTTATCACGTGAACCTTTTGGCCAATAAGCGTTCAATAGTTTCAAGCAGGTTGAAATACTCTTGGTTCAACAACTTTACTTCCCAAGTAAACGGTGAATACCGATTTGTCACCCCCGGTTATTCGGGACCGACCGGCAGCTTCTGAACCGCCAGTTCTACTGGCGGTTAAGGTTATCGGTGAATACGGGCGTTGGTCCACGCTGTGGTGTGGTTCACGTTCACACGCCAAGAAAGATAGAGATAAGCTGGGGTTGGGGATAGACGGTTATTTTCATTATTAGAATATATAGATAAATGATTCTGAAAAGCTTTTTCTTCTTCTGAATTTTGCTTTAATTTTATTTAAAGAATAAGTTTAAGTTATATTTTACGTAAAAGCGCGTAAATAATGTAAAAATGCCTTCTTGCGCTATTGCTACTTGCAGTAATACGCATAGAAATAAGGAGAAGAATGTTTTATTTCATCGATTTCCTCAAGATTTAGAACTGCAAAAAGAATGGATTCGCAGATGCCGAAGAAAAGATTTGGTTAATCCGAAAAACGCACGAATTTGCAGTGATCATTTTCTTGAAAATAATTATGTTGACGATATCCAAAATAGATTATTAGGTTTACCGCTTAAAAGAAAATTGAAGAATTCTTCGGTTCCAAATGCAAAATTACCTTTTAAGAAATCCGAAGAAGAAATAACCCCTCGATCTGAAAGACAGAAAAAAAGAAAAATTTTGAAAAATGCACAGGCTAGACTGGATGATTTGGACAATATAAAAATATGCAGCAAAGAAATAATTAATGTTGAAGATATTAATACAAATGTGGATGAAGTCGAAAACTCAGCGAGAGAAAATTGCCAAAAATGTGAGGTGTTATTAAAAAATCAAGAGAGTTTAAATCTTCAGTTAAGATGCGTAAAAAGTGAATTGTCTATATTAAAGAGAGAAAAACGTAATGCATTTAGAATTATTGCACAAAAATTGAGAAGAACTCAACGTAATAAGAGAGAGACTATAGCTGAAGTAAAAAAAATTGAAGAAAAAAATTCAACTTCTGGAACAAGAAAACGCAAACTTAAAAAAATTTAAAAAAAATATTAAAGGTGTATTGAGTGAAACTCAAGTAGCTGTAATTGCAGGCAGTAAAAAAGTAAACTGGACTGCTGATGATATTTCAAAATCCATTGTCTTAAAATCCTTATCGTCTAGATCTTATGATTATTGCAGGAATGTAATGAAAATACCACTTCCATGTAACAGCACAATTAAAAGGTGGTGTGCTAAATTTGATTGTACGCCAGGTATTTTGAAAGACGTTCTCCTTTTAATGAAAAAAAATGCTGAAAATTTAACTCAAGCTGAGAAATTAAGTGTATTAAGTTTCGACGAGATACACATTGACTCGAAATTATGCTATGATATAAAACTGGATGAAATACTTGGTCCTTTTAAAAAAGTCCAGTTTGTTCTTCTTAGGGGCCTTACATCTCCATGGAAGCAGCCAGTTTATTTTCAGTTTGAAAAACAAATGAATAAAAATCTTTTATTTCATATCATAGAATGCGTTGAACAAACTGGTGTTCAAGTTACAGCTATTGTTTCGGATTTAGGTGGATGTCAGACACTATGGAAAGAACTGAAAATTTCCGAAACAAATTCATTTTTCTCTAATCCATCAAATCCTCTATCAAAAATATGGATTTTTGCAGATATGCCGCACTATTTAAAATTATTACGTAATCATTTTCTTGATAAAGGACTGTTATTAGGAGATGGAACAAATATTGATTCTGGAATTGTGAAAGACGTTTTAGAGAAAGATAAAGGGGAGATAAAGCTGTGCCATAAATTAAAATTTCAAATGCTGAATGTAAAAGGTAACGAAAGGCAGAAAGTTGCCCCAGCTAAAACGTTGTTTTCAGCCACTACAGCAAATGCAATCAAGCATTTAACGGGTAATGATAAAGCCTTTAATTTTTTTTTAATGATCGATAATTTTTTTGACATAATGAATAGCAAATTTCCCGAACCCCCCAAAAGTAAACCAATGAAAGCTGCTTTTGGTTTGGAGAAGTATTACAAAGATCAAATATCAGTTTTAAATTCAATGAAAAAAGAAATTTCAGAGCTGCGAGTGACTGGAAAGAAAAGTATGATGCCTTTTCAGAAGGCAATTCTTGTATCAATAAATTCTCTTGTTGGTCTTAGTGAAACTTTAAAACAACACAATATAAAATATATCTTAACAACAAGATTGACGCAAGATGCGCTTGAAAGTCTATTCAGCCAGATTAGAGGACTTGGGAGATTCAATGACCATCCTTCACCCTCAGATGTAATAATTAGGTTAAAAAAATTTACTTCTAGCGAATAAACTTCCAACTTTATCACCAAAGATAAATCATATAGATTATACAGAAGAGGCGAATTCATATTTAACTAGTAAAATGATCCAAAATGCTTTAGATTCAAATGAATTATTTGAAGATACCGAAGCTCCCGACGAACACGAAGATTTGATAAATTTTGAAAATATTTTTGATGAACCAATATCTGAAAATACAGACGTAACTTTATCAGAAAATGAAGAAGAAGCACTTACTTTTATTGCTGGCTACATAGCATGCCGTGAGCGTCAGAAAAACAATGACTTTTCTTTAGGTGTTTTAACAAAAAACTTACCTGATGCCCCTCTGTATGCTAAGTGGATACTAAAATTATCAGCCGGTGGACTTACAATTCCTACTCCTTCGTGGATGGAAACTGTAAAAAAAATGGATGCTGTATTTCGAGTTACTCATGGAGAAAATTTCAAAAAAGGAAGAGGAGTTATAAAAAATATGATAATAGAACTCCAAACTCGCTTTCCATTTGTACAGAAAAGTGCTATTCAATTATTTGCGAGAATTCGAACTTTTATTAGAATTAGACATTTAAATCGAACAGCATCTCTTGTGTCAGCCCGAAAGGCTCAACAGAAAAATAAAAAATGGATTCAATAATTTGATATGTAAATAATGGATTAAATAAAACTAAAACTTGAGGTAAGGCGCTTAATTTTTATAATAAATTCGTATTTTTATGCATTTATAACTTTCCTTCTAGAATTTTGGTTATTACTCTGTATACTGCCCATTTATAATGTAATTAAAAATATTTAATTAGTTTAATAATTACTAATTTACTTATAACTATTTCAATTACTTAATTATTTGGATATGCATTACCTTGTTAAATCAGTTACTGAATATCTATATTCAATAAAAATGGCTAGATTTTTATAACATAAATACTAACACGATTTATTTGACAATATAAGAGAATGAAATTCGCTTTCGTGCAAATTCTTAGAATAGTAAATGTATTGTATTGTAGGATTTGAAAGCCAAATGTCTATACTTGGGGTCTAGGCCTGTGTGAGATGCCCTTCATGGTGGGTCTTTCTAAAGATCTCTATCTTGTATTCACGTGAGTTTCGCAGAAAACCATGGAAAACTCTGATCGGTCAGACCATTAAGCCTTACATTACTTCGAACCAGGCACCTCCTTTGAACTAGCTTTCAGAGCAGAGCTGCTCAGAAACAAAAAAGATAGATTAAAAAAAATCCAGAATGTTGAATAAAATAAAATATTCATAAATTACGCTATATTTTTTCCCTTTTCTTTCTTTCTTTTATTTATTTGTTTATTATTATTATTTATTTATTTATCTATATTTATTTTTATTCAAAAACAATATTTAAAAATAAATTATTTTATGATAAATTATCTATTGCAACAGTTATTTTAAAATGCTTACTTATTCCTAATGAAGTTAGAACAAATAACGAAATTTCTGTTAAAATCATTATACCGTGCAATTGCGTTTTTTTTTTTTTTTTTTTTTTTTTTTTTTCTTTTTTTGAAACATTATAGTAATAACAAATTAAATTATTTCGGATGTCTTTCTATAGTTAAAAATATTACCAATTTATTTATTTATTTATTAAAAAAAAATATTTTATTATATTAAATTTCAAATTCTACAGATGTTATCAAGTACAAATAATTTTGAATGAAAAATTGTGAAAAAAAAATTAGGGAAACGGTGTTTCTCCTATGTTTTATCTTATCCTTTGATTCGAAGCGTGAACCATACTACGTCATCAGTGACCATTTCCTGTCTTCACTTTTCGGAGACGATTGAGCTAGCCCTTTTATTATTCTTTAGCCCTGGGTTTTTACAGAGTCAACATTTTAGGCTGTTCACACTATCAACCTAAGACTACTATATAACAGGCTGAATCATTCGCCGCCATTTGTCCGTCATTGCTAAACCTAAGATTACTATATAATAGTCTTATATAGTCTCATATAATAGTTTTATATTGTAGTCCATCATTGATAAACCTAAGATTACTATATAATAGTCACATATAGTCTCATATAATAGTGTTATATGGTAGTCTTAGTAGTCTTATATCAACCCTGGTTAAAAATCACTGTAGCAGCGTCATACGTTTTTTGAATTCTGATTGGCTGTTGAAGGAGTTTGGATGAAAGAGAAAGCGAAACGATATTGTCAAAGGTGAAAATAGAATAAAGGGATTATTAAAGGTGAATTTCATGTTTGACAGCAGCTGAGAATAAAAGGATTACATACATTATTAAGTTTTAGGATTATATATTTTATATTATTCTTCATTATTAATATTTAATTTTATATTAAGTTGTTAATACAAATTTAATATTACAAACAAATCATTTTAAATTTAGTTTTTTAAATAGGAAATTTCAGTATCTTTTTTATATGGAGTAGAAAAATGGCTAGGTATTAGAAATTTAATTATTAATATTATTTTGAATATTAAGATGCAAATAGGATCCGGAAATAAAATAAGTTTTGAAACTAGTTTTATTTATATTATTGTTATTACAATTAAACTTATAAATGTCAATTGAAATACTAATATAATTAACTTTACGATACTTTGATTTTAAATTAGTTAGAACAAATTATGTATCATAATAATAATTAAATCTAAATACATTAAATAATAAAATAAATGATTAAATTTTTAATTTAGATTTTAATACCTTAAAGATTTAAAGTAATATTACTACATTAATGAATACTAGGTCAGATACTTATTTCATTTCTCACTATCATAACTAACAGATATTCTTACAAATATTTCATCTTAAATCTTTCATAAGTCTTTATCTTTTATTATGCATCGAAATAAGAATTCATAAAAAAAAAAGTATTCTTGTGCATCTGTAATAAAATCTATAAATTAAGCTTTTGTGCATATATTTTATTATTAAAACTCCTTTTATAATTAAAAATATTCTGTAACCTAAAGTATTAAAACAAAATTCAATTAAAAAAAAATCACGGAACCTCTTAAATAATCCGAACCTCTTAAAATAATTTCGTGGAGGGCATTCCACCTAGGTCTAGAACCCTTGTAACCACCGCTTGATTTTTTTTTTCTTTCTTTTTTGTGATTAAATATGCCGATAAATTTTTTCATATATGTAAGAACAGTAGCAATGGGATGCAATTATCTATAAAAGAAAAATTTCAATGAAATTTCTAATATGGTAAAATATAAAACTGATTATGAAATATATATATATTATTCAAATATATTCCCAAATAGTTTATCTATTTCTAACCCACTTCTAAAGTTAAATTTATACGTGAACTCAAGATATAGATATTATAAATTTGTTCTGTTTATATAATTAAAAATGCCTCTCTTCCTCCCACCCGGAAAAAAATATATACTTCTTATAACTCTTATTACCCCCCCCCCCCAAAAAAAAAAAAAAAAAAAAAAAAATCAATATATTCGCCATATTATTAGGCGAATAAACATGGGTATCGGGTTCGAACCACCGTCGGTCTCATCTTAATAGTTTTCCGTCGTTTTCCCTAAAACTCCCATGAGTATGAGCTAGTATCCCTTTAAAAGTCTCCCTAAAGGGCATTCCACCCAGTTCAGGCTCTAGTGTGGACAATGGATTTTAAATATTACAGCAATTCAGCAATATTTTTTTATAAATACATTTGGTTATTACTTTGTAGATTCATTAGTAAGTTAAATCTTTTATATATATATATATATATATATATATATATATTAAAGATTGACTGATAAATTAATTTCTTAAATATATATATATATTGTTTGAATGCTGAAAATTAAATGAAAAAATTTAATATTCAAACATAAAAACCTTTTTTAAAAATTAATTTATCATTTAATAGCGAAAGCAATATTCAAACATGTTTAGAATATATTGTTAAATAAATTATAATAATATAAAATCAAGAGAAAAAGTTAAAAATTGTTCAGCCGGATTAATATTTAAAAAATATATAAATTTTTAATTTAATTGAATTGAATTTAAATAGTTTTTGAGAAATATTAATACTTAATATTGTTATATTCTAATGCATATGCATACAAAATTTTTATAATTCTAAAAAGTTATTTACAAAGGGAAAAAAATATGTCAACCTTTTCCTTAAATAACTTTTATACTACAATATATATATATATTCATATTGTAAAACAATATTAATTTACTATATTTTAGTTTACTAAGAATTTTAGAAAATTCAATTAAAAAGGAATAAAGAAAAGTACAAAACATCGTGTCTGTTTTATATTTTTCATTTATATAATATCCAGATCCACGCATTATTTTAAATTCCTTCCGCTAGTATTCTTATTCTTAAATTAACTTCAGAGAGCAATACACACGCATACAAAAATAAAATAAAATAAATAAAAAAGAACGCAGTTTATCTCTTGAACATGGCGCGCAATTCGCTGTGGTAATCTGAAACAGAAACAAGCGAAAAGAATTCTGGGTAATTCGCGGGTCAACCCCGCATTATCCCTAGTATAATGCGGGGTTGATTATGACCCTGGTCTAACCCTCCTTTTACGCGGGAAGGAAGAATGTGAACAGCTCCGCAGAGACTGACGCGGGTACGACCCGGGTTAAAACTGCTCATGTGAACGGGGCTTATAAGAAAACCATGAACGACAAGAAGAGACAATGTATTAAAAAAGACAGCAATACAAATCAACACCCAGGATGACTACACTAAGAAGCATAAATAGACCATAAATGCTAAAAACGACCAGTGCCAGGAAAAAGTCGAATAAACAGACGAAATAACTGATCATTCTCCTCCAAGATGGTCCAGAAAGTACACCAAGAAATATTGGAAAGAGAGACATTCATCTTTTGAGAAAGAAGCAGCCTTTCGGCTGCGAAAACCCGACAGTCAAATATATAATGACGTTCAGTTCCTGTCCCAGCATGGCAGATGGAACGGATGGGAGAGTTGTTGAGATGGAAGCGAAAACGTCGACATTCAGTAACAGCACTTAGAGTTCGCAAACGGGCAGTAACCACATCTTCTTTCCTGTTCCTAGTGAATTTATAAATTGTTGTGCCTAAGTGAGGAGATGATTGGGCGTACGGGCTATCTTCCCACCAGCTATTAAACTGATCGTGCATGATGCGTTTGAAGAGCTATTTCAGGTCACTTGGAGCGATACCACCATAGGTGCAAGTAGCAAACGGTCCAGTCCTAGCAAGTTGATCAGCCTGTTCATTCGGGGGAATACCAACATGGCTAGGCACCCAGACAAGAACCAATTTATCCACGTAAGCCCTAACGGACTTAATAGTATTATACAGCTGTAACACAGCCGCAGAAGACGTATGACTAACGTGTTTCAACACAGTAAGGGCCGATTTACTGTCAGTCAGGATGAGGCAAAGACCACTCTTGAGAAAAAGACTACCACCAAGGTCAATTGCGAGGACTTCAGCAGTAAAGATGGAATTGTGATGGTCAATCAAATGAGCCCTGGAAGACTTGTTTGTGACGTCGACTGCAGCTATGGAAGTCTTATTCTGATCTTTAGAAGCGTCAGTGGCAATAACTTGATACCCAGAAAAGTTGCAGGTCATATAGTGATGAAAGGAAGCAAGAATTATTGCCGGGGGAAGAGCTTTCGACTGAAACGGAAATTCATACAGAAAAATCTCAATGTAGTCCGTGACTATCCCGGCTGGCCAGCAAGAACGGAGGAGCATACCAGGATTGAAGGTGCCATAGTCAGTATCCCACTCCAAATTTGCGTCAACATAATCAAGGGATGAGTCATGACCATAAGAAGTGGTGCAGCGAACATAGAAAGTATTTGTCAAGTAGGACCGATGAAGAAATAAGGGAACCTGGCCCGACTCCCTGTAGAGTTTAAAAAGAGGGGTCCACCTAGGCAAACCAGTCGCGAACCTAATGGCCGCATCGTAAATGACATCAAGCTTTTTCAATGAAGATTTACAGGCACCACTATAGATAAGGGCAGCATATTCAATGAGACCACGGATAATGGCGTTAACAACTTTTAAGAGCTGAGGGGTCCGAATGCCCCACAGGGGGGAGGCGATGGCCTTTAATAAATTCAGACGCTTGACACATTTCTTTTGCAAGTAATCAAAATGGGCCCGGAACGTGAAATTACAAGAGAAAATCTCCCCAAGAATTTTCACATGATTGAGCCACTCAATACTGATACCATGGAGAAAGAGATTTCTTTCCGGAGACTGAGCTTTACGTGAAAAGTTTATGGCAGCACATTTGTCCCGGCGGTTGTCCAGTAGCCAATAACTGCCCCAGGTTTGAACTCTGGCCAAAGCTTCCTGCAACTTAATCATAACTACGTCAAGACACGGGTCAGCACAGTAAATGAGAATGTCATCTGCACAGACGATAGCGTGTACACCAGAGTCAATTACTTCAAAGAAATCCCACATATATATCGTAAAAAGTATCGGCGAAAGCACGCTGCCCTGAGGGACACCACGATTAGAAGGGACAGAACGGGAAGTGACACCTCTCCAACTGACCTTCAAAGATCGTTTATGTAGCCATTGAGCAATCCAATACGTTTTATCACCACCAATACCAATACTAGCCATTTTATAGATGAGAGCATCCCTCCACACAGAATCATAGCCAGAGTTGATATCTAATTTGACTGCAATGACGTACTTCTTTTGAATGCGGGCGTCTAAAATTTCCTTGTAGAAGATACGAAGAGCTTTGCTGCAATCTCTGCCAGGGAGGAAACCAAAATGACGAGCACGGAATACCGAGCTAATAGTCACGTGATCAAGGACCCGTTTCAGAATTATCCGCTCAAGAACTTTACATCCTACAGCCGTTAAGGCAATAGGTCTGTAAGCAGCTGGTTGAGTTTTGGGTTTCCCTTGCTTCCAGATGGGAAGAACAATAGCAGTCCTCCAAGTATCCGGAACGACGCCGTCATGCACCATCGTGTTAACCATGTCTAGAATTTTTCGCCGGTTGGAGAAGTTAAGAGCTTTAAATACTTGAGCTGGGATTTTTTTCCTCCCCCGGTGTGGTATTCTTCATTAGATGGATAGCTTGATTAAGTTCAACCCAGCAAAATCTTTTGTTCCAGAGAGGGTCATTACAGGAGAGATCATAAGGTATTCCAGGAAAGTCATCGATATGACTGTAATGTGTAGCAAATAACTCAGCCTGCTCTCTACGATCAGCAATGCCACGACCATTATGATGCAAAACGAGATGAGAATCAGTGGTGATCCCCCTATTGTTAAGAGCCTTAATCATTGGGTAAACATTCCCACCATTCATTCGACCACAAACATTCTTCCAAAAGGCCGAGGCTTTCTACCTAACGCAGCGCTTTAATCGCGCAGCGAAACTTCTATACTTGATCCAGTGATCCCTAGAGAGTAAAGTCTTGGCCAACCGCAGAAATCTTCTCTTTTGCCCAAGCAACCAGGCACACTGAGTGTCCCACCAAGGGGGAGGGGGGTTATCCCTACTCTTAAGAAAATACTTGACAGAGTTGCCCTTTAGGGACCTACTAAAACTGCATGTTAAATTTTCGACATTAACACTAGTATTTGCACTCAATGAGGTATTAAAGTTACATTTGACCGCATTCCAGTCAGTATAAGTACGAGGAGTAAGGTGAGGAGAATATTTACCATAAATTTGTAATATGATTGGGGTACTGGTCTGAATCAAAGAGATCATGGTGTACTGATATGTGGCTTCTACGGAAAACATCTGGACTGGCAAAGTTGAGATCAATAAGAGAATGGTTACCTGAGGGGGAAACATGGGTATAGCTGTTAGAGTTCAGGATACAGACGTCATTGTTAAGTAACCAGTCGTAGATCTGATCAGCGACCCCAGGCGTAGAAACAGCATTGCCCCATGCAATATGTTTTTGATTGAAATCCCCAAGGACAATAAAAGGGGGTGGATTTTGTGGAGAAGATGGTTTAATCATACAGAAGAAACCTTCCCGCCAGGAGCGTAAAGATTAACTACAAAAATCCACTGAGTGCCAGGCCAAATCTTAACAATTAAGAACTCAACATCAAGGGAAACAAGTTCATTAAATGCAACTTGCACCGGGGGGAAGCTGATATTCACAGCCGTTAGTAATCCACCACCTCTACTCAACCTATCATTACGATAAACAATTTTCTGAGGGCACAGGAGTACGAATCAGAAGGGTTTAAAAACGATTCTTGAAAAACAAAAACAATGGCAGCACAGAACGGCCAAAACTTTAACCAGTGACGCTTCTGGCGAACGCCCCTTGAGTTCCATTGAATAAAAGATAGAGAAATATTATGACTCATAAAAAAAGAGAAATAAATGTACTAGAAAACGCTTGTACCCAGAACCAGCAAGGGGCAGCATAAGCCAGCCGGGAAGGAGACAAGTATAATCACTAAGTAGCCTCTGCCATTTCTACCTCAACATTTATCTTGGATTGTGGAACTCTACCAACCGGAGTCATCTTTTGGATCTCAGTCAGTCCAGACTCATTTACCTTCGATTTCTTTAACAGTCGTTCAGTTTGTCCTTTTAGGTTAGAGGTATGGGGTTTATCATCAGTGGGAGCAGCAGACTTAGCAGTCAACCGACCGGTAGACTTGATTACCAATGTCGTCAAACGATCCATGTTTCGTTTGATCTCTTTTGTTTGTTGCTGAACCAATTGTAGTATATTCTCATTATTTTGTTGAACTAGTTGCGTAACACTTTCAATACTTTTTTGAACGACTGGAACTAGAAGATCCTGAAGTTTCATAAACACAGAGTCCAGGCTACTCTGGAATTCATCCTGGTAACTATAGTGTCCTTTTGTGCGTTCTGCGTTACAGCGGCAGCAGCGTAAGATTTTTTATCCAGCGTACGGAATTGGCGACGAGCTTCAGTGATAGATACATGATTATCGGTTTTATACTTTAAGATTGACATTTCATGGAGTCGTTTCGGATATTGGGAATCAGTCGCCTCATGGTTTTCGCTACAATTGCAACATCTCTTAACTTCACTTATACACATGTTTTCGGGATGATTCTCAGCGCATTTTTTGCATGTGACGTCACTTTTGCATTTGAGTGTCGAGTGGTCAAATTTCCAAAATTTTGTACACTGACGCGGCCGATCATAAAAAGGTTTTATTTTCTCAATCATGTAAAAAAAATTTATTTCTGGGGGAAGATTAGCGCCAAATATAGTGACTAGAACAGTCTCCGTGGCGTAAGTTGGACTCCTGATTGAGACTTTCTCGTAAATCGACGTAGTTCTTTAACCTTCAATTTGTTTTCGGTTTGAATTTCTGTCCCAAGATCAGCTAAATACGTAGTAGGGTGAATGTCATGTAACACAAATCTGGTAAAGATATTTTCTTGTTGTACATACGGGGTGACAAGAACCTTTAATAAACTCTCCAATTTAATAATTTGTTTTGTCATTCTAGGTCTTCGGTCTCAATAAGAAGCTTGTTAGTTCAGGTAAATTTTATGCTATGTATTTTGTTATTCAGGCTAATTTTATAATCAATTTCCGTTATTGCGGGGGAATTTACCTTCGCCGGGTTCCAAAAACAGACACACACGTGTAGCTCCATTTGTAAAAGCATATTCTAGCTGTAACGGGAGGGGAATATCTTCCCTCAGAAATATATTTGACTCAAGAGCCGACTGCTCATGGAACGTAAACTGGGAATTCATTCTTCCTAAAGACAAACAATTGGTTACCCCACTGCCAGCAGGCAGGAGAACCGAAGTACAACAAATATATAAGTAAAAGAAAAAAGCAGAAGAAAACAAAAATAAACACTCACTTGTGTCCTTACAGAAACCAACAGAGGTGAAAAAGAGTGAGAAAACTTACACACTTCGTAGAAATAACCAAGAAAAGGCAACCAGGTCAAGCCACCACCGCTTACCGCAACACCCCCCAAAAAATCATATTTACCCAACAATACACATCAGGCTTGCTTACCTTTGGAGCAGAAAACATTGATGGATTCTTTTAAACCCAGTCCTTTATTTCGTTTCAAAGCCTTCCTATAGCCTGCGTTATAACCATATACAAAGCATGTTCAAAAGTCCGAGATTTTAGAATAAAATTATTTATTTTATATAAAAAAAATAATAGCTTTCAAGTAGCCGCCTGTATTAAAACGGCACATGTAACTATATCAGCGCCACCATACGGTAGCTTGATCGTTAGGCCCATTTTCACGCGAGATTCCCATAGAGGAAATCTCTCTTTCCTTCTACCTTCATGGTCGCGATTATGGAGATAGGGGATTTTGCAGAAAAACGACCAGAAAATTTAGTTAATCAACAGGACGCTAGATGGCGCAAAGATTAGCCGTTATAGCAGATTAGCATTGAAAGCTTATAGAAATAATTGCTTTTTAATAAAATTTAAGTAATTTTAGGTACTTATTTTTTAAAAAATTGGCTAGAAATTGTTATGCCATTAATGTGAGAATATAGAGAAATAAAGTGATTATTTGAACAATTTTATATTTATTTTTATTTTTTAATTATTACTTTTTAAATCATTAATTCTAAATGCTAAGGTATATTACTATTTCATGTAGAAATTATTTAAAAATTTTATCATTTTTATTTTAATCAATTAATTTTGAAAACTAAGATACATTAGTTTTTTAATAATGATTTTAAAAATAATAAGTAATAAATAAAATTTTCCAAAATAGTTAAACTGTTTATTTTTTTCATCTTTATACATATATATATATATATATATATATATATATATATATATATATACATAATTTTAGATGATTTAGATGAATTGTAGCTATTTAAAAATTTTAATTGGGTGTAACATTTCTTTTTTTAAATTAATGAATCAAGTAAATAAAAATAGAATAGTAATTTAAAAAGCCTTTCTTTATGATTAAAATTGCTTCGTTTTTTAAAAGCTAATGGTATAAATTGTTAAATTAAGATTGGAATGACTAAAATAATTTTAGCACGGAAATAATGTAAGTTTTGATTCTGATAAAATTTTAAAATAATTTTTACATCACATACAAAGCCTATATTTTATAAGTTTATTTTTCGTTGAACTAAAACATGCTCGAACTGTAGCAGTATGTGTCTGCTCTCGAAAATAGTCAGTGAGAAGTGCTTGGTTCAATTCCAGGTCACGGTCGTCAAAGTAAACGTTCGGAGTTTTCCGTGATTGACTTCAAAATTCGAGTAAATACAGGCTAGGTCCCTTTAAAAAGACCAACATGGAGTCAATCCACCTAAGTCTAGGATCTAAGTGCAGATAAATCATTCTTAGTGTGTGGTTGGGAATGAAATATAAGTTTGATTATTTTGCAAATAGAATGCTATCTTTATCCCACTAAAAATAAAAATTAAATTCATTTTAATTTTGATAATTATTAAAATAAATTTATAATTAAATTATTTTATTTTTTTAAATTTCTCAGGTATTGAGTTTATGGATTTAAATTTTTTGCAAACTGACTTTCTTTTTTTTTTTTAAGCATAACCATTATTTATAAATTTTATTTTATTTATTTTTCATTCAAAAAGCTAAATCTATATATTATTTATTTATTTATTTATTTATTTATTTATTTTTTCTTCTTAGAACAGAGGTTTACAAATTCGCTTTTCACCTTTTGATTAAAGTTTTTTTTTTTTTTTTTTAAATAATAGTATAAATTTCTGAGTTGAAGTTGGGATAACTAAAATAATTTCAGCATACGAATAAATGAAAATTGTTTCAAATAAAACTTTTAAAGGCACTTTTACATTGCATACAAGGCATATATATCAGTTACGTTTCATTCTTCAAAATAAACTGGTTAATGGGAAATGCTGGGTTAGATCCCAGATCACGATCGGCAATTTCACAGTTCCGAGTTTTCCGTTTTTTTTTTTTTTTTTTTTTTTTTTTTTTAACTCGCGTAAATATGGACTTGGTTTCATTAAAAAGGTGTTGGTGTTGATGTTTGGGATTAAGGCCGATTGGCTACACTTGCGTCCTAGGCCTGAGGGGGAGTGCCTTCCGTGGAGGACTTTCTGAGGGATCGTAGCAAGTATTTACGCAAGTTTCGGAGAAAACCGCGGAAAACTCCGAACGGGTGGACTGACGAGGGCAACCTGGGCTCGAACCCGGCACCTCGCGTTTTCTTAAAAAGACTACTATGGAGGTAATGCTCCTAGGCTTAATTACAGTTAATTAGCTTTAACTTCTACATATCTACCGCGAAATAAAACATAATTAGCAGGGGGTGGGGTATAAATATATTATATAATGTATATATTAAATTTGCCTTAATTATTTTCTAATGAATTATTTTCCTTCATAGTTTATTGCGTTTTCTATATTTTGAATATTTCTGAAGCATTCATCAAAGTTTTTACATCAAGGAATAAAATTCTTTAAAATAAAATATGGAAGTATTTATGAACAGGAAAATATATATAAGAAATAGCTGAAATTTATCCATAACATCGAAAATTATGTTAAATAAAATTAGGAAAAGTAAGAAGATAAAGTGTAAGTACATTGGAAAATATCATATATATATATATAATCCTATGTGAGTTTTATGAGAACCCATTAAGTCTAATATAATTCATATATATTTAAATTTTGTCATTCCCAACTTCGTTTAGAAAAGTAATGTTGCTATCGAGAGCCGTGATATAGAAAATAGGACAAGAGCTTAATGCGCTTGCGCAGTGGACGGAAAAAAATGGCGGCCTGATTAAATTTCGTCCAAACTATGGCAGCCAGGATTCCTAACCTTGGCGCATAAGTGCAGTATGGGCTATTTATTTGTATGTTTCATAAGTGGTCTTGTTTGAAGGGGTTGTAGTGCAGTGGTCGCCAAGTCTATGTTGGCGCTGCAGCCTTCCCTCAGGCGGTCGAAAGCACTAAGCTGAAGAACAACTGGAGGAAATGCTAGACTGGTTTTCGCGTGCCGTTTTTTGAAGGTTTGTCTTCCGATCGTTGCATGGCAAAAAGCATTTGATATATTTATATTTCAAAGTAAAATTGTGTAAAGGTTGTCTGTTCGAACAACCATATGCTAAACATGACATTACAATTTTAAATTTTAATTCTTTAAAGATCATAATAGTAATAGACGACCCGACAAATGTTGCTTGCCATGCAAGGCAGACGAACGATTGCAGAAAAACTGGCACGCACGAACACTGTGTAAAAGTATTGGAAGCATTTGCTCCAGTTGTTCTTCAGCTCAGTGGTCGAAAGTAGCTTTGGACGAATCAGGATTCATTGCCAGCATTGTCGTACTTGTATCTCTAGTTTACTGCAGGGGGGTGCCATCACATAGATGCGCGAATTTTTAGCTATTTGAGATTTCTCGCGCACTACGTCATAAGGCGGATGGATCAAATTTTGTTTACATTTAAAATAACTGTGTTTAAATTGCTTTTTTATAATTTAATTTTTTTGATAATCTTAATCTACGTCTTTTGTTGCTTCTTTGACATGCTTCGTATTAAAGCACATAATTTTTTTAAAGAATAGATTGTTCAAAGTGATAGAACATTGATGAAAAACTGTGATGTATAATAGCAATAGATAGATTGCTCATAAAATCAAATCATGTAAGTAATATATCATCGTGTATATTATATCATACATTTTCAAGATCAGAAGTAATAAATCAAAGGAATATTAAATTAGCAATAATCATGTAATAAGTATGTTTCTTAAATGTTTATGCTACTTTCTTTCGATTTTCAAGTATACTCTTTTGAAAGCAGACAGTAGCCAATGCCTGTTGTCTGCTATCAAAAGTGACCTTTTTTTTAAAAATTCAAATAGGGACATAATTAAGATTTTGTTAAAATTTATTATCTTTATGAAACATGAAACAAATTGTGGTATCTCATAATAAACAAAATGTTTAAGTTATGTAGTGGATAAAAATAAGTAAAAACAAAAATATTTCGACAGTTCAAAATTAAATTTGCAATTAATACAATTAAAATGAAATAAACTTGTGTGTAAAGAAAAAGAAAAAAAATCGTAGGTACTTTTTTTTTATTTTAATTTTTTTTCTTTCTTTAATCCTCTGTAGAAAGTATCTGGAAAATTGAAAATTTTATGAAATTGTTTTTATGTAGTTACACATGTCAATGTAACTTTTGTAGTAACATGTTAAAAGTGTCAGTAGTAGCACATGTTTTCCAATGAAAATAGTTTTAAAAATATCAACAAGCCAACATGAGTAAAATGTTTTGAAACTACTTCGGTCATACCATATTTAAGCAATGAATATAATTTTTCTTTTGTAAAAAATTTTTGATCATTGCTTAAACATTTTGGAGTATTATATATATATATATATATATATATATATATATATATATATATATATATATACATATATATATATAAAACACCACAGAACTAAGGTTTAAAAGTAATAAGTACAAAATTTTGAATAAACACCATAAAATGCAAGAGTTCACAATAATTGTTTCAGGTGAAAAGAAAACATCACCCTTCGTCAGTGCTTTATTGGCAGCACTCTTGCCTACTTTATTCGCCTTGATGAAGTGTTGTGTTTTCTTTTAACTTGAAACAAATGTTGCAAGTTCTTGCAATTTATGGTGTTTATTCAAAGTTTTGTATTTATTAATTTGGAGTATATTTACTGAGAGGGTTTAACCTGGCTTCCTCCTTTTTGACTAAAAGAAAAAAAAAAGTGATTATCAATCCATTCTCATATGAAGCTTTTTGTACATTCATATTGCTTACCGCTACAGTACTGCAAGACAAATTAACTGTATAAAATGATCTTTTTTTATCAGGTACTGAAGGCATATTGCTGATTACATATATGCATATGATACATACATGCATATTATTGATTGCTGCAGTACAAAATTTCATGCAAAGTGAAGTATAATCATCTTTCAAAAATCCACAATTCCCTGAAATCTGCATATAATTTGTAATGTAAGCAAACACTGTCATAACTGATTTTTTGATTAGTGGATTGCAAAAATTCAGCTGTATTAGAAGATAAATCGATTATTAATTTGTGCTGGTGAATCACCAATCACTCAGCATGTTACAGAAAACGAAATAATAAGTTTACTTATTTATAATTATTAAAAAATAAAACATATTAATTTAGAGGATGAAAGAGAAAGACAGTTTTAATGAAAGATTTTTCTCTCGTGAAGATAAATATTGAAGCTTTCTCATAGCACGAACTTATGTGATTGACCAAAAATTGCTTACTTTTGTAGGCTATAGAAAAATAAATATGTAGGAATATTCTTGCTTAAACTACTATTGATCAGACTTTTCAAAAATCTTGATAATGTGGAACTAAAATATGATGAATGAAAATTTTTCTTTAAATTAAAATTTCATGAAATATCTGTACGTTTATTAGTTACACTTTATTTCAGCATTGTATGTATAATACATAAATTATTTCTTAAAGATTTGTTACTCAAATGAGGTTCTAAGAAGTAAATAAAAGAAATTATTCTAAAATCTGCAAAACACTTCTTTTTCAGCTATGCAGATTTTTGAGAGTGTACTGTATCTTAATTTTAAATGTTTATTTTATTAATCTTGGAAAAAAAAAAAAAAAACTTATATTTTAATTCTGATGCGGTAATGGACCATCATTTTATACTCATGGTCTGCTATCAAGTTTTTGCTGGAAATGTTTGTTTTATAAACTGTGCTAAAGTTTTGTCAGATCTGCGTTTCCGTACCTGCCTTCTACTTGAACTGTTTGTGTTTTATGAACTGTGCTACCATCATGTTAGACTTGCGGCCTAGTCTCAGACTTCTTTTGTGACTGATTATGTTTTTTGAACTGTGCTATCACCATATTAGACCTGTCATTATGTTTCATACTAGTATTTGACTGTTTGTGTTTCGTTAATTGTGCTTTCTTCCTATACTGTTATCGGTTGACAGTCTACTTTTTCAAAGAATTTAACGGTGTTCCATGTCCCTGTATCTTGAACCTATGATGCTAAAATAATCACTAGACTTGCTAAAGATAAGATTACATATTTCGAAGATTTTATCTTCCAGTAGTGCAAGGCCATAGCAAAGAGAGTGGTTTATGGGATTCAACTTCCTCTCCCTGGGCTACGGCCTAGTTTTGTTGGAATTTTCTTGCTATGCTTTTTTCAACAGCAGAGTACACTTGGAATTCAACAACCAAAAATTCGGAAAGTGATTTTAGTACCCTTCTAATTTCTGCTATTAAGGAACCTATTTTATTTGTAAACTGATACTAATGATTATTTTGAAATATATTGTTATGCTGAAACTTTTTTTAAATGGGGAAATAATAAATTTTATATGAGTTTAAAGTCTGACATAAATATTTAATTCTCCTATTTCCAATATTTAGTTTATTCTTAATATTAAAATTCATAATATTGAAGTATTTAAAAGGTAAACAAACATATCATAATATTACAGATAACGGAATATATTATGTATTTCTTTTTAAATTGAAAATTATAAGTGTTTTATTTTGAACAAACTATTTTAAAGAATGTATTTTTAATTCATTTTTACTCATAAAATTAAAATTCATAATTTTACTGAAATATTTGAAATGTAAACAAACAAATCACGCTAGTACAGCAAAATTTATATATTTTAGATTTTTTTAAACAAATACGTGCGCTTTCTTTTGAGCAAAACATTTAAATAACTGCATTTTTATTTCATTTTAATATAATTTAAATTCATCGTCTTATTGAAGTAATTCATGACAATATTAAAGTATTTAAAAGGTAAACAAACATATCAATATTACAGATAACTTCATATATTGTGTATTTCTTTTTAAATTGAAAAATATAAGTGTTTTATTTTGAACAAATATTTTAAAAAATGTACTTATATTTTATTTTTACTCATAAAATTAAAATTCATAATTTTGCTGAAATATCTGAAATGTAAACAAACATATCGCGATAGTACAGTAAAATGTATATATTTTGCATTCTTTTAAAAAATATATATGTGCTTTTTTTTGAGTAAAACAATTAAATAACTGCATTTTTATTTCATTTCATTTTAATATAATTGAAATTCATCATTTTATTGAAGTATTATAAATGTAAAGTAATGCATAGCAATGTTGCCGAAAACGCGAAAGCTTTATAATTTTTTATGAACTTATATATATTTAAAATAAATATTTTAACGAATGTACTTTTATTTCCTGTAATACCGTACATGATTTTCGTTTTTTGGTAATATTTATATCAGATTATAGGATATATTTTTTAGTAAGTAATAGCTAGCTCTGGGCTAACAGCTGTATATTTGTATCGTAGTTTGTTTCTGTCTTCCGCCTTGTGACGTTATACTTCTGCTTGCTTCTGATTGGCTACTCTTCAAATGGCCCAACCTTATGATAGATAGAAGAACCTTGGTTTACTGAAGGATTTCTACCGTGACAGCAGCCTCAGTCAAAATCGGGACCATTTTCGTAATACCAGGACTAGAGAAGAGAGAAAGGGCTGGCTCATCCGAAGAAAAAATGTGAGAGTTTTCCTACCCGCTGCGTGACGTCAGCACGAGTACAGATAAGGAAAAGAGCTTTTTCAATACGGGCAAACAATTTTCTTCTATTCTAATTAATTGAATGTTTGCCTCAACTAAAATCTCATTATCGTTTTTCATTTTTTTTCTTCTTTATATATATATATATATATATAATTTTCAATGAAAATAATTCGGAAATATGTGTGATTAAAATAAATTTTTCGATAGTACTCAACAATACATTTTATCAAACTTATTGTTATTTTCAATTAATAGTTTTAAAACGTTACACTTTACATGTGTTTATTTAATCAAAAAATGAAAATTTTTTTGTAAATGTTGCGAAGTATTAATTTTTACTTAAATAAGTAATAGTTATATAATATTGATAAATGATATTTCACTTAAATGAAGAATAATATTTTTAAGTTACTAAAAATAAAAAGAAAATATCAATATCTCATCAAAGAAAACATGAAAGATAATATTAAGTTAACTGAGAATTTTATTTTCTGTATTTTTTATTTCTTTCACTTTTGATATGATAATAAAATAACCACTAATTAAAGTTGTTAAAATTAAACATACAATAATATTATATGTTAAAAGAATAATAAATAAATGAAACTTACAAATTTTCAGCAAAATATCTTGATTAATTATTCTTATTCTTATTTTATTAAGTTGACTGAGTCCATTTCCTTTTTTTCTGCATTGATTTTCTTTCTGATACCAATTTTGCATTATAATTAAGGCTTCTAATTCTAATGAAAGTTCTAATTCTAGAATATAATTTTACAGCTTCAGCTAAAACGTCAGGGAACTGGGTTTCGATTTTTTTTCTTAGTTTCATTACAACATTTTTTTCTTTTGAATAAGTCTGTCCGTGGTAACTCTTGAATATTTTTTCAAAATTTTTAATATTTTCAATCCATTCGGCGGAAGGAACAGTTAAACCACCGTGCGATAGCATTTTTATCCAAACAGCTGTGTTTATGTTTGATGCTCTATTAGAAATTTCACCTAGAGAGGGATCTTTATTTCTCACACGGTATGCTATATATCCAGCAACGTAATTAAGTGCTTGCTGTTCTGCTTCATTGATGGAATCTGGATTGTCTTGTAAGAAATTACTCCATTCTTCAGAATATGGGCTCTTCACAAATCTTTAAAAGAGCTTCTAGCTCTTCTTGATCATCAGTTTTGGGATTGTAGATTATTTCTTTTTTATCATTTTCATTAAAAGCTTCTTTCAATAATTTAGCTGTTAAGTATGTTTGGATATTATTGTCTTCTTCGTTAATGGAATTCACTTTTTCTGACAAATTGGGTAATTTATTAGCCTACAAAATGTGCTTTAAGCGACTTATAAATTCTGTTGGGGAAGGATGATCATAAAAATGGCCGATTCCTCTTATTTGACTAAATAAACTCTCTAGAGCATCCTGAGTTAGACGAGTTGTTAAAATAAATTTTCTCCTTTTGAGTGCATATCTTCATATAATCCGAATAGGGACGATATCGACATTATAATTGCTTTCTGAAAAGGTAGCATATTTTTCTTGCCACAGACCCTAGTGTACAACATTTCCGTTTTCATTTCACTTAAGATTCTCTTCTGCTCGGGAAAAACGAGTTGTGAACCAAAGCCAGTTTTTAAAGGCTTTCTTCGATCATTTTCAGCATGAGAACTGTTCATAATATCGAAAAATGAATCCACTAATAAAAAGAAATCAGCAGCTTCTTTGTTAGCCGTTAATAATTCTATTGCTTTTGCTGTTGTAGCTGAAAAAAGAATTTTCGCAGGTTTCACTTTCTGTCTCTCATTACCTTTTACGGTTATATGGCATGGCAAGAGTTTATGACACAGTTTTACTTCGCCATTATCTTTTTCAAATAGTTCATGTATGATTTCTGAGCTCAAAATTGTTCCATCTTTTAATATTAACCCATTATCAATGAAATGATTTCTTAAAAGTTTTAAATAATGAGGAGGGTCAGCGAAAACCCAGATTCTATCATGTTCGCTCTTAGGATGCATAAAAAACGATTTTTCAGTTGAAATTTCTAACTCCTTCCAAAGAGTTGTAGAGCCACCTATGTCAGAAACAATGGATTTCACGTTAAATCCACACTCTGACAGATTTTTTATTATATCAAACAAGAGCTCTTTTTTCATTATTTGTTGAAATTTGTAATAAATAGGCTGTTTCCAAGGGGAAAAAATCCCCCTTGCCATTACAACTTGAGCTTTGGAATAAGGGCCTAGAATTTGGTCCATTCCAACATCAAAACAATTTTTTTTATCAATATGGATTTCATCAAAACTTAGTATGCATACTTTATCCTTTTCATTTGAATTTTCTGCATTTTTTTCATGAGTAATAGTACATTATGCAAAATACCTGGATTGCACTTAAATTTCGAACACCAACGTTTCAATGTGCTACAGCTAGGCAACGGAATTCCAATTCTTCTTCTCCAAAAATTATATGATTTCCTTGAGATGGCTCTTGATACAATTGCTCTGGAAATATCTTCTTCTGGCCAAAATATCTTTTTATTACAAGAAGAAAGCAATTTTATTTGAGTTGGAGTAAAAATTTTTCTCAATTTTTTTTTTGTAGAGTAGTAACTTTAAGGTTTTCCTTTTTAATTTCTCTTTCTTTTTTTCTCAGTTGGGTATTTTTAGCCTGACTCAATCTCAAAAAATATGTTTTTTGATGCAGAACTTTCAAACACTTTTTGTGTTTCAGTTTTAAGTCAGAAAGTTCTTGCTCAAGGATTTTAATTTTTTCTTTCAGGAAGTCTATATTTTAGGTTTTTTCAACGCATAATTGACATGATTCAGAATTCACTTGAGGATTTTCGTTTTCTTCATTAATGTCTTCTGAAATATTTTCTTGAAAACTATTCAAGGCACGATTACGAATATTTCTTTCTCGTATTCGATTTTCTCGTTCACTCTTGGAATCCGATTTAGGAACATCACCGGGTAACTTTAAATTTGGTACAGCATTACTTTTAAGAATTTTTTTTCAGGCAACATAAGTAGTCGGTTTCTCATATCATCTTCATAATCACATTCATTAAAATGTTCACTACAAATTCTTGATGTTTCTACATTAAATTTATCTTGCCGTTTACATTTTAAAATCCATTCATTTCTAACTGGATTCAATTTTGGAAAAACATGGTAAATAATTCCACGACTTTTTGTTTTTACATGCGTGTTACGACAAGTCGCAACAGCGCAGGATGAAGGCATTTTTTTTTAGAAAAAGAAACTATAAACATGTGCTCAAGAAGTATTCGATACAGATGTAAAAATGTTTCTTTCCTAACACCCAGCGGACAATGGTCATTCCTCACCCCCTGTACTCGTAGTGACGTCACAGCGCGAGTGTAGACGGAGAGGCGGTCTGCTTCCCTTCAGAAAGAGATGAGCCAGCCCTTATCTCTTTCTTCAGTCCTGTCGTAATACGGCGTTGGATCTCCTATTTACTCCTCTAGCTTCATGCTCGCGAATTCATTGCTAGATCAGTTAATGTAACAGTTACACTAGAACATACGAAAATCGATTCGTATAGTTCAAAATAAATATACACATAAAGTGTTTTTTAAAAATTATCAAATTTACAAATACAACTATTCTACTGCTTGCAAATGCACAATATCACTTTTATTTTATTTTATATTAAATATTAACACTTTTATTCTTAAGAACAATATTTAATTCAATTCAATTCTCAGAACTCGATTCTTCGTTTTTGTATATCCCATGATTAAGCACACGACGGTGGGAAGAGTCCATTACGTTGATGTTGGTAGATTCTCCTCCTACAGTAATAACAACTATATTAATTTTCCCGTAATTTTATCTTCAATAATATATTTAATAATATTATTGTCATTCAAATGTATGTTTTAAAAGATTTTCTATGAAAAAATTATAAATATATCATTACTATTGTTTAAAGAAAAGACCATATATTTCTAACATATATACTTGTGCTGCACCGAGTGACCGAGTAGCAGTTTGGCCGAGTAGCCGAATACCCCCATAGAACCAAAAGGATCCATTGGATGTCCTACAAACATCATACATATTCTACAACTGACATATCCTGTAAGTGTTATAAAACAGCAACCAGAGAATGCCTAATGCAAGATACTCGTAGGATCCTGGGTGTTTCAAGTGCATAGGTAATACAGAGGACATCCACGGGCTGAATTATTGCAGCACATAAGCAGAAATCTAATTTCTATTCTAATAAATTGTTCTTTAGCAAACGATCTCCATCGAGTTTTATGTTGTTGTTGGTTAGTTCAGATAGTGATTACAGATATGTTTTAATATGTTATAGCTATTTTATTATTTATTATTCTGTTTTTTTTTTTTTTTTTTTTTTTTTTTTGGGGGGGGGGGGAGGGGGGTTATATTGAATATTATAAGTAAGTAAACATCTTTATTATTTGATATGAAATTAATTATTCTGAAGTTTACAACTTGCTTTATTGTACTTCATGTGTTCTGTTCTTGTTAGATGTTAGACCGTGTGCACAAAAATACGTTATTACTAAAGGTTTTTAAAAAAATAACATACCTTTCTATTCAGTTTTGTTAAGTAACTTTTTATGAAAGATTTAATGGTACATCCATAAGTTTAAAATCCTCAGTATGAATGCTGTTGCCGTATCAGAAAACCATGAAATGATTGATAATGTACAAAGTAGAATTAAATGTTAAGTAGTATAATACATTAAAATGAATGTGTGTGTATTTTTATTAAAATATGTGTAATGTTTTTTTGTGTGCATATTAAATGTATATAACATGTGCGCGTGTATGTGTTGCATAAATATCTGTAAACAAAATATGTGTGTAGTATATTTTAATGTTTGTGGATGGATATGAATGTTAAAAATGCATTTGTTTATACCAATATTTATTTATGGATAGCTGCTGGTCGATTTCAACAATCATTTTCGTGATTTATCGTGAGGATCGTATACATAGTGCTGTTTTAGTGTACAAAATAAATATTTTTAAACAAAATTACCTAAAGTTCTGAAATTTTTAAATTCATTGAAAATTTTTCAATCGAAATTTATCATTTGTTTTACACAAAATTTAGCAAAAATTTTATATTTATTTGTTTTATTTATAAGTTTGTTACTTATTAGTAGTTTACATCAACATTCTTTGAAATTTTCTAAAAAATAATTTTTATTTTCCTATTATTGGCATGTTTTTTTTCATAATTGTCCTTATATTCTGACCCTCAATCTACACCTCTGATTATATTTTCTATCTCTCAGTTTCTTATATTCTAGCATTCTTTTATGGAAATTGTGTTGTGAATGCTCTGCCTTTTTTCCTATATCTAATTTTTCCTTAAAGTAATTTCTTGTGGATGTATTGTTGTTTATTTGTTATAATTTTATTTTTCTGTTACACTTATTCTGCTGTTATACACTTCTCTTTTTGCAATCAAAGAAATGTTTTACTTAGAGGGTTGTACTTGCTATTATGGTCTGTCTCAAACCCTTCTCTCTACCTCATTTCTTTATATTCTGATATTCTTTTATGTGAGTATTGTTTACACATATGCTTGTAAATATAATGTTTTTTCCAAAATTATTTTTCAAATTTCTATAAATTATTTAATTTTAAAAGCATGTCTGATAACGAATTTTCAAACAATTGTATTTTTACTGTATGGGGTAAAATATTTATTTCAACCCCTCAATATGTATGATAATTTTTTTTTTCCTTTTAAATTAGGTTTTGATTTTTTCAGTGACTAAATAATTGTTGCTTGGTACTTGTGTGTTTTGATTGCTCCACATTACCAGACGACAGTCATTTAGTTTTTCTTCTGCGGCAACATATGAACTGAATCGACAATGAATACAGTGCCTAGGAAGCACCTTTTTTTTAGACTTAGCCACAGCCATACAAGAACAGTTCTGAGAACAATTGTTATGGTAAACTCGTTCACCACATTCAGTAATGAAGGAGCTATTGAAATTTTCTAAAAAATAATTTTTATTTTCCTATTATTGGCATTTCTTTCTTTTTTTTTTTTTTCCACAATATATGACTTATATTCTGACCCTCAATCTACACCTCTGATTCATCTTTCTATCTCTCAGTTTCTTATATTCTAGCATTCTTTTATGCAAGTTGTGTTTGTAAAAATGCTTGTGAATGCTCTGCCTTTCTTCCTATGTCTGTAATTTTTCTTTAAGGTAATTTCCTGTGGGTGTATTGTTAATTATTTGTTATAATTTTATTTTTCTGTTGCACTAATTCTGCTGTTATACACTTCTCCTTTTGCATTCAAAGAAAATGTGAATGTTTTACTTAGAGGATTATACAGTGGGTGTTCAAATTTTTAGAATTTTTTTTTTTCTTTTTACACTTTTTGGATTTTCTAAAAAAAAAATATTGAACAAAACAGCTCATAACTGCAGACATGCAAAGAACATTGAAAAATTCAAATTTTCCACTATTGATTTAATTCAGAGTGCAAATAGGGGGCCAACCACAAGTTGAAGAAGAGTGCACATACTTTAGATCACCCTGTATTACAAAAAGCTACAAATAACTTGTAACTTTAACACGCTGTGCATACTATGTACAATATTTGTTTGTTTTCATGGGGAAATTGTGTAATTATTTAGGCAGATATAATTTCTTTTCAAAAGTTATTAATTTTTTTTTAAACCTTTTTTTGCTTATAACTAGAATGGATTTCCATCATAATTTACAGAAAATTTGATAAAACATTAGAGAAATATTATTTTGAAACAATTTCCCCATGTGTAATATTTAATGAGGTATGAGCATTTATATTTTATATTAGTAAATATTCATTACTGTGCATGTGTGTGAGATAGAAAATATTTTCTTGCATAGGTTGAACTCTAGATATATTGAGCAACTTTTGTCAAAATCTCATTTGCATAGAGTAAAAATTAAGCAACCTGGCAGCAAAAGAATGAGCTAGATTTGAAGTATTTTCCAGAGTTGAAATTCTTTAAGGACTTTTACCCATGCCTCGTATTTAATTTGAAAATCTAATTATTTCAACCACATTGCAAAAGATCTTTTTTGTGAAAAAACCCTTATAGACTTGTAACTTTAACATACTTTTATTTATTTACTAAGATTTGTGAGTTCATAAGGGGATTTTTCTTGTATGTGTGTGTGAGTGTGTGTGTATATATATATGTTTTTTTTTTCATTGAGAAATAAATATTTGCTTACATCTAAAAAATAACTTTTGCTTTATGGTAAAGATGTATTGTTTTATTTATGATTCTTAAATGTCATATTCTCGTAAATGTGTCAGATTGATACCATTTCAAGATTCTAGAAATGAATGTATCTATAATCAAAAGGTAAAAGTATTGCTTTATAAAGGGGAAAAAAAACATATTGTTCTCAAGTATTTATAAATATGTATGCATATAACAAAACTGAAATATGTATAAATTAATATATTATGTAAGTTTGCCTAATGTCTGAGTAATAAATGTGTGTTTGTAATTGTGATATATATTTTTAATTTCAGTATCTTTGTCTAGAATTAATAGTATTGAAATATGTTTGATATAATGAAAAAGGAGTTATGTACTATATAAATATTAAAAATTGTGTAATATATGGCAGTGGCATATTAAGAAATGTAAAATTCAAGAAAGATAACTTGTATCTTACGGAAATATAAATAGTCAGGGCTGCTAGCCATTTAAACATGGTTTGCAAGAATCATTTGTTATATATTGTGGAGACATTATTAAACTTACATAAGTACAATTAATTATTTATTTTTATTATTATTATTATTATTTTATATTGTACAGTGTTCCTATCATGGATAAAACGTGCAAATTTCTCATACTTGCTGAAGAACAAAGTGAGATTTCTCAATATATATATAATTTTTCATTATATTTAATTGCTTAAATCTGTTCTTTTTTTTTTTTTTTTTTTTGAAACTGCTGTTTAATGGAATAGGCAATTATTGCACTATAAGTTGATGAAACTTATAATAATAATAATAATAATAATTATTATTTTTTTTTTTTTGACTTAGCTAGTATTTTGCCTAAAAGTAATTTTGTTTTTTTTTCTGGTGTTTCATTGTAGAAATGTAATGTATTTTATTTTTGCAGCTGACTAGCAAAATGTGTAATTTTCAATACTAAAATTTTTTGAAAACTTCTAAAATTTGTGAAGTGTATTTAAATTTGTTGAATTTTATGAAAGTTCTTTAATTTCAAGATTGTTCAATTTTCTGAATAACCTGTTTTCAGAGTTCCCCCCCCCCCCAAGTAATAATAATTGGTCTCAGAAGAGTGCACAAATTTCACTCAATGTTGAAAATGGGTGAGAAATTAAATAGATGAAAGCAAGATTCTCCCACCCTAATTGGAACCCTTCTGTATGCCTTGTTTTATTAAAAAACATTTGTTTACATCTTGAACATAATTTTCTATGTTGATAGTTTTATCTTTTTTTAATATGTTAAATTCATGGTGCAAAAAATTTACATCTAATTATTTAAAAAATAAATAAAAGTAACATAATTTTTAAGTTAAATTTTTATATCATTTCTATGATCTTTTCTGAAGTCTTTATTAAAATCTGCATAGGTTAATCTCAGTAAAGTTTTTTTTTTTTTTTGTAATAAATTTAAATTGAATTTTGTAATGCAGTTTTAGATAGATTTTGAGTCTTGGAAGAAAGAATGAAATTAATCTTGATGCTTCTGGGGAAAGCTGTGAAAGTTCTCAGTTCTCACAATGAACTTTTTTAAAGGGAAATGAATTTTGATTTTTCATTTTGAGCTTCTGTTTGTTTAAATTCCACCAAAATACATATGTAAAATGTTTCTTGTGGTAAGCAATATTAATATTTCTTTCTGAATTTTACCTGGTTGGTAGCAATGTTCAAAAACGTACGCAAAAGTACATAAATTTTAGAAACCATGAAAAAAGTGGATTCTTATGAAAACTTAAATATTTCTTCTGTTACTATCTTCCTTATATATAAAATCTTTAGGATATTTAATATATTTAAATACTGTAGAAAAAGTTTTTTGATTGATATTACACACTATGTGCTAGTTTCTTTTGTTAATTTACTTAAGTAAATTATAGTCCCCCCCCCTTTCACTTTCCTATCCATATCTGAATCAAAGGATTCCAGACAAATTGAATTAACTAGAAAATTTCCCCTAACATCAATTAAAGAGGTGGAAGATTTTGAAATGGACTTGGATGATAATAATATGCAGAACTACTTGGTATGTATAGTAATCTGACTATGTGTTGCATTTCATTTCAGATGTAAGTGAATATTTAAATTAAAAATTTATTACTTATTACTGCAGTTAATCATACTTAAAAGAAAATCATGATTATGTTAACAGATAGAACATTGTTAGTTGAACTTCAGTATATTTCCCAATGCATAAGGTCTGACGGCCATTCTCATGAATGATGATGGCAGTCACACTCAACACTTAGAATCCTAGGTGCATTGTTCAATGCACCGTGCCACTCTAAAAAAAAATTTCATAATTAAAGCAGTACCTGGTGGAAATTTTTTTATAACTAAAATTACATGTCACGTAATGTACATAAAAGTTATTGCAAATTAATCAAAAGGCTAATATAAATATAATTTATTTCTACCTTAAAAAAAAAAAAAAAAAAAAAAATGTGAATTCATCATATTTAATATATTTTTCATTGTTTAATTAATGCATAGTTTTCAATTTGTTGCAATTGTTTAACATGTGCAAATTTTTCTTATTTAGATGACAAAATTAAGAAGATTAGGTGGAACTATGTTCCAAGACCATGCGCGACGCATTACGACATATCTATTTACCGAAGATGTACCTGTGTGCTATAACTGGATTGGGACAAATGAAAAACTAAAGTTTTCTAATCTAAAGATCTGTTGTATTATAGTAGGTTAGTTAAATGTTGAAATGCTTAAAATTCTCAGTTGTGCTTTATCTCACGGTTAGCAAGGTTTCGGACACTACGGTGGTATAAATCATGGTTTTTACCATACTGTCCAAAACCCTAGTGTTTTAAACTGTCTAAAACTATACTTTTGAGTAGAATTATAGTTTATCAAAATTACTCAAATAGTATTTGAAAATTTTATAAAATATTATAATAATAATTATTATTATTATTACGATTTGTGATATGTGATATGTTTCAAGGAAGTACTCATGCCATTGCAAATTCAGGTGCTGAAATAATGTAGATAGTAGAAAAAAAATTTTTAATCATTAGAATGCATTAAGTTAGTCCTTGTTGGGTAAATTAAAGTAAAATTAAGACAATAGGTAAAGTTAATGTGTGAATTGTTCTTTATAGGATACTATTTAAGATCACTAAATTAAAACTATTGGATAGTTCCTATTTTGCCAGTAATTATTGAGATATGCCAAAATAATTAAATTCTCATTGATATTTATTTGTTATCTAATTTAACCCAGCGAATTTTTTTTTTAAATACTATTGTTACATTTTTTACATTTACTATTATTATTGTTAAATTTTATAGGCGAAAAGATTTTTAATAAAAGTTGATTTGTTCAAAACTTTTAGTCTTTTACTGCCTAAAACATATATAACATTCAAACAAATGACTGCTTCTAACTGTAGATTCTGTGCTCAATACTAATATTTTAATTTAGCTATATGTTAACAATTACAGTGAAACAGCCAACGAAGCGTCATCAAAAACAAATTTCCATTACAAAAAGATTATGAGTAAAAAGTGTCAATACACCAAATCACATCGCCGTGCAGCGAATCACAAATGAATTCTTTATACCAAAGCTTAGTGCAATTATGAAATTTGCACAAGGGTCACAAAACCATTTTTTAAAAAATTTAATAATAATAAAAATAAAAACATTTATCTCCACTACAATAAACACACATTAACAGCTGATATTAATTCAAAAACAAAGCTCTGATATGCAAAAATGAAGTTCCATTACAAAAAGGTTGCAAAGAGAAAAGGTTGAAAAATAAATTCCTGCATAACAAATCGCCAATAGATGCACTAAATCGCCAATAGATGCACTATACAAAGCTTAGCAATGATCTTTTATGCTGCATTTTAAGTTCACTAAAAGAAATGAAACAGATGAACGAACATGAGTACAAGAACATGGCATTATGATTTGAAAGACTAGCAGAATTACTGTTACATGTACAAATGTGCAGAACATTTGATATTTCAGGCATATTACTGAATATTCAATTTTGTTAAATATGAAATTATTTCTTGTGGTCAAATATCAAAACACAGTTAACTGAATCTATAAAAATTCAATTTTTAAATTATTTGAGAAATGTCTTACGTAATTGTTATTTTTAATTATCATTAAATTGAGAATATCCAGAATAATTAAAAAATAGTAATTTATATTTAAATGAGCAATTGTTTTATTTGTTTTCTAAAGTAACATTAAAGAAAATTAGTTATTGATTACTTTAATCATAGCAGTGGATATGTCAGAGCTATGAAAAGAGCAATCTAAGAAAATAAGGCTTATTTTAAAGTCTCATCCCAAAAATCTAGATCAATTTTTGGCTATGTTAAACATTAAATATATATATATATATATCCATATTTTTTTTCTTATTTATTTATTTTATACATAAGTTTTAAACTTTACAAACTGTTTGTTTCAGATGCAGTTGAAAAGGAGTATAAAAGTGTGACAAGGGCACACATTGAAGATATTATGGTTGTGCAATGCTAAAGAGAGAAATTTTTTTGTCAAAAAAACAAAAAAGTGTTAAATATAAAATAAAAGTGCATTAAATTTTTTTACGTGTTTTTGAGTTGGTATTATTAAAATATTTCATACGTCTAAATTTCACAAATTAAGATTTTCAATATCAAAATGTAAATGAAACAAGTAATTAACAAATAAGATAGTTAATAATTCAGCAGTGAGGTGACTATTAAAACAGAAAAATCTATATATACTTAAAAAAAAAAAAAGTTGCTGGCATCAATTTTTTTTTCTGCGACTAATCTTCTAGCGGAAGAGAGTGTCCTTCACGTCATGAGAGGTATGAGTGTTCGCCAAATTCGCCAAGATGTGAATAAAGAAGCAGGTACTAACAATAATACAGAATATTAATTAGAATGTTGGCAGATGTGTGTGTATTGTGATTTTTATTCGATATTTTGAACTTTTCTATTAAAATAGATTTTCATGTTAAGGTGTAATTTAAAAATTATGAACCGAATCTCATATTACAATAAATATACAAAAATATGGTAACAAATATGACTACTTTAAGTCTATTGTTTTAACAAATGTTATATAAACATCTTACATCGATACTGTGTTTAAACTTAAGTTAATAATAATAAACTCATACATCTTCTTTTTTAGAACAGACGTCACCTATCACTACCCAGAGCTAAACGTGTGATACTATAAGAAAATTTTTAATAAAATATGCTCAAGAAAACTTGCAACTGTAAAATTCCTGCATGCAGTTTAAAAGTACAGTTAGATTTTTTATGCTTTATAATTTCAAAACAAAATAGTAAAAATCAGTTTTGTTAAACATGGACTAATGTAACAGTGGAGAATTTTTTAAATATGAAAGGTTAATTTAAAATTTAAATATATATATCAGGTATTTGATAATTCTAATTTCAAATTTCCTTATAGAAGAATACTACCGTGTTTGATTTGCTTCATTATCCTGGAGATTTAGAAAAAAAAAAAAAAAAGCATTTATGAAACTCTTTTTCTTTTTTCTTTTTTAACTGTCAATTAAAATGCTGGCAAGAACATTAATGATTTTCAGCTATCTAATTTTAAGTTATTCAGATTTTTTATTTCCTTAACAAGGGTAAAAAAAATGCAAAATTTCACATAAATATGCATTGTAAGGATTGTTTTCATTGTACTGATGTCCGACCAGTTTAAAAATATCATGTATGATTCTAGCATGAATATCATTGATAATGTATATTGTGTTTAAAAAAAAAATGTAAGTTATTAAAAATTTGATTTCGTTAACATGAATGAATGTCAGAATTTTACCCAAATGTGCATTTATCCCAAACTGGAAGTTTTAAAAATATACTTGCCAAACCATTAAAGAATAGACATTCTGTTTAACAAGCTTCTTAAGCTAATAAAAAAGTAATTCAAGCCCGATTGTAACCCTACTTTAAAAATCTTAAAAATACATGAAAAAGAAGTCGACAGTTGTGATGAACTTTTTTTTTTTTTATGATTGTAACCAATAAGCTGCATGTAAAGTTTGTGTAAATCTGAACAAGTGTTAGTAATTTACAAAATGTACTCTTAAATTTCTACTGTATAAGTTTTCTCTTGACAGTCACTAAAAATTTGAAAAAATCCCAAAATAAGGAAATATATTAAGCTAAAATTCCTTAAATTATAAAAAATTTCATCACACAAATTCCTGATAATGATTGACATAACTTGGCAGAATAGAACAATATCTCTTATAAACTTATTCTATTGGGATTGTTGACTTAGAATTATTATGAAATTGCATAAAAACAAAAATACACAATTGACCATAATTAAATATATTAAAGTGCAATAAGGTAAATTTATTGAAGTGATGGATCCCAATGGGTGGGGCATTTCAGTTTGTGACTGTGTGAGATAATTGGCCTTAACATGAATACTGTATGCCCTGTAGTAGAAAATAAGAATGTGCAATGGGGAGCTGAAAGAGGAAAAAATAAGAATATATTGTTATAAAAGTTTTTCTTTTTTTTAAGTGTTTTATAAATTTTTAATAATCCTATAAAGGATTTTTTTTTCTTTCTAATAATACTAATTAATGTTCATTAAATAAATTTATTAAATATTTTATAAAAGAAATAATGTGTATGTTTTATAAATTTTTAGTCTATTACTATTCTAATGAATAAAAAAATATAAATCATTAAATTAAAATAATAAAAGGGGAAATTTATGAAAACATACATTACAAAATAAGGTTTCATACTTTTTAAGCCTTTAAATATTTTTAATTAGTTTAAAAGATAAATAAATATTTTATTTTTTTCTGTAAAGGGTTAGTAATCTTAATCTAAGCAATTTGTTATGTAAGTACTCTTTTTTATAAAATAATAGCATGTTACGTCTATTAGTGGGTCACTGTTTTTAAATGAATTACTGTAATTAATGAATTCTCAAAATTGCACTAATTTTTGTCAGGTGAAAAAAACAGAAAAAAATAATTTCTGATAGAGAAAAATGTCGCACCAGTTCGCCACTGCCTTCGGCAGTGCAGGCTATTGTGCACTGCTCAAGCACATTTATATTCGACATTCTTAAGAAATTACTAACTATTTTACACTTTCAAAAATATCCACAATTGTTTTCTCGGGCTGTTAAAGGTAATAATACTAATTTCTTACGTTCTAACTGAAATCCATTATTTTTGCCCCAATGCCTTTCCCTTCCCAGCCCTCGTAATGATTCTACACTTTAAAAATATCCGCAATAGATTTATCAGGCATTAAAAACTAATACTAACGATCTCCAACACTTCTAACTCATACTTTTATATTTTGGTCTCTTTGCCCTCCCCCCTTTCCTCTCTGTTTTAATAATTTTTACTTTTTGAAAATATTTGCATTTGATTTGTAGGCTCCAACAACCTATATATACCAATTTTGAACGGTCTAATTCTATTATTATTATTTTGCCCCCTCCCCCCCTCCTTTCTGCATCTCCTAATAATTTAACATTTTGAAAAATATTTAATTTGTAGGCCCCCAAAAACTACTATGTACTAATTTTGAGCAGTCTAACACTATTTTTCTATTTTTTTTTTTTTTTTTTTTTTTTTGCCTCTTCACGTCCTTACCCACGCTCTTAATAATAAAGTTCGAAAATATCTTCATTCGATTTTTAGGCCTCAAAAACTTCTATGTACCAATTTTGAACGTTCTAACTGTATTTCTATTTTTTTACCCCTAAGCTCAACCCCCTTCCCACCTCTCCTGGTATAAATTAATAAAAATTCCAGAAATTTGTATATATTTTAAATAAAAAAAAATATGGATATCTGTTATAAAAGTTTTTGTGGAATCACGTTTTAGCCCCCCACCCTTGGGGGGCAAAATTTGTAAAATCGTTTCTTAGTGGATGTCTATGTCACAGAAGGAATGTTTTTGCACAATTTCATGCTTCTAGGTCCAGGGATTTGGGCTGGGCGATGATGAATTACTCACTCATTCAGGACAAACGACTTTATATAGATTTAACAAATTAAAATTTATAAATATTTTTAGTAATGTTCTTCATTCACTCAAATAAATACTATTTTCAAGATATGCTCTTGTCAGATATATATCTATAAAATAATTATAAGAAAAAAAAGAACTTTTTATACACATGTTTTTAAATTTTCTGTTGAATCAGATAAACACTACCGAAGGCAGCGGGAACGAGAAATAATTGGCTAAAAGTATTTTAAAAAATGCATTGTCACCGTGTTCTGAGTTATTCTGAATGTTTCAAATGTCTAGCTAGTCAGGAAATTATATGATTGCTGAATCATATAAACGCTACCGAAGGCAGCAGGGACCCGAAACAGTTGGCTAAAAGTACTTAAAAAATGCATTGTTATCATGTTTTGAGCTTTTCTAAAAGTTTCAAATTCTAGCTAATTAGGAAGTTAGTTAAATAAATTTTTGTGAATCACATAAACGCTACCGAAGTCAGCGGGAACGAGAAATAATTGGCTAAAAGTAATTAAAAAAAATGCATTGTCACCGTGTTCTGAACTCTTCTGAAAGTTTCAAATGTCTAACTAGTCGGGAAGTTATTTAAATAAATTTTGTGTTGAATCATATAAACGCTGCTGAAGGCAGCAGGGACCCGAAACAGTTCGCTAAAATATTTTAAAAAATGCATTGTCACCATGTTCTGAACCTTCTGAAATTTTCAAATGTCTAGTTAGTCGGGAAGTTATTTACATAAATTTTGCGATGAATAATGCAAACGCTGTCGAAGGCAGCAGGGATCCGAAACAGTTGACAAAAAGTATTTAAAAAATGCATTGTTATCATGTTCAGAACTCTTCTAAAAGTTTGAAATGTCTAGCTAATCGGGAAGTTAATTAAATAAATTTTTGTGAATCACATAAACGCTACCGAAGGCAGCAGAGACCCGAAACACTTGGCTAAAGGAATTAAAAAAAAGCATTGTCACCGTGTTCTGAACTCTTCTGAAACTCTTCTCTAGCTAGTCGGGAAGTTAGTTAAATAAATTTTCTGTTGAGTAATATAAATGCTGCTGAAGGCAGCAGAGACTCAAAACAGTTCACTAAACGTATTTAAGAAATGCATTGTTATCGTGTTTTGAGCTTTTCTAAAAGTTTGAAATGTCTAGCTAGTCGGGAAGTTATTTAAATACATTTTGTGTTGAATCATATAAACGCTACCGAAGGCAGCAGAGACCCGACACAGTTGGCTAAAAGTACTAAAAAATGCATTTTTATTGTGTTTTGAGCTTTTCTAAAAGTTTCAAATGTCTAGCTAGTCGGGAAGTTATTTAAATAAATTTTCTGTTCAATAATATAAATGCTGCTGAAGGCAGCAGAGACTCAAAACAGTTGGCTAAAACTATTTAAAAAATGCATTGTTATCGTGTTCTAGATAGTTCCCCGATGTCTAGCTAGTCGGGAAGTCAGTTAAAAATCAATTGCAAGATCTGTACTGGTAACGATGCTGAAGGCATCAGGGATCCGAAACAATTGGCTAAAAGTATTTTAAAACTGCATTTTCGCATTGTTCTGAACTATTCTGAAAGTTTCAAATGTCTAGCTAGTCGAGAAGTTAGTTAAATAAATTTTCTGTTAGAACCATATAAACGCTGCCGAGGGCAGCAGTGGCCCGGAACTATTTGCTAAAAAAATTTAAAAAATGCATTATCCCCGTATTCTGAGCTATCGCGAAAGTTTCAAATGTCTATAATTGCCAAAAACTAAATTTTTGCGCTCAGGAGACCTTAAGACGTGTAACTCAGCTGAAACTCGATATCGACATTTTGGATCGAAAACAATACTTCCATTACCTACGATAGTCGTGTAAAGGAAGTAACTGAAATTGTTATTTTTTAAAAGTTAGATTACTTCTTTTTTAAATTACTGGAAGCACTTTATTTTAATTGGATTTTTTACTATCTTCTGTATATATCAGAAGAAAAACAAGATTTCGAAAATTTTTCGATTTCTTACTTTTGAGATATTTAGGCGTTTTAGGATTTCCTGAACACGATTCGACCAATTCTAGAAAATGTATGTATTATTTGTGTTAGAAATGCTGTGCGAACCTCATGAACCAATAAACCTAATTTAACCAAATTTCACATTTGGATGGACCTTGTCATGAATTTGTTCTGATAAGCTGTTGGGATATATCTTCCAACAGTGGGCTTTGCCATGCTGGAATTTCCTCTCTTTCACTTCTAGAGTATATTGGTCAATGGGGGGCGCTGCTATGTTGCAATTTAATCCCACTTTTGTAAAGACTATATCTATGCTTATATGTATAAATGTACAAAACTTGTCATGTGAGGTTGATATTAAATAAAACTATGCTGATTAAGTTTGTATGCATATCAAACGATAGGGGACTCTGCTGTTTTGCAATAGTTTCGGTTTCAGGGAAAGCTATATCTCAGCTTCAATGCTAAATGTACCAAACTTGATGTGTGAGGTATATATATCACCAAAAATTATTCTTTTTAAATATGGATATATATACAATGAGCGACAAAAAAAAAAAAAAAAAAGCCGCACATGGATATTTTCCTTTTCAGCTTCTACAACCGCCAATTTTATCGTTTAAAAAGCAAATTTTCGAACAGATTTTACTATGTTGTCCTCCACATACACTTTAGCTTTGAGTCCAGTGTTAAAAACAAAATGCAACTGTCAGGAAAATTATAAATTTAGAAATTATTTCAAAAATGGTAAGAATAAGGCAGTTAACGATGCCAAAAAAGTATTAATTTTTGAAGGAAAACTCAAAAAATATTTTAATACGTGGGATGACAAAATAATTAAATGTTAACGAAATATTGGTAAAAGGGTTTTTAGCAAGATATAAGATTTTTTTTAGCAGTTTAAACTGGAAATTTGGTTTTAAGCGGCGATGTTGCTCATCCAAGCGAGATGACCGTAAGTTAAAAAGCCATTGGTTATAAAATCGGTTTGTATTACTTTTAGAACATAAAATAGATTCAGAAAAAGTGTTTAGTAGCATAATTTATTTAGCTACAGTACAGCAGCTATTAAACGAAGCAGGTTTAAATGACAGAAAATTTGAAAAAATTCCATTCTTAGTGAAGAGAATTAGGAAAGCAAGACCTCAGATGTCTAAAAAAAATAAAATAAAAATTAGTCAATTACTGGGCTGAACTGGTTCTCTTTGAAGAGTCAAATTTAACTTATTTCGAACTAAAGAAAACAAGCAGATCTGACAACGAAAATATGACCAAATTAATGAAAATCGCACTTTTAAAACAGTGACACATTCTCCGTACATTATGGTACGGATGAGCCTAACTTTTCAAACAGTCGGTCAAATTTTTATGCTCAAGGGATCAATTAACTCGAAATAAAACACAATCTTCATAAAAATGGTGCCTGACCGACTATTTTGGAGGTATCGTGGACATTTCCACAAACAACATTTCAAGAGGATAATGCACCTTACTACACGGCGTCCGTGGTAAGTTAATTCACTCCAAATAGTAAAATTTTCCTGTCCATTTAAATGACGAAATATATGTCCTAAATATTTATGTCCTAATTTTTTCTTGTTAACCCGTTAGTTGTCGCTAGCTGGTCGATTCGCCGCTTATTTCTTCAGCGTTTATTTAATAGCCACTAAAAATTTTTAGACGTGGCATTTGATATACATAATCGACAATCATTCGACTCGAATCGCCTTATATATATCAAATGCCATTTCTAAAAATTTTTGGTGGCTGTTGAATAAAAACATAATGCAACCCACTATCAGTATTTTCATACTAATGTAACGAAAGTTTTACCCGTATTTTGTTCCCTAATTAACTTTGCTTGATATCTGAGATTCAGATCTAAGTTTGGTATCATTAGAAAGGCTTTTATATTATATACCATATGTATATATTTTTAAAAACATTCAATTTAAGGTCAAACATTTTTACTTTTACCTTCAATATCTCAAAAAATATATAAATATTTTAATTATATGTTGTTCGTAATTCATTGTCTGTAATCATGGTAAGTTTAAACATGGGACGGACATGGGATATTGATTTATAAATTAAAATGCAACCCTCCTTCAATATTTTCATACTAACATAACGTAAATTTTACAATAAAATGGCGGTCTAATGTTGAAACTCACAATAATAATAGATAATGAATGTAAGAATAATAAATAGTTTTTATAAGAATATTATTTATAAACTTTTTGAGACATTGAAGGTCAAACGTCAAATTGTTAGAGCTAAAACTGAATTTAAAAAAATATATATATACATATGATATATCATTGAAAAGCCTGTATTATAAGCTTTCTAATGATACCAATTGTATATCTTTATCTTAATTAGGGAATAAAAGATGGGTACATGTGTACTGGAAGAAATTTGAAAATTCGTATTTCTCACTCAGTTTTGCAGCCCTGCAAATCAAAAACTAAAAGAGCTAGAGACTTAACAATTGCTATACATTCATTTCTCAATAGAACAAATTAAGGAGCCCAATTTCACAAAAATCTGAGGGGTCATGTTAAAAATGTATGTTTTTTTTTTTTTTTTTTTTTTTTTTTTTGTTGTTGATTTGACATGGAATGACCCGTGTGTGCGTATGATTTAAGAAGTTAGCGATAATCGTCAGAAAATGGGTGACGGAAGAGAAAATATTTTTGCTTATCTGGCACTACATTGTTTTTTACGATATTACCCTTATACTTATCTACATAAACATTAAAATATATATCATTTAAGTTTATGTCATTCACGTTTTTATATTAATAATGACCTTTTATTTATTTATATATTTAATTAAGATATTTATTAACAATTACAGTTTATATTTTACGTGATTTATTAAAAAATCATTCAAAGTGGACCAAGGAAATACGTTAGTTTCTTTTAATTTAACGATAGATATTTTGGTGTAAACGTGCGACAAACCCTGTCATTTAAAATTGTTATGATTCATTGATATGATCGATTGGACAGAAATAGTTCACTGTATCGATTGAATGGAGGTATAGACTGTGCTGAATAGGTATATGTCGTTTTAAAACAGGTATATTTAGTTCAAAGCGTACTGAAAGTTTAATTAATATATAAAAATTTTCTGTTCATTTACGAGCTTATGTTTCTAACACAGAGCTTGAAGTCTCCACCCTCTTACAGGACACTTTCAGTAATGCATAGGTACCAATATATTAACACTTTCGCGACCGAATGCTTTTGTCGTTTTGACAGTAAGGTCCGCCTGTGGGCATTATCCTCCCACGTTGCAATATTTCAAAACAATATTTTTCATATTAACATTCATATTATAAATGGATATACAATATAATTACACTCTTTCTAATTAAAATATTTGTATCCATAGCATGTTGGTTGTAAAAATATGAATATTCCGTATATACTTAAGAAATAAATAACATACATATTGCGAAAGAAACGCCCACTGGCTGAGTTACAAATTTTAAACGACGTGAATCTACGTCAGCGGTCACGAAAGTGTTAATCAATATTTCATAGTATTTTTAACAGTGTTGCTAAATTTAGGGACCTTTTCATTTAATAATCACCAATAATTTTGAGGAGTGATTCTTGATATATATAACAAACGATTAATCTTCGATGTAATTAGGCAAACATTGCAATGAAAAATTAGTGGTAGATTTAAAATAAATAAAGTCCCTAAAATTGGAAACAATGATTGATTACTTACCGCCTTTTTTTCCCCACTAGACTTTCTTTAGAGCATTTTTTTTTTCTTATCTAACCATAAATAAATTCGGAGAGAACTACTCTAAACATAAACAAGGAGTGGGTACTAAAACAACGAAGGATTATTAATTAGAATATTGCCAACATTTACAGTTTTTACCTCCCGGAAAATTTTGAGAAAAATTATAATTTTATTTATTCAATGAAAACTTTTACAGATATATATATATATATAAATCGATAAAAAATTTCCGGTGGTCTAAAAACGTAAAAGTTGAGACATTGAAGGTCAAACGTCTAATTGTTAGACCTAAAACTGATTTTTTTTTTAAATACATACATATGATATATCATTAAAAAGCCTGTATTATAAGCTTTCTAATGACAGGGATGGAACACGGGCGCAGAATTCATACCACTATCAATGTAAGAAAATTTTCTACTTCTTAAATCAACGATATTGTAGGAAGAGAAATTTCTTAAACAGATTCCGGTATGAATTCTGCGCCCGTGTTCCATCCCTGTAATGATGCCAATTGTATATCTTTATGTTAATTAGGGAATAAAAGATGGTTACAGGTGTACTAGAAGAAGTTTGAAAATTCGTATTTCTCACTCAGTTTTGCAGTCCTGCAAATAAAAAACTAAAAGAACTAGAGACTTAACAATTGCTATACATTCATTTCTTAATAGAATAAATTAAGGAGCCCAATTTCACAAATATCTGAGGGGTCATATTAAAAATGCATGATTTTTTTTATAAATCCGGCGGCTTAATATTCCCCAACATTCTCGATTGGACGCAGGCCAATTCATAACATGAAGATTCTGTCGATGCAGCCATGCTTTTCTGGAAATCCATTTATATATGGATGTATTTTCCTGCTGAAATATGCAGTTTAATTCTCCTATAATCTGACAAATTGGCAACAAATTGTTTTATATTTTTTCTTGAAAATTTCTGGATGTCTTTTTTCCACTTAAAATCGCTAATGATGTTTGACCGTTAAACCCAAATGTACCCCACACCATGCCAGATTTTCCATATTGCTATCTGCTTAAAAAATATTTTTGGTTCTTTTCGGAAATCATATCAGTAATAAACCCACCCATCCGGGTCATGTAAATTCCACTTTTTCTCGTCAGAAAATATGGCAGAAAGCCACTTACTCCCGAATGACATATGTTTCTTTGCCCATTCTAATCGTTTGATTTTATGGCGGGATATCAAAACTGGCTTCTTGGCTGTCTTTTTCAAAATAAGATGAGGAGTGTTTCTAATTCTTCGGTGGATCGTGTCTTTTGAAATTTGAAGTCCGGACATTTAAGTTAATACCAAAGTCAAAGAGAGACCCTAACGAGACGCCTTTTGAAATATACGTCTATCTGTCATCTTGTTTATTTGTTGAACGAGGTCTTCCAGATCGTTTCTTTTTATTTGCATTTTATCTTTACATGCTACAGGGTTCGTACTCTCCGCCCTTTTTTCAGGACACTCTAAGAGATAAGAAATTTCTGTCTTTTTTGTCACCACTAATTTCATGCATAAATACTTCAGGTATATTTATGGTAATGTACCGTTATTATAAAGAGTAGAGAATATTTTATACAAAATAGTGGTAGCAATAACTTTTAAAATTTCTCATTCATGAGAGTGTCCTGAAAAAAGGGCGGAGAGTACGACCCCTGCATGCAAGAATTTTGTAAATACTCTTAGACCTTTTCAAATAAGCTACAATGTCACTTACACTCACGCCCATAGCTTTTATTTGCCATGTGATGTGTTTCTCACACAACGTTAACTGAGAAGCTTTCGGCATTTCGAAAAGTGACTCAAGAAAGCAAGCTTCAATTTAAAGTAGGCTGACCATATGTCCTCGAATCTCGAGGACATTCACGAATTTCGAGGACAAACTACCTTCGTCCCCAAAAAATTACAACACATTTGGGGACGCCGGTTATAAAGTTATTAATGTTTTATTCTAGTAATTTATTATAGTATAACAAATAAGCTGAAATAAGGTGCTGTATACATAAAAATTACTAAAATTTTACAATTTAAGGTGATTTAATTATTTTTTTATTTTTGTGTCCTCGAAATTCGAGGACACCGCCATCTTTGTCCACAAATTCAAGGAAAAAAATATGGTCACTCTAATTTAAAGTATCAATTTTGCACGTCATCGTAACGTCACATGCCACGTGACGTCATAAATCACTTCCAAATTTCAGTAAATTTGCATAAAACTGATTTGTGTTTATATTTACGAGAAAACAGATTTCATTAGTTTTAAAATAAACCCACTATATTTTTTCCCGTTATTAATAGCATTCAAATACTAAATAAGAAGAAGTTTCATTCATTTTGAGGAATTTTCATAGTAAATGCAACCCAATTTTAATCATAATGTGTGAAAAAGTGCATAGTATCTAAACTTTTGAGACAGACTGTTTAAAGCATAATGTTCTGGATTTCGCGGGAGAATAAGAATTCAAATTTAAGTATATAATTGGAATATTTTTTTTCTTTTCAAAAGACCTCATAATATTTTCTAGATTCCCTTTTTTTCCCCTTCTTTTTTTAAAGATTAAATCTTTAGACATTTCGATGTCTAACAGCAGAATTGCCAACATTTTAATTTATTCCATAGCATTTATTAGCACTGCCGTTATTTCAACCATACTTGCCAACATCCGAATTAATATTCCGTAGTGTTGTTAGTCCCGCCGTTTATCTCACACCAGTTAATTTTTAGAGTAACATTCTCCAAATGGAATTACGCTTAAATAAGGTGAAGTATACTCTAAAAAGATACTGGTGTAAAAATGAAGGCGGGGCTAACAATACCACGGAGTATTAATTAGTATGTTGGCAAGTATGATTTCAACCCACATTTAGATAAGAGTAACACTTTTGTATTTTATACAAGTTATATGTTGGAGAAAAAAATTCTATAAATAAAGTGGTATGAAATAAAGGCAGGACTAAACACACTCCGAAATAATTTAAAATGTTCGCAGTTTTGTTAACAGCGTATTTTGCTAACTATCGTTTTAACATTAATATTTGTATGTTGTGTTTAATTTCTGCAATTATTAAAAGAATATATATACATACATATATATATATATATATATATTTTAAATTGAGGTTCTCGATATGTATGTCTCCGAAGCCTGCGCTTTCGAAGGGTTTTTCGAAAATCTGTGCAATGAAGGAATGATAATAGGAAAGTGTGACATAGCAAAATGAACATTAAATATATTGCATGATAAATATAAAATTGTTTTTAGCTGATAAAATATCAAGTCATTTCATTAGAAAAATAATAAATATAATCCAAACATTTTCACAGGAAAATAGAACAAAAAGAATATTATATAAAGACATTTCGATCCATTTATTTACGTATAATTTCATGACAAGTGCGGTACATATGCTCAACATTTTATGCTGTTACATTAAAGAAAAAAATAGATAAAAGTAATAAACTGGCTAATTGAAAATGTAAAAGGAATCGTAAAATTCTATTTACGAATCTATATTTAAAATTTGAGTTAAATATCAACTTAATTTAACCTGACTGCTAATTTCATCTCGAAACTTCACACACTGTGATACCGTCTAAATGTACCTGATGCTTCTAAATTCAATTACTAGCAATACATACATTTGATATTTCCGAAGTAAAATCGTTTAACCACTCCCCCACATTCTTTTTTCTTTTTTTATTGAGAATTTACGTAAAATGAATATTTGAGGTACGCCGATTTTTGCTAAATATAACCCCGAACATTTCAACAAAGAAGGGTTCTGAACCGTCACTGAGTTTCATACCACTTTTTCTCAAATATTAATTTTCATTACTCATTTGTAGTGTATATCTTCAAAAAAAAAATGCAAAGATTGCCAAAAATAAATAAATTTGAATACACAGCATAAAATGCAAGAACTACGAAAATTGTTTTAGGTCTAAGAAAAAGCAACTCTTTGTCAGGCAAACAAATTAGGCACGAGTACTGCAAACAAAGCGGCAACTCTTTCGACCCGAAACAAGTGTTCCGAGATCTTGCATTTTATTGTATTTATTCAAAATTTTTATACGTTACTTGTAAACGCCAAATCTGCGTCCTTTTTACAATACAAAGCTTGGTTTATATAAAATGTGATATTTCAAATAATATCCATTAAAAACCTTAAATAAAATAAATGTTATGCCATATATACTTATTAATTGAAAGGGTCAAAATAATTCTTGCAAAAGCAGTTAGTTTTTGATATTCCATAAAATCAATTCCACTTTTTATCAAATGTATACGTTAAAATCTACAAGCTATTTTTAAATTTACAGTCTTACTTTATGAAAATAATTGCTATATTAAATGAATGGCTAAAGGAACTATACAATTGTTAATCCCGTATCGACGAAGATCACGTATCAAAAATGATGGTAAGAACCTTACGAGAAAAATAAGTAAAACTCGAAACATGTGTTGGAGATTTTGGAATTGACATTTTTCATTTACAAAGTGCTTACTCCTATAATTCATAGTGTTAAACTTTCTGGACTAATGTCGGCAAACAACAGGTCAAATTACTTTTTTCACGCTGCTTATGAGCTTTTCTCAAAAGGAATAAATATATATTTTTTTTAAAGTGCGTACATGTATTTAATATTTTAAATGCCATTCCCGTACATATACAGAATTGTCTATTTGTATAATTTATTCCGGGGTATTTTTAGTCCTGCCTATTTTTCACACCAGAATTTTTGACGAATATTTCTCTCCAATATTTAAAAAAGAATAAATAAGCAAACAAATCATTCTATTAAGTTATTGGTGTGAAAAATAGGTGGGACTAATACTACTCCGAAATAAATTATTATAGTTGGGACATCTGCATATATGCCAATGACATTTACCGCATCGATTTCGGATGATAAACTAGAAAACTTAAAATTGTTTTGTCAGATATAGAGGAACGTCACAGTACTGAGCTTATTCACCACTTTTTTAGTTAATACGAACTTTTTATATTAAAAAACTTCAGCAGTCCTTCGCAGAGCTGAACTGAATAGAGCGACGATTGCTAAAAAAAATAGTGGTATTCAATTGAAGGTTCTCTAAAAGCCTTGTTTAAAATTAAAAATGGAGAATCTGCTGTCCATACAAGTTCAATTCAATTTATATAACCGGCAAGTCTTCCGATTTTTGTAAACCGATATTTCTGTATATTTTTTTTTAAATCAACATTTTTCTAGAATTTAAATAAAATTAAGTACTTATTTTTTTTTTTTTTTTTTTTTTTTTTAAGTAATTATCAAAATATTAAAACTTGGGACTATGCATATACAAACTGACATAATTTTTATTATTCTTCAAATGAAAGAGTTTAGCTCTATATTGTTTTTACAAGTTTATCGATACATGCAGCACTTTTCATGTTTCCTTCCACATTTCTCAAATAACATTGTAAGCGGAAATAACAGTACTTCGGAACAAATTATAAATATTACCAGGTGTGTATAAATATGATTAAAATATAACCTTTTGCCAGCATTAACGTTGTAAAGAACTCTAAACAGTGCTACCAAATTTAGGGACCCTTTCATTCAATTAGCACCAATAATTTTCAATCGTTTTATTTGATATATTAATTGGACGAATAATACAATTGCTACAATTCAAATTTTGTGATGGATATTGAATTAAAAAAATCTTTAAATTTGTCAACAGTGACCAGAAAGTAAAATAAAATATCCCGCAAAAGGTTAAACTCCGTTCGGTATATCTGAGGTAGTGTTAAAGTGAAGCTGGACATTCTTTCGATCGGAAAGATACATATACAATATTAGCCTTCCCCCCCCCCCACTAAAACAAAAGGGATAATTCTTTTTTCTGTGGGGGGAGGGGGCACGAATTTACTCATATTTGAAATATATGAACAATATTCTGTAAAAAATGTTTCTAATTCATCCCTAAAAATAATTTTGTTCGGATAGTTTGACGAGCATGGACTACTATTGTTAGTAATCAATGATCTTGTCACTCATACGGTCCTGCACGTTACATGGATATAAAAGATACTAAAAGAAATATGAGGTTATATAAACTGTTTCTTTTGTCTTACTCTGAAAGTGAGAATAGCTATTTTTCCGAATATGTTTGACGGGTAGTAAGTAACTCATACAGGGTTCCCATAGGCGACTTATTATTAATATTATTAGTATCACTATTATTTTTATTGTCATATCATTATTTTCTTAGTATAAAACAGAAATCGAAGTTTCCCTTTTTTTTCAGAACACATTCAAGAATAAGATGTTTATACCATTTTTGCTACCGCTATTTTTATACAATAATTGTTGTCCTGTATTAATAATTTTTGTTACGACATATTACTTAAAAAATACAATTAAGCTTTTTGCAAAACAAAAATGATGACAAAAGACACGAAAATTTCTAATATCTGAATGTGACCTGAAAAAACGGTGAGGAATACGACCCTTGATAAAATTTATGATAAAATTACGCAGGCAAGAGGCAGATTTACATGCAAAAATATGTATGATAATTTTTCATAGGTGCCAACATTCTAATTAGTATTCCGTAGTCCTGTAAACCCCGCCTTATTTCCACACCAGTCGTTTTTAATAGTGTTTCTTCTTATTTAATCATAACTAACTTTGGAGAAAATTGCCTTAAAATAAACTGGTGCGAAAAAAGGGGCGGTACAGACAATACTTCGGAATATTAATTAGTATTTTGAATGGTAGGAATTTTATTTTTTTCCCCCATAGTAACATAGAAAGAACATGATAATACTGAAAATAAACATTAAAATATAATTTATATCGCTTTTTCTACGAAAACAATATGGTATGAATTATTAAAAAAAAAAAAAAAAAAAAAAAAAAAGAATTTGGTGGAACGTATGTAACTCTGAATTTTAATGGCATAATAAATCTTATATAACAACCAGAGATTATCACTTTTAAAACACATGAATTAGATTGCTTTTATTGGGGATAATTTTAGTTCATTAAGGGCGGCAACATTATCTTCGATTTAATCATTAAATAAGGTCTATGGATAAAGTTGAGGTTAAAGCAAACCTAGAATGGTTGCTTGGATTTCTCAGAATGAAGGCGGTGTTAAATTTTCATTTCTTCTACTTTCTTAACTAAGTTAACACTTTCGTGATCGCTGTCGTACATTTACGTAATTTGAAAATCTGTAACTCCTCCAGTGGGCGTTTCTTTTGCAATTTGTACATTTTTACATTACTTAAGAATAGTCCCTATATTCACAATTGTACAATCAAAACAGTATAGATACAAATATTTTCATTAAGAGAATATAATAATTATTTATATTCATATAAAATATATATATGGATGCAAAAAACCTTGTTCTAAAATAGTGTAACTTGAAAGAAGAACGCCCATAGGTGGAACTTACAATCAAAAAGACAAAAACATGCGTTCGTGATAGTGTTAATAAAATAATTTGTGTTTGTAGAATACAGAGCTACCAAGTTGTTATAGATTGTCCATAACCTCAATACCGGAAATTTTTAATATCATTAATTTGTTATTATTATCGATGATCAAATAAAATGAATTTTCTATTCCTAAATAACGGAATAAAACTTATTTTTAGTGTTTAGTGGCTTGGCACCTCTAACAGAGATGGAAAAATGGTGCAGAACTCATACCACTATCAATATAACAAAATTTTCTGTTCTTCAAAATCAACGATATTATAGGTAGAAATATTTTTTAAACAAATACCGGTATGAGTTCTGCGTCCGTGTTCCATCCCTGCTTTAATAATCTCTGTTTATTATTTGCTACATTGTACTCCCGGGGTGAAGTTGCAATGCTCCTTGTATTTTTCAATATGTCGGGAAAATATTCTTCTGTAATAATGGTAATGTCTCTTCTGTTTTAATACAAATAATAAATTTTGCATAGATATCTGAATATATATATATATATATTATTTGTTTATTTATTTATTTAGTAATATAATTAGAAGTTGAGACTGAACTGTCATACAGAATGTCTTCTGCAACAAAGTTGTAAAACATTTTATTAATATTGAGCTGAAAAGCCGCTGTAAAAGCCACCAATTTGGCTATTTTTAAAGCAGGATTATCTAAATATTTATCATTAATGAAGATTATTCTTACATTTCCTTTCAAAGTAAAATATGAAGGCACATTTTGTTGGAAGAAAAATTCAAATTACTCAAATCACTCACTCTTTTTGAAATAGCTACTCTAGAGTATACTTCTTTCATCTCAAGTGACTGATTTACATCAGGATTATTCAGGTTTGACTTTAGAATGAAGTTCAGATGGTCACATTTCTTTGCATTGTTTTATCTCAATGTTGACGATATTTTATTATGTTCTTGAAAATCCTAATGTGCCCGTGTCAAAAGATTCAGCCTCTGATCGGGATATCCAGGAAAGTAATCTCGAACTGCATCCGGATGCTTACCTTCCGTCAGTTTTAGCTTTCTATCATAGTTGGCGATATTTTAATTGATTCCGGAGCATTTGTAGCCCTGCCTTTATTTCGCTCCATTTCATTTACAGAATAAATTTCTCCAATTTTTAACTACGATTAAAAAAAAAAAAAAAAAATCTTAAAATAAAAGTAGGGGAAGCCGGGGTAATAAGAGACAGGGGTTATAAGAGACACAGTAAAAAAAAAACCACCAAAAAAATATACTTAGACAACTTTAAAAATATGTAATATTAAGTATCGTGTGTATTCTTTACTACAATACACTTATTGAGGAGTTTATAACATATTTTGATTCATTTTTATACGATGAAAAAAAAAACATTCACTTTGAACTTACCCTAAAAGTTCGTGACTTTTTCCAAATTTTTATAATTTTTTTTTTTTTTTTGTAGGTAAGATGTTTGGGATTTATTAATGTGTAACCTTTTGACCAAGACTATGACTTTTAATATACAATTCTTAAGCTCTTGAAAGCATTCTTTATTTACATGTTCTTGGCATGTTTCTTATTACCCCATTTTTATTTTTTGTGGGGTAATAAGAGACACGAGTTTCTTATTTACCCCCACTGTTAATTCCTGTATCCCCCCCCATTGTAGTTTCTGTTATTTCTGCTTGACTAGTTTACGAAGAGTTTACCTAGTGTTAGGCCTAGTCTAAGTTTACCGAGAGAAATTTTTTTTTTTTTTTTCACTTTAAATCAAAAAGCAGTTTTACTCATTAGGCTAGACCATATTTAGTTGTTATGATTATGTAAATTTATGTTTAGAATGTCTATAAATTAGTATTTAGTCATTAATACTTCATCATATAATTAATAAGTTCATTTATAATTACTAGAAATTTTTTTATAACATTTTGTTCGCTTGTATACACTTCAAAGATACGTTTTTTTTTGCCTATTTTCGACTACACTTTAGAAAATGCGTAAAATACTTTCTGCCCATTTTAAAAATTATATTGATGTTTTTGGTTAATCCCTAGGTTATGTTGATTATGTAGAACTATCATTAAGTGCAATATTATATTATTTAGGACTTCATATTAAAAGAAAGGAATTTCACAAACACATTTATGACAGTTAATTTTCGAGCAAACGTATTTTTTGAATGGATGTAAATAATAAAAAATAAAAACTATTATCTGATTCAGAATTGTTTCCAGATGTCATTTATTACCCCACATGATTTTACATTGCTATAAATGGACAGTTAAAAACCTGGTCTCTTATTACCCCGCGTGGGGTTATTAGAGACAAGGATTTAATGAAAAATAAAAATAAGAAAAATTAAGAAAAAATTTAGATTAAAAAATCGATAAGAGTCCATTTAATGAAATTAATACGAGACATTTATTTCAAGTTATTTAGATTAATAGTATAGATTTTATTAATATTTTTTGTCTCTTTTTACCCCGGCTTCCCCTAGTATGAAATAAAAATGGGTCTAAAAATATTATTAAATCAAGGTGTTGGCAACTCTGGTTCTATAACTACTGCGGATTCGGTGATTTGCAAAATGGATGCTATCATAAATCTCAGGAGTTCATTTGGTTACATTATTGATTACTAGTTTGTGGAATAAAATTAAATATAATAAACATTCTGGTATATCAATAATAATAATAATAATAATAAGATATAAATTATTAAAACGAGAAAAGATATAAATACGCAGCTGGCCTTTGTATAAAAGTTTTCAGAATTATCGTACTTCAGTGGTAAATATTTAAAGAAAAGAAAAAAAAATAAGCAAATATGAAAAATAGAAACAATGAATCGGAACAACTTTATAACTATTAAAGTAAAGTTTTCGGTTGATTAACTTAAAATATACTTTTATGACACGTAGTGCAGAGTATTTCAGAAAAAGTTGGCTCTTATCAGTGTATATATATATTTTTCTGGATTCTGTTATGTGGGGGCGTTTTTCCAATTTAATTGAGGTACTGTGGCTACTGCTATTGAAATTACTGTGCGACCTTATTTAATACATTTTTGTCGGGAAATATTTTCTTATTCTGAACTGGTAACACCACTTTTCAGTGTTACTAAAGCATTACTTTATTTAACGGAATAACTTTGTGATCAGACATTAAATTTAACTTCAACAATCGATGCGGTAGATGTCAGAGACGTACATAAACGCCTGTGGCAAATAAAAAGTTTAATATGACTGCGCAAAATCCATTTTTTTTTTTTATATAAAAAATATTATCAAACCGAGTCATTAAGCGATTTTACAGTTCCTGGCTTAAATTTGCTTTATCATTTTCTAAAGTAGCACCGATATCATTTTGAACAAAAGTATATAAAATCACAATGTAATATCAATGTTTGACTTGCGGTTTAAAACTATAATTTAAATCATTAAAGATGTCATCCTTCCTAATCAAAATGTTCAAAACATTGATCAATAAATTAAAATAAAAATAAAAATAAATTACCTTACTTGAATCCATAAAAGAGGATCTTAACGTGGTTAGGTTATCGGAATTTAATGAGCCCACTGTGAAGTTGCTTTACCATGAACCTCCTCATTAAACATGCTTATAAATGATAGCTGTCTGTTGTGAATAAGAAATAAGAAGAAATGCAAATTCAAGAAATTTTATTCCAAATCTCACTAAGGTATGAAATATAGCTATCCTAAGATACTAAATTTTCAGCCAAAATGCATGTCCTATGAAAATATGTGGAACGTGTATATGCCTAAAATAACTGATGACAAGTAAATTTTAATTATACAAATACATAGGTGCCAAGTCTCCCGTTTTTCAAGGCAGACTTCAAACCGGAAAACTTTTATAGCTGTTTTCGGTTATATTAATCGTCGAAAATATATTTAACTTATTCCATTTAAAAATACTGGTGTTAATTCTGATTTAAAAGTTTAAAATGTTGGCAGCTCTGCAAATATAATATTAGGTTGATTCATAAATAATTTCCGATGCAGTTAAAATAAAATACACATCAATAACGTTATACAACGAATATGATAAAGTATATTAGGTATTATTTCCCGCCGAAGAATAAGCCCCTCCCATATTTATAATGTTACATCTTTGTAGGTGGAGTCTTAACACTTTCGCGACCGCATGTTTTTGTTTTTTTGACAGTAAGCTCCACCTGTGGCTGTTAATTTTTTATATTGCATTATTTTAAATCAATGTTTTCTGCATTAATATTTATAATATAAATGAATATACATTACAATTATACTCTTTCTAATCAAAGTATTTGTATCCATAATGCATTGATTAAAAAAATGTGAATACGGGTATATTGTTGAGAAATAATGTAACCTATGTAACCTGAAGAAACGCCCATTGGCGGAGTTACAGTTTTTCAAATGACGTGAATTCACGTCAGCGGTCGCGAAAGTGTTAAATAACTTCCTTTGTTTTTAGTACGCTTTTATTTTTCTTTTATTTAGTTACAAAATTATATCAATTTATTTTGTATTCTCCATTATTATGTATGACGTTCTCCCATCTTTTTGGCAGCTCATATATACCTTCCTTGTAAAATGTGCTTCGTTTCGATTGGAAAAAATTTTCGACAGCCTATCTGACATGTTCTCCAGATTTGAATATTTTTCCTTTCAAAAAGTTTTATAAGGTACAGAAAAGGTGAAAATCTGTCGGGGCAAGGTCCGGGGAGTGAGGTGGGTTCGGTAAAATAGACCATCCGAGCTCTGGAATTTTGTCTTGAGTAACCCTTGCTGTATGTGGTCTTGTATTTTCATGTAAAATAATGACGTTTTTGCTATTCGCGAGTGTAGGACGCTTTTCATGAAGTTTCTCTTTCGCTCTTTGCAGTTGCTGAACATATATGTGTGCAGAAATTGTTAAATTTGACTTCAATAACTCATGATGGATTAGTCCTCGACAATCCCACCATACGCACAATAAAATCTTTTTTCTATGTATGTCAGCTTTCGAATCTGGTAAGAGTTTTTGTTTCTTATCAAGCCACTGACTTTTATAGATCATATTCTCATAAGTAATCTAATTTTCATCGCCAGTTACTATCCTATCTAAAAAAGGCTCGTTTTTTTGTCGTGAGAGCAGACTTGTAGCGATAGAGAGGCGAACTTCTTTATTCTGTTCACTGAGATTGTGTGGTGCCCATACTCTTAATTTGCTGACTTTCCCTAATTTCTTCAGGTGGCATAAAATATTTGATTGTGGTGCATTCAACCTTTCTGCTATGTCTCTAGTTGTTTGGCGCAGATTTTGTTCCAATATAGCCTTTACAAGGTTGTTATCAAATTCGGAAGGACGTCCTGTCCTCATTTCGTCCTTTAAAGTCGTATTTCCAGAGCGGAATTTTGTAAACCAATATCTAACTGTCCGATCAGATATTAGTCCTTCACCGTATACACTTTTTTTTTTCAGCTGTCGCTTTAGCATTATTGCCTTGTCTGAATTCCCAAAGCATCACATGACGAATATGCACTTTTTTATTCTCCATTTTAGGAGTTTGGAGTAACAGTTGAACCAAATTTACACCAGACAAAACGACTGTTAGAGGAATAATTGAACCACAGATTATACACTAAGACAGATGGCACACGCAAATGAAATCAGACCAATGAGTACAGTAATGCCAATGACGGCTGAAAACTAATGTTTCCAAATATTTGCATAATTCCAATAAAATAAAAGGTGATCGTTATTCTGATTGGTTAAAAACGAACATAATATGCAAAATTCCACACCTTCGAGGAATTGTATTAATATTTGCAGTATGCATGATTTGACCATTGGTCCAATGCAAGTAACGCCCAAACACACTACATGATGAATCCAGGGGGAGGAGCCTATCTTTGAAGCCTTATTTTCATTGTATAGTGTTTCTGGTGTAAATTTTAACTAAACTGCAACGGAAATTATTTATGAATCGACCTAATACATTGAATAAACTCGAAGTGAGTTGAATAAACTGACAGTTGAATAAACTATCATTTAAATAAACTCGAAGAGTCATTAACATTCCTTCAAAAAAGCGCCCGAGACAACGTACAGTTGCTCTCTGGGAAATGTAAAAAGGCGCCGTAGTCTCCATAGAACGAAAATTTGCTACAGTTACAGCGGAAACTTGCTACAGCTATTTCCAGTACAGCGTCTAGAATAAACAGTGTGGAAAGCGGCAAATAAAATTGCACTAAAAAAATTAAGCCTCTCACCCGATGTCATTGTAATCGAAGCTAGTGTCACGACATCAAAACCGAGACTCCCTATTGGTTAATTATGTGCTCAGATCACGTGATTGAGCTGACGAAACTGGGAAAAGCCAATCAGGTCTTCGATTTGAGCAAAAGCTTCGATCACAGCGACATCTGGGGAAGCTTAATTTTTGTAGCATTATTTTAACATCACGGTTATAGGTGATTTCCACACTGTTTATTCTAGACGCTGTAATTTCCAGTATGAGCGAGCAAACTGTTGTACGTTTTGAAACGGGGATAAAGCGCCGCAGGTGCCACCTAGAGAGACTTTGCTATGGTTAGAATTTCCAAAGATCATAAGATGGAGAGAGAACAGGCTGTTTCAGATACTGAAAAGGGAAGAGGGTGCCACAGTTGTTACCGAACGGCATTTTACTAGAGTTAACATTTTCAATAAAGTTATTTGCACTATATGTCAATAAGCTGTTATAGGTCCTGAAACGGCAAAAACGCGTCGCAGGCGCCACCGAGCGGGAGTTTCGTACGGTTGGATTCTTCAAGGATCGCGAACAAGCTTGTCGCCGAATGCGGTTAGTAAAAAATAAGCTCAAATTTATTAACTTTTATGTCTTTAATTTATCTTCAGTATATAAATAGTAATCAAAATCGTTAAAAGCTATATTAACACAAATTACAGATTAGTTAGAGATTTTTTTTTTTTTAGTCATTTATTTACATATATGTATATTTATCATACAAAATTCGGTTTCAACAGTTCACACAAGAATATTTCGTATTAATTTTAAAATTATTGAAATAAGTTTTAGACTTTAAAGACTTTTTTAGACTTTAGATTTTTTGTAATTATACAGCAGTGCAGTAAATTCTTTGTAATATAATATTAATGTAGAGTTCAGTTTAGTATGCTCCATTATTGGAATTATTGAAAAAAGATTTAGAAAAAAATATGATTAAGCATGTTAAATATGATTATGTTAAATATGATTAAGCAGTTTAAATTTTGGCTTAAGTAAAGACAAAAATTAATAATAATAACTTTTCACATAAAAGTGATTTCTGACTTGCCATACTTACATTTCTTTCATTTAAATTGCATAAAGAAAGAAAAAATACTGATTATTATTATTCTTTTTAAATTTATTTATACTAACATAAACTTCTAAAATAAAATTTGAAGCCCGTTATACCGAACAAACAATGTCAGAAGAGGTTAACAGTCACTCCTCAATTCAAGCTACATAAATATAAAATTTAACTTTTTTTTTTTTTGAAAAGTTTATCTACTTTGAGGCTGCTTTATTATTTTCTCCCAAATTAACTATCCGCGGCGTCACGAAATTTAGGCACTCTTTTTTTCAATATGAACCACTACCTTTTAATTGTAATAGTTGCCTAAACACTTTACGAGCTAATTGTCTTTTTAGTATATATAAAATTAATCACTAAATTATTGGTGATTATTGAATAAAAAAGTGCCTAAATTTGGCAACACTAAATATATGCATGTAATAGTCCAAGTGCGGTGCATTTATAAATCATAGAAGCTGATATATTGTCTTCCCTTAATCAAAAATAAATTCTAGCATAGAAGCGGCTGCAGTTAAATCATATGCACCCAAACTGGATTAGCATAACTTTACATAATAGCCATCTCACATGGCAAATTTGGCGCGTTAATGCACTAAAGAAATTTAGCTTCCCTTTAAATTAAGGAAATCACAGCATAGCATAGCAATGCTACGTGTTGGGAGATATAACCTAAAAAATTTATATTAAATTTAAACAAAATATCAAGTTTGATGAAATTAATTGTATTTGTTCGTGAGATACAGCGACCAGAAAATTTTGCTATCACTCCCGCATAGAAAGATATTGACATTTTCTAAAAATTCTCCAATCACGTTCGGGAAATCTTAAAACGTACAAATCTATCGAAAACCAAAAGTCGGAATTTTTCATGAATCCAATGCTTTCTTCCTATGTATATAGAAGCACGTAAAATAATGTGTAGAATGTATAATATTACCAAATAATAATATAAATCTATCGATTTTTTTTCAAAAACCTATATTTAATTTTTCGGAAAAATATATTGGATTTAAGAAAGTTCTTAAAATTTAAATTTTCATGTAGTTTTTAATTTATTTTTTTGATTTGTTAGATGAATCATAATAGAGTTAATATATTTCATAAGATCTGAAAATTATTTTCGTGAAAGGACTAGTGTTTAAGAACTACTAAAAAATGGCTGAAAAAATTAAGAGAAAATGTACTCTTTTTTACCGGAAAAAATTATGATAAAGTTATATATATACCTAGAATATATATATACCTAGTATATATATATATATACCTAGTATACCACTATATCTAGTATATAATAGCCATATTTTAAGTTAAACAACTCCATTTCAAATAACAGAAATTATTATTTTTGGATTATCTTTTTTTAAAATTACTGGAACTTCTTCTCCTCTTCCTTCTTCTTCTTCTTTTTTTTTATTTTTTCATTGTAATTATTACTATGATGTGTATATATAAGAAGAAAGTATAAGATTTAAGAAATAAAACAATACACTTTTTAACTTATTGATTGTATTTATTACAAGAAAAAAAAAGTCTTTTAACTTTAATGAAAATTTTTGAAATTACAAATAACTAACTAAACACATCATATTAGTTCATTCACAGTATGGTATTCTTCGAAGCGATTTTCTATTCTTTGTCTGTCAGCAATATAACTTCTATGATTCTCAAAATATAGGGGGCTGCAATAACTGCGTAACAATTAAGTTTTAATGAAACTTCTGTGTAACAGAGAAAAATGTATAAAAGGCGGCTGCTGAAATATTAAGGTTTTAAATTCATAATTTCTAATTTTCAAATTCAGCTATTCTACAATTCTGTATTTTAAATTCTACTATTTTAAAAAAAGTTATCTTTCTCTTATTTAAATAACGAAATTTATGTTCTAAATAAAGCTATATTTCTTTTAGTTAAATCGAGTTATATATAACGCATACAATTGGGCAGCTGAAGAAAATTAGCAATCAAAACAAAATAACACTGATAACGGACGTTTTATATTTAATTATTTATTTTATTCTTTTATTTTATTGTATTTTGTTCTTTAACACGCGCTTTTGAATTATTACAAAATCGTGAGAATATTAATATTTACATTTCTTAAGATAAGTAATCTCCGGGAAATTACCTACCGGTTACTTTGGATAGCCTTTCTTACGTAAAATATACAGCTAAAATATCTAATGCTTAACAGATTTTATTAAAAAAATTAATAAATTAAAAAATTAATTTGGTAAATTTCCTACTGAACTGGATCTAGAAAGCTTATAACATCTTGCTGTGAATTATTTTTTCATATTATTTAGATTTAAAAAAAAAAATAGTGAAAAATTCTTTCTTTTATTGTATTAGTTTGCCATTATTTGTGAATATCATGACTGGGCATACGGCTGGGCATTTTTCTTGAACTTCGCGTATTTGCTAACTTTAAGCAACATTTTTGTTTTGTTACACACATTTTTTTTTTTTTCGTTTTATTCCCCTGTCAGCTTTTTTTGACAACTCACTCAGTTGATTAAGGCATTCTTAAAATTAGAGGAGGATTGATTAAGATGAACAGGGATGGGAACATGGATGCAGAACTCATATACCACTATCAATATAACAAAATTTTTTCCTTCTTAGGTCAACGATATTATGGACACAGAAATTTCTTAAACGAGTACCGGTATGATTTCTGCGCCCTTAATCCATCCTTGGATGAATACTAAATGATTGCCACTACTAATTCTATTCATAATTTACAGTTCTCGCTGAATTCAAGTACATTTTACATTTTCCTATTTGCTTTTCTTCGCCGTTTAAGTTTCCTACGCAATCAAACAGGTTAAGTATTCCTTTAAAGAAGTGTTTACACAGATGCCAACATTTTAATTTAATCCGGAGAATTGTTAAAAACGCCTTTTTTTCGTACCGCTTATTCTTAAGAATATTTTTTTCTTATTTTATTGAAGTTACGTATTCGAGAATATTTTTCTATTAATAAAGTGGTGTGAAATAGAGGCGTGTCTGAAAATACTGCGGAATAAATTAAAATATTGACATATGTGGTGTTTAATTCATTGAAAACGCTATTCCCACACTAATAAAGATGAATGTTTAAGATTATTTCTTTTAAGATAATAGAAAATTGAGAAAAAAGCACAGATTGTTTTACACGCTTACAGAAAGAGCTTCAGTACAATGTCTTAATTTTTTTCTGTGTCGCCTAAATATGTTAAAGTAATGTTTCAATCTTAAAAATGCATCATTCATGCAAAAATAAACATGAATAAGTAAGGTAGTTTCTTAAAGAGTAATAAAAAATTGAAAGAAATCCATGGCTTCACTAAATTTGTGCATAAAGGCCTTCAGTCTAGGGTCTTAATTAATTTCTGTATGGGATAAAATTTATACTTAAAATTTAAAATAGCTCAGAAAACTTTCTTATGCATCAGATAATGAGTGCAATTTTTTTCTCCGGTATTTTTGCACTTTCAGGAAAGGAGATAATTATTTTTTCCTCTTCAGAAAGTCGATTTAAGGTCTGAAGCTTTTTCTGCACGCAGTGATTAAAATGATGCTATGATATGTGGTTGATTGTTATATTATAAAACTAGCAGGCTTTGCCCGCTTCGCTGGTCACTAAATTTAAAGGAAACTCTTTTCTATATAGCTTTATAAAAATAAAATAAAATACTAAAATTGCTCAAAAGCTCGCTTCGGATCCCTGCTGCCTTCGGTAGCGATTTGGTCATCCGCTAAAACTCGGGCGCTTGTCCCTATTACCTGAGACAATGGTTTACCAATAGGCTTCCATTAAGTCCTTATTAGATAACAGTTTCGAAATAGATGGTATCGAAAAAAATGAAGTATCCCTTTTATGTTTGAATCCCAGTTACATATGAACAACACTATACGTGGTGCACGTAATATTTGCTTTTACGTTATTTCCTATGTTTATTTTGTTTATCCCCGATCAACCATAAAAGTGATAACAATTTCACGCTAAATATTATAATATGCTATGACCGGCTACGTCTGTTGCATGAGACAATTAATTTTTTGTGGTTATATATGATTCATGGTTTGTAAGCATGATCATAGTACCGCATTAATATAGTTCTCTTTGGCGACTTTTGAATTTTTGTCACCATTTTAGATTTAATCCCAACAAAACCACAGATGACGTCCAACACGAGGCCAAGTGCTGGTTGCCAGCAGTAGCTGCAGCTGGCCCGTCGGTGGCAAAAGTTAATGGTGCCGTACTGAATATGTTACGCCGGCCGTCAGTAGGCCATATTCAATCGATCCACTGTTGGCAGCCTGCAGTAAGTTAAAAATAAGTTAGTGGGCCAGTGAATGGATCGCTGCTGGCTGCTAGCAGTATGATGAAAATAGGTAATGGGCCACTGTTGGTAACCGACATTAGGTTGGAAATTGTTAGTGGGCCAGTGTTGGGCTACCTGGTGTCAAACATAATTTTTCTATGTTATTGCTGGCAGCCTGCAGTGGGCCAGCTGTGGCAAACATAAAAAATTACATTACTGCCGGCAGTCTTCATTGGCCCTTTATATTTTCCCATCAATAGGCCAGCAGTGATTTGGTTATAGCTAGTATATTTGTTTTATTGGTGATACCTTTAATTTTATTAGTGCTTTTCTCTCTCTCTCTCTCTCTCTCTCTCTCTCTCTCTCTCTCTCTTTTTCTAATGAGGCAGCAACCAGTTTTTTCTATGTATCCAATATTTAATTTGATTTTGTACATTCATTTTTAAATACTATTTACAAGTATTTGATTCGAAAACTATACTTATACATACAGGATTTCTAGTACAACATATATAGGAAATATTCAGTTGATCCATTTTCCTTAAATGCAGCTCTATGATAGGTTAATTATTTTGTTTTCAGTGCAAATATTTCTTTACATTTTTTTTTTTTTTTGGGGGGGGAGGATGAAGGGGTTTATCTTTTCTTTTAACGTGTTCAAATTTCAATATGTTTAACTTTGTTAAGTTATTTGATATAAATAATGGTAACTTTACTCGAGAAAATTACAAAATATTGAAGCAAAAATTGTTATATTCAAGTATGTAATAAAGAGAACATTGTAAAAAGCACCATTAACTGAAAAAGAAAAAAAGTAGCAGCAATTGTTTCTGGTCAAAATAGCACAAAGACCCTTCATCAGGCGAAACAAAATGGGCATAAGTGTCGCAAAAATGATTTGCTACATTCGTGCTTATTGTGAAATTGACGAAAGGATGTGGTATTATTTTAGCCTGAAGTAATCGATACATTTTTTTTTTTTTTTTTTTTTTTTTTTTTAAATTACGTTTATTCACAAAATTTTATTTTTATTACTATGAGGCTTTGTCCGGTTTGCTGTCCCTACAGTTAAACGAATGAAGAGATTAGAAAAAAAAAAAAAAAAAAAAAACAGAAAGAAAGAAAAGAAAATGAATGAATAAATAAATATATATATTTATATTACTTTAAAATTAACGGCTAAAGTAAAGAAGTTCCGATTCTTCGCTGCATTTGACAACGTCTCCGTCTATTGTGCAATGTTCGACCCAGGCTCCCATTGCCTTCGGCCACGCCTTTCGAGAGGTTCAGTTGGTGTGTTTATCAGCAGACAAATTGCGCTACCATTATTCAAAAACTACAGTTTTACTATATCTCAGTATCCATTAAACATTTTAGTTTTGGTACCATGTATCAGGGAATTTAATTAAACGAAATAGTTTTCCTAAACTTCGCTCTGTTATGCTAAAGTTATATTTAAAATAAATTTATTATATTATAAATTTTTATAATACGATTAATATAATTAAAGTATATAAAAATATTAATATAATATAATTATTCCACATTTATGTATTCATATCTCAAAAATTCTGTTAGCAATTTCGCGCCAAATATAATATTAAGATATGCTATTAACGCTATTTCAATCCTCTGAGGCAATTATGTTATTGTAGAGTTTAAATACCACTTCCAAATTTAAAAATTTTATTTTGATTTGTTTATTTTAATGATAAATAGTTAGTCATATTTCCAAATGTATGAAAGAGCAATACTTCGCTGTTTATAACTACTTCACTCGTGCCTATTTCATTCATTTAATAAATGGTCGTGGAATCATTCAGACCTGAAACTTTTATTATTATTATTAATGTTTTTTACAACTTTATAAATTTACAAAGTTCTTTATTTACTTTTTTCAACATCAGTTCTTCATTACATTTTTTGCTGTCGTAAGTATATGTTTCAAAATCAATCTCTCTCTCTATCTTGTTTTAGATAAGTTTATCTTAAATTATATTAAAATAATAAATTATGCTAGAAAGGTTTCAGAGAACCTTTAGTAAAATGACAGGAAAAATAGTGTTGAAGGATGAAGAAAGTAAGTAAACTTTATATATAATTATGAAAAACACACCAGTCGTTTCCACTCAAAATAATTAAGCACGACCCATCATCGGAAAAGATATGTTGACTACGAGTTCAGCATAATATTATCGACGAAATGTAGTAGCGTGAAAACAGCATGTCTGCAAAATCTTGGAAGTCGACAACTGAGTTAAAACCTATATTTGCCATACAGCGACGATTAGAGATAAAAGTTTATTTGAAATTCAAAAATTTCAAATTTTTAAAAAATGTCGTTTTTTCTGTCATTTTATTAATACCAAAATTCCTATTTTCATATCTATCTTTTAATGTATAAAAAGTAGAATAAATGGATGTGTAAGAATGTTTCAGGCTACAAAATATCTTCCCAATTGCGGGATTTCGCAATTATTAAGAAAATTATTAGAAAATAAAATTTGAATGATTCCGACAACAGTAAAATAAGTTCAGACAAATCGACCCACTTTAAAATAATAATAATAATCTGCACGACTTTTATCAGTTATTAGTACATATATTTTATTTTACTCCTTTTTATTATTATTATTATTTTAAATAAAGTCGTCAGTAAACATAAAATTGATCTATCAACTTACACATCTAATAATTTTCCTCTTAAAGCAAACTGATACACACGTCGTCAAGGTATAAAAAAGAGAGTTCACACACAGAATTAACAACAACAACAACAACAACAAAAAATAGAGCAGTTTTTTGAAACACTCATTTTCAATATTTGTAATTGCTTTCTCCTAATTAGGTGAAATCTCGATGCCGAAAGTTTAGACCGAATACAGTGCTTCCATTATCTACAGTATTCGGATTATGGAAATTTATAATAATAATAATAACTAGCAGGCTACTCCCGCTTTCCTGGTCACTATGTTTAAATGAATTTTCAAAATAATTGGACCAGTATTTATTTTTTACATCACATTATTAAAAAAAAAAAAAAAAAAAAAAAAAAAAAGAGAGAGAGACAGAGAGAGAGAGAGAGAGAGAAACTACAAATATTTTATTGAAATTGCTCTAAACCTCGCTGCCTACGGCACCTCTTTCTCCATCCACACAGTAGAGTGAGCACCAGAGCGCAGACAGGCACATAGATACTTCTCTACACAAACCCTGGCATAATTTCAGATAGAAATCGTTATTTTATTAAAGAATTTGTTTAATAGCGTACTTCAAATAATTTAATATCTAAGCTGTTAATAAATAAATATCCTCCTTTATAGCTCCTTAAAAAATAAAGTTTCCACTCCATGAATCTTTATACTATTCATGCGATGATGACATGTATTACACCTAAAAACTTTTAGACGCATACTTAGAACATTTAAAAATTCTTTCAATTAAAAATAAAATTGAAAGATTAAAATTGAAAAATTAAAATAAAATTGAAAAATTAAAATTAAAATTTTTTCATTTAAAAAAATTGATGAATTGACTTTTCTTCTACATTTTTTCTACTTCATTTTGTGAACGCTGTTTTTCTTCAACTTGATAAACAAATCTCCTTCCTGCCCAATAGCCAACCCAAATAAACGCTGATGCGGCAACTATCAGTTACATGTTGTTTTTAAGTACAGCTGGTTTTCTGATTTATCGTGTAGTCAGAGATATAAGTGTGCACGTGTGTGTAGTATTTCTTATGCGTGGAAAAATTCAATAAAAATAATTTCACTTGTTAATATAATGTATAATTTTATTTCAAATATTTTGGGGTGTGTTTTTTACATTTTTCAACAAAATATAAAATTGCTTAGACCTCTGTTCATCTATCCGCTAATTTCCTTTTTCAAAATATTTTTAGAATTCCATAAAACTCATATATGTTATTTCAGGTTTTCCAGATTTATTGTAGGAATCTTGTCACAAAAAGTTGTACAGGTAGCACAAATGGTTTGAGTATAAAAAGGCATAAAAAAAATGATACATTACAGTCTAGGAGAAATTTCTTATCAGCGCGCGTAAAAATTTTTATACAACGGTAAAAATATAAAACAACATATATTTTAAAGATGCAATAAAAAATGTTTCCAATCAAAAATAATAAAATAAATATTTGTGATTTATTTATTAGCGGTGCATATAAATATTCTTATCCGTTACGGAAAATTGATGGGGGAACTATTTCAGTTTCATAAAAGTGAAATTATTTTTCTTACTTGAATTAAAATAATAATAATAATAATTATTATTATTATTATTATAAATAAAATAGAATAGTTTGTTATCCCAGATAGCACATAACGTTGTTATAGCGTTCCAAATAAGTCTGAACAGTGAAATTTTAGTTATAATAACGTTAAAACAACGTTATGTGTTACTGGGGATGGTTATCACTTTTTTTCTGTTTATGATGGTTTATAGAAATTACATATTATTAAAATTATTTCCGGCGATGAAGGCAGTGGATTTGATTTTCATTTCAAAGAAGTATACTGTACTAAATTTCGAAAGAAAATCAATTTTATACCAAAATCTGAGAAAATAATTTTATTTACTTTTTTTAAGTATTTTACTTTCTTATATGTATATATATAGAAAGAAAAATTTCGACTTCCGGTTTTCGATGTATTTTCATGTTTTGAGATTCCAGAACATCATTTGGCCATTTTTAGAAAGTTTCTCTCTGTGAGGGTGCATAAAAAAAATTGTAGACGCTGTATCTCATAAACCAATGGACGAAATTTAACCAAAATTAATATGGTCAGGCCATGATTAAAATCTTTCCCTATTACATTTGTGGACCATTCACTCAATACATAGCGCTATATTTCTACTTCTTCGTAATTTTCAGTATAACGCAGTATAGGAGGAAATTTCATATAAATGTACAGTCGGGAAAAAAAAAAAAAAAAAAAAAAAAAAAAAAAAAAAAAAAAACGCAACACTCAACATAACTTCGTTTCTAATCGATGTAGAAAAATGTAGTAGGTATCATTCGACGGGGAATTGTGAGTAGTTTCAGAAAATGAACTGAAATTTTGAATTGAGGGTCCTCTACATATTAAAACGCGAACCAACTTTGATTTTTTCAATGGTAATGCCCCCTTTTTATTTTATATTTGAATTCCTGGGATCGCGACAACGCAAAAAAGTATATTGGTTGTATATTTTACTTATTTTTTCACAGAGTTATAAGCGTTTAAAGTTTGAAGGTGCTAATGTTAAATTCGTATTTCAAACTTTTATTAATATCTTCACAAAAAATAACTTGATCGATATAATTTTTTTTTTACGAGATACAGTGAAGAAACCCAAACATAATCCATCATTACTTTTGATTCTGAAAAATATTTTTAATTCTGAAAAATATTAATAAATTCATATTCATAAAAATTATGAATTATGACCTATATTAATTTTTACATAAAATGAATCCTAATGCTGAAAAATATGGGTGTGCAAATTTGCAGCTCATTCCAGTAATTAGTTTTCGAGATATAAATAAATCTTTCTTTTGGAGTGGTTTAGGGGGCCGTCTCTTATAAAGTTTTGCATGAGATAACAAATCAAATCTCAAAAAATAACAAAGAAAATTAAACAAAATATTTTTATTTTTTATTTACTGGTCAATTTATATAACAACAACGTCAAACGCAAAGAAATGAAAGAAAAATGATGATTTTTAGACATTAGTGTTAGCATCTGTTTTCTAAAGAAGACAAGCCCCGCCTTCATCGTTCTTCAAAACAAAACAGTACAGGAAAGTAAATATGACATTGTCTATTCGTGTTAAACCCCTTATTTTATGTTGACAAAAGATATGCACAAAAGGTATTTTCTTCATCGATTAATTGGTGATAAATTTTGAACCTTTTAAACGAATACTAGAAGAAAAAAAAATAACTAAATAGGCGGGGTTTACTGTTTTAAATAAAAAATAGATTTAATGTGAAATTGTCAAACATAAAAAACGAATGGAATTGGAATGCAAGACAGAATTGTAAAATCGTTTCTTAACTACCGTCATAGTTAAAAAAGGCTTAACCATTTGCTTCATATATTGCTTTATTTTATTTTATTTATTTATTTTGTAGGGAGACGATTATTATTTTAAAGACACTTTAATCTTTAAAATTTTATTAATATATTTTAACTTCATACGTTTTTAAAAACATACTTTAACTTTTTTAAATATATTTTAACACTTTTTGCGACCGCAGGATTTTGTCTTTTTGACACACCCGCCTACAGGCGTAAAAACTCTCAAAATAAATATTTCAGAACAAATTTTCTGTATTCACAATTATATTACAAATGGATATACATTATAATTATATTCTTTCTAATCAATATATTTCTATCCATAGTATATTTTATTGCAAAAATATGAACACTGGGTACACACTTAAGAAATAGGTAACACACAAATTACGAAAGAAACGCCCACTGACAGAGTTACTGATTTTCAAATGACGTGAATCTACGTCAGCAGTCGCGAAAGGGTTAATTAAAAAATTATATTTTCATAGAAATTATAAAACGAATCGTATAGTGCCAAAGAGTTTAACTGATCCAAAACACGTAAATGTGATTAAAATTGTTTAATAGTTACTTCATGAACCCTTACAATAATTTATCCGAAAAGATTTAGTTTATGCGTTTTTGTATATATGTATATATTATTTCATTTCGTATATTATGTTACACCTACGAAAGAAAATTTAAGCTTTATTGGTGATCGGTATAGTCATAATAGACACTTTTACTTGAAAAATATTGCGCTTTTTTCAAAGAGTACTGTATGGACTAATCGCAAGTGTAATGTATTTAAACATACCTAAAATTATCTAAAAAAGTACAGAAGTAAAAACAAATGTAAAAAAATTGAATTTAGGATAATTAAGGAACTGGAAAAACGGAAACGTTTTATTAATTTTTATAATTACTTTTTTCATCAAAGATTTCCGGTGTGAAACATTAAAATTTTGTATATTTCTTATGGGATCTTAATTTTATTTTTCTACATTTAAAGATAACCCCCTAACACATTTCTGATTATAACTCTATAAATACTAAAGATAAAGTATACAAACAGTATACTTTTCCGCGTTGCCAGGTTCTCAGAAATTCGAAATTGTAGTCAAAATTGGGTGTTGCTATTGAAAAAGTCAAAGTTGGCGCTCATTTCAATATGTATATGACCCCTAATTCAAAATTTGACGACATACTCAGAAAGTGCTTTTAATTTCCTGTTGAATTATGTCTATTAGATGTTCCTGCGTCAATTAATAACGAAATTACTGCGGGTGTTGCGTTTTTTTTTTCCCCGACTGTACCAATGATAATTATTATTATTATTTTTTTTAAATGAATTAAAAAATAAATATTTAAGTAACGAACAACCAACCAGGATTTTTCTTTTTTTTTTTCTAGAAGTTGAGAAATCGCTCGGCTTTTCCCGCGAGGGACTAAATTTCCAATGCTTGTATTTTTCAAAAGAACTCGTCAGTACCTTTTAAGTAAATAACTGAACCAAATTTGTGGTAAATTAAAACAAAATTATAAATTATATTCAATTAAATAAAAGAGCATTTTTTAAGTTGTTGGCACAAAATTGATTTTTTATTTATTTATTTATTATTATTATTATTATTATTTTTTTCGATATTGAGAAACATTGTTCTAAGATGAAAATCGTTTGCATGCATTCGGGAAAATAATCTTATCAAATTATCTGCACAACGCGAATTTGCATAATAAAAAATATAAATGAAAGTTTTGTGGTGCTGCAACATACTAGTTTCTGTCAAAAAAAAAAAAAAAATAAATAAAAAAAAAAAAAATAAATAAATAAATAAATAAAAAAATAAAATCAATAAATTTGCTTAAAAATATCACATATATATAATTCAACCGTTCGTTTCAAAGATATTGACAAATTCTTTTCAAGGATACCCATATTGTAAATTTACTTAATCCAAATGTACTTAATCTGGTATACTTCTCCCTCAGGGGTGGAGGATGCAATGTTTGTACATTTACAAAAAAAAAAAAAAAAAAAAAAAAAAAAAAAGTAGAAGTAGTAAATTTTTTAGACTACTAGCGCTTTCATAAATTTCTGTGCACGCACCGAGAGACAGATAGACAATTTTTCAAATTAAGTTTATCAGAACAACACAAAACGTGTAAAATCTATCGAAAACCGGATGTCGAAAATTTTCCCGAATCTAATGCTTTCTTCTTAAATACACTTAAGGAAGAAAAAATAAAAATAAAACATTAGTTATAAATATTTATTATTATTCTAATAACTTTCTCCAGTCCATTTAATATAAATATATAAATTAAGACCATAATTTTTATTTTATTAAATTAATAATTAAAATAATTAAAATGAAACAAGAAAGTTTACGACTATCATAACTTACTTAAAACGGATCAACTGAATATTAACTTTCTAAAAATCCTTTTATTATAAAAATGACTTTAGATTCAAACACTTTTAACAAATAGTATTTAAAAAATAATAGAAAATCAAATTAATAATTGAATTACTTACTCATATAATCTTTTTGAATGATTTAACATCTTTCAGGCTCGCAGCTACACCTGCAGACTACAATAACGAACAAACTTCGTATGAAATGGCAGACGGCGAGCGAATTTCAAATCAACAGAAAATAAATCACAGCGCCCTATAAACATACAAATTGATTATGGCCTAATAATTTGTGGCCACAACATGAAAAACATGATGTTGGCCTTATAGTGACAGCCTGCATAAAGCCAACTGTGTTTATGCCACTTCTGGGCCACCGACCATTTTTCTTTAGGCCTTCAATACTGCTGGAAGCCATAAACGGCCCACTGCTGGAGTTGAGTGGGGCAACCGGCAACTGATGGCAAGTGCAGGATGCCGGCTGTAGGCCATAACGAGCCCATCAGTATAAGTTTTACTGGGATCCCTTGTAAAAATAAGACTTAATACCTTGTAACAATATGCTATGAGCGCTATTTCTGCCATATTTTAGACAACTAAACTTTTAATGGTTATATATATTTTCCATTAAACATATTTTTAATTTTATATATTTATTTAAATATTGATGAAATTTGAACTTCAATTTGGTCTAGTGTTGTACAAGCTGTATACTATATGTTTGTGTTTGTGAAAGAAAATTTAAAAACAATTCAAAACTACAATTTTTAATCCCACTTAAAAAAACATGTGACTTAATTAGTAGCACATTAAAAAAAAATTTCCAAACGGTTTCCATACAATCTCCTGCTGTTGCCACCTAAAATACATACATTAGTTAATTTTAAAAAATCTAATTGTCCGATCGATAAGCTGTTTAATCCGTTGGATTCACAAAAATTGCATCTTTCATTTGGTATCTTATTATTTGTAACAATACGACTGATATTTCTAAATTTTTTTAATTTACTTTCCTCATTTTAAATAAATGTAATTTTTATTGTTCACGTTTTTTTTCTGTCGAAAAAATAATGATAATTTTTTTGGCAACAATTAAATTAAGGATTAAAATTAAATATTTTAAATAAATGTAATTTTTATTGTTCACGTTTTTTTTTTTTTTTTTTTTTTTTTCTGTCAAAAAAATAATGATAATTTTTTTTGGCAACAATTAAATTAAGGATTAAAATTAAATGGCCAATTTATCAGTAATTAGAAGGTTTTTATTTTAGCATTTTAATAAACCCTTTAGTGGTCGCTAGTTGGTCGATTTGCCGCCCATTTTTTAGTGTTGCCAGATTTTTTTATTCAATAGCCACCAAAAATTTTTATAAGTAGCATTTGATATACATAAAACACGAATAAAATCCAAGAAATGTTGGTCACATCACTTCTTAAAATTATTGGTGAGACGTAAATAAAAAGTGTGCAATTTTTAATAGGTGGCGCTGTCTATAGCGACTACTAACGGGTTAATTAAAAGAAAACTAAAACAAAATTCGAAAATCGGGCTTCGAGGTGCATCAGGAGAGGTCATTACGAACCACCATGCAAATTTTTGTAGCTCAGCCATCTGCCGTTTCTTAAAAATCTCTGGAAATACATACACAATGACACACACACACACACACACACAAACATCTTATTTTATTACATGTATAGAATAAATAACGAATAAATGTAACAAATAAGTTTAACCAAAAAAGTAATATTATTGCATGTATATTGTCCACTAAGAAATCACATAATACACCATTCATTTTGGCATCGCGTTGAAATTTCTGAGAACTGTAAAATACATATTCTATTAAACTAAGTGCGATATCGTTCAAAAGAAAAACAAATAGTCTCTGGAGGCAGACAGGACCAATGGGTGGTAAACATTAAAATTTCGAATAGAAACAAAGCGGTGAGGGTGGTATATTTAACAATACGTTGGAAAAATCTCTTCGAAACAAACAGTTAATGAACAGAAAATATCTTCTTCGACTATATAGTTTTAGGAAGTTTCCGTTTAAAGCCCTCCCCCCTCCCTCTTTCCCCTGTGTCTCGAAAAGACCTTGAAAATTTGGAAAGAGTCCGCTTGGTTACGTTACTGAATACTGCTTTATGGAATAAAATTACTTATAAAAAACATTTTTATATAAAGGTATATTAAAAATAAGATTCAAATTATTAAAACGAAAAAGATATAAATATGCAGCTGACTTCTGTATAACAACTTTCAGAGTTATCATTCTTCAGTGGTAAATATTTAGAAAAAAAAATATATGCAGAAAAATTGAAATTAAAAACAGTAAATCTCAACAACTCTGTAGCTATTAATAAAATTTTATGACATGCGTGTAGAGATTTTCAGAAAAAGTTGGCACTTTATTGTGAATATCTTTTTTCAGGATTCTGCTATGTGACGCGTTTTTCCAATTTTATTTAAGTACTGCAACTGCAACTATTGAATTTAGTGTGCGACCTTGTATAACAAACTGTTGTCGGAAATATTTTCTTATTTTCAACTCGTAACACCACATTTCAGTATTTCTCTAAAACGCTACTTTATTTAACAAATTATTTTCTGATTGGGTATTATATTTAACTTCAACAATCGATGTGGTAGATGTCATCGACGTTCATGAAGGCGTGCGGCAAATAAAATGTTTAACATGAATGCGCAAAATCCATTTTCGAGTGAAAAGTGTTATCAGACTGAGTCATTAAGTGACTTTTATAGTTCGTGTATTAAGTTTGCTTTATCATCTTCTAAAGCAGCGAAGATTTCATTTTTAATAAACGTTGAATAAAGTTACAAGGTCATACCAATATTTGACTTGCGGTTTAAGACTATTCTTTAAGACATTAAATAAGCAGGGATGGAACACGGGCGCAGAATTCATACCACTCTCAATGTAAAAAAATGTTCTACTTCTTAGATCAAAGCTATTTTAGGTAGAGAAATTTCTTAAACGGATTCCGGTATGAATTCTGCGCCCGTGTTCCATCCCTGAATAAGTCAACTTCTCTATTTTGTTCAAATCGAAACACCCAAAAGGCTGATCAATAAAATAAAATAAAATAAAAGATTAATTGCATTATTTCAACCTGTAAAAAAAGCTCTTAACACATTCTCAACCGCATACTTTTTGTCTTTCTGGCAGTAAGGTCCGCCTGTGGGCGTTATTCTCCCGAGTTAATATTTATTTTCGAACAAAATTTTGTGTACTCACATTTATAAAACCAAATGAATATACATTATAATTATATTCTTTCTAATCAAAGCATTTGTATCCATAGTATATTGATTGTACAAATATGAACATTGGGTATATTCTTAAGAAATAATTAACATACAAATTGCGAAGGAAACACCCACTGGCGGAGTTACAGGTTTTGAAATGACATGAAACTACGTCAGTGGTCATGAAAGCGTTAACCTAACAATGCAAAATTCAAGAAATTTTAATCCAAATTTCACTAATGTATGAAATATGACTATCCTAAGATACTAAATTTTTAGCTAAAACGCATGTCCTATAAAAATATGTGGAACGTATATATGCCAAAAATAACTGATGACAAGTAACTTTAATTATACAAATAACATAATACGTATACATTCAATAAACTCCAAGAGTCATTAACATTCCTTCAAAAAAGCACCCGAGGCAACGTACAGTCGCTCTGTGAGAAAAAAAAAAAACTCTTTTAAATTTCTAATGAGCGAAAGTTTAAATATAACCTCCCTGTAATTAAATTTCTTAGAATTTATAAGAGAATTTTGAAAGTCTTCCCCTTAAAAAGCTGATTACTGGACTGTCACTTCAAATATATGCTGTAACAATCTCATAGTTGCCAACATTGCTAATATTTAAATCAGATTAAAATAAGTTAACTAGTATCATTATAAGTAACTAATTAGTACGTTTCAAACTAATACGAGCTGAAGAGTGGAATTTTTTTTAAAACAGCTGAGAACATTGTACAGGGATGGAACACGGGCGCAGAATTCATACCGGATTCTGTTCAAGAAATTTCTCTACGTATAATATCGTTGATTTAAGAGGTAGAAAATTTTCTTACATTGATAGTGGTATGAATTCTGCGCCCGTGTTCCATCCCTGCATTGTATAACATCAATCTGGATATATTTCATTGCATCGATTCTATTTTAATAATTTCATCTATATTTGTCCCTTTAAAAGAAGAATGAGAGGACATAACATCTCGTATTAACAGCATCGTACTAACAGAGCTGCCAACCTAATCCGGCAAATTGTTTGTACCGCCCCCTTTTCTACGCCACTTAATATTTACAGGGATGGAACACGGGCGCAGAATTCATACCACTATCAATGTAAGAAAATTTTCTACTTCTTAAATCAACGATATTATAGGTAGAGAAATTTCTTAAGCAGATTCCGGTATGAATTCTGCGCCCGTGTTCCATCCCTGTATTTAGAGTATTTGTTTTCTTAATTCATCGTAAATATATTTGAAGTGAATTAGTTTAAAAATTAAGTGGTGTAGAAAAGGGGCGGTACTAAAATTTGCCAGATTAGGTTTAAAGCTCTGTACTAACCAAGAAACCATCCGAATGGTGTAATAATAGAAATCAATTAAATTGTGTTCATTCGAGAGGGCATAATCTAACGTGATTTTCGTCGCATAAACTGTTTGCTCTCGTGAGCGCGTTCTTGAGATATCCTTTTTTAGAGTAAAAACGTAGTAACGAGACAGATATGGGAGGAGTCCCGATAAAGCTGTCAGAACTATGTTTTATCAATTTGTATATTTCACATTAACGAATTTTAAGTCATTATATCTCCATAGAATGTATCTTAAAGCTCAAATGAACAACTAATTTATGCACCAAACAACACCTTTGTCCATGCTCTTTCGATTATTGCTTGTTTTGGATTTCATTCATCATTTCAGTTAAACTTGACTTTATAGATTCAGGTTATTGTACCGATTATTGTACCGATTATCGTTATTGTACCGATTATCAGTGAACTTTTAGAATTTATAAATCGAAAACGAGCAGACTAGGGTAATTGATTTTTCCGTCAAAAAAAAAAAAAAAAAAAAAAACAGGTTTATAATGCTCTTTTGATTGATGCTTGTTTGGATTTTTTTTTATTATTACAGTAAGGGATCTTTTACTGGTAAGAAAAGAAACCACAGAACCTTTTCTCCCTCACATATTTAGATTTCGTTTAAAATTACTTCGAGGAACATATTTACCTATCAGTATTTGACATGAAAAACAAGTTGATAATTTTTAATTTACTATCGCATTTAAAATGAAACCTCTGGATGCAGCCGAACTTAAAGTTGCATAAAATAGATTACTGGTAACAGGGGTATGTTGAAGGTAGGGAAAACGAATTCAAGACAAAGTCATGCTGATTTTAATTAAAGATCAACCTGTCGAGAAGCCGATAAACCTTCCCTTTGTTAGATCGAAATAAAATTCCATCTGAAGGACTGCTTTTTAAGAATTTTGCAAAGAATTGATATTAAAAGAATATTATACCTGAGACCAGAAAATTTATTCCTTTTTATACCAGGAAATTCAAATGAAATTTCTTATACATAAAAATTAAATTTCAATGAAGATTTTGTACACAGCCAAAACATTTTATGATTTCAAGGAATCTTTCTGCTGGAATGGCAGTTAGAAGATAATACAGTAAGTTAAAAAAAAGGCTGTAGCGTGCATTGACCTTCGTTTTTCGTTTCATTTTATTTTCCTAATGAAGAGAAATTAGTAAAAACAATTATCGTATACGCAGAACATATGTCAAGATATTAACTCATCAATCATTAAAAGTCTTTTGCTAGAATTAATATAAATAACACTTAAACCTATATAATATTTTAGAAAGATAAATAAATAAACAAACTTCAGCATTTAAAGTATAGCTGGCACGATAGAATGTCCCCAAAACTGAACCAAAATCGTCACACAAACTGTTTTGCATATGTAAAGTCATAAAATAAATTCCATACTTTTATATAATATATTTACAGCAGTGTTAAACAGACGAGAGTAACAGAATAAATTTTTAAATACAAATGCTGGTGTTCTCATAACTCAGTAGACATTAAAATTTTTTATAAAAATTGAAGTAATTGGGAGAATTGAACGAGGTTTGTGAAAACATTATTCTCGTGAAGGCGGGATATTTTTAGATAAAGAAAAAAATAATAATTAACATCTTCCTCGATAGAGGACATTGTATATGAGAAAATCATATATTCCAGTGAAAATCTATGTTTATTTGCTTGCAATTGATTATAGGCATGTAAATTCTATTATATGTGTCCGCCATCAACATAAATTACAGTTTGAAAACGAGTTACAACACCGCTAACTGCAGCGCTTCAGTTGGCAGTTTTTTCCTGAGAGAAAACACCTTTACCAATAACACTTTATCCACCAAGTCAGTATCGCAATTAAAACTTCATATATGCACAAATAGGAGCCAAAATAAGGAATAAGCTGTATTAATTGTAAAACAGTTTCATTCATAATGCTCTGATTGACATAATTGTCGCTACTCATCCATGCAGCGTCCTCTCTCGACGAAAAATTTAACTATTTTTTTTTCTTTTTTGAAAAAAAAAATCCCATTCACGAGAATAACTTTTTTTCAAACCGCGTTTTATTCTACCAATTCCTTCAAATTTTATTAATTTTTAAATATCTACAGATTTAAGGGACAGTCGGTATATATGGTTAATCAAACTAAAATTACCATACAATACTGAATAAAATTTAGATTTAAATGCCTACAATTTACTGATTATAAAAAGAAATAGAATATGAGGTAAGAGGCTTAGTGGTCACTCAGAATAATTAACAACAATTTAAATTTGTATACCAAAAATACAAAATTAAATTAAATGAATAAACGCATTCTTAATACATTGTCATTTGAGTAATTTTCTATTTTTTACATTAAATTTTCCCTTAAAGCAGTAATCGCCAACCTTTTCTATTTCAAGGATCACTAAATTCAAAATTTTAAAATTTCCAGAAAACGAATATTATTGTTTCAAAAACTTAAATATATCTCTAGAATAGTAATCAAAGAATAACCATTTGTTAAGTATAAAATAAACCTCCTTAATATATAGCATTGCAAAACAAATGTAAATAAATGTTGCCAATGTTCTTAACCCTCCGCGTACGGTGCCCGTGATATCGACAGGCAAAAGAATTTTAACATTAAATTTTACTTACACCACAATTTCTGAAATACTATTTTTAAGAGATAAATTAATGAAAATTATTATCCCACTAAATTACATTTACACCACTAACTGTAAAATGCAATGTTTGATATTAAAAATTCCTGAAAACTGATGAAATATGTTTTCAGTCAAAAATTGTAGTATTAAAAAATAAGACTATTTGCAACCTGTGTATGTAAACACTGTAAATACAAAATAATCTCCCCGTACTCGGAGGGTTAATTAATTTCTGGAGTATTTTTAGCTCCGCCATTATTTCATACCACTTACTTTTTTAAATATTTCGTGTTTTTTTTTTTTTTTTTTTTTTTTTTTTTTTTAACTGTAATTATACACTGAAGAAAAGTATTCGATAAATATATAGTGTAACCACGTCACGTTTCATAAGACTAGCAGTGAGGAAGAGTCCAAAAGCTTGCAGGGCTGCCAAACTGAACGACATCTGGGATTTAATAAATATCCAGTTATTTCGTGTTCCGTTATTGCTTATTTTCCTTCAAATCACTCCTATTTCAGGACTGGACACTCTTTGAGTTCGTAATTGCGCAGAGGCTTCCATGGTCGTAAGAAATGGGGTTAAAGAATAGTGGTGTGAAATAAAAGGGGGGCTAAAAATGTTCCGGAACAAATTAAGAAAGTTGGCAACTCTGAAAGAATCATAGTTCAAGTTTGTTTTATTGTAATAATACAATTATGGGGAAAGAACGTTTCTTATTTCCATAATATAAGAAACTCAGATGAAAGATTATTATTTACGGTGAAAAATTTGCTCTTATCGTATATAAAACTGTATTTATTATATGTTGTAATCATACCTACCAACATCGTAATTAATATTCCGTAGTGCTGTTAGTCCCACCCTCTTTTTCTACCATTAAAATTTTAGAGTGATGTCCTCCAAATGCAATTACGATTAAATACGAAGAAAAATAATCTATAAACAGCTGGCATGAAAAAGAATCGGGGCCAACAAAATTACGGAATATTAATGAGGATGTTGGAAGATATGATTGTAATAAACGTATTGTTAGGTAAATAAAATCCAACTCGGAAAATTATATTTTTTAAACACACTTTTAACATTCCAATCTAAGTACCAGATGCAGATCAGAAATTCAAAGAAATTATTATGCCTGATACTTTATTCAAATTCTAGTGATCGAGAAAATTCCAAATAACCTCTTCCGGAATTTATTATCTCATGTTGTATATAAAGTTGCGAGTATGAATGACTCAAAAAATCCTGAAATCAAAATTTATATCAGAATAATTTTTAATATAATAAAAAATTGCAAATAATGTTAAGATTTTTCTGCAGAACACTAGTGGTCCAAGAACAATCTGCTGGCGACCTTTGCCATAAAGCCTTAATTAAATAATCAAATGATAACATACGTGTAGATAGTGTTTAACTCAATGACTATACATATTCGTGATTCAAACTTTTTAAATTTATATTAAGCATTGGCTGAGTAAAATCCTAGCGCACGCATACACCGACGGCACTTAAGACGCTAAGCAAAAAAAAAAAAAAAAAAAAATACTCTTGTTATTGTTGTAATATTTTATTATTATTATTATTACTAGCAGGGTACTCCCGCTTCGCTGATCACTATTTTTAAATGAATCACAATAATTAATGTATTCTCAAAATTGCATTAATTTTTATCATGTGATAAAAAAAGAAAAAACAAATTTTGATCGGGAAAAATTTCGCACGGGTATCTACGGTATATTATCTACGATAGTCGGTTGATGGAAGTAAAAAGAAAAATAAATATTTTTTAAGTCCCCAAAACCTATATATACCACGGTAGTCGGGTAATGGAAATAAAAAGAAAAAGGAAAAGTATTTTTTAGTTCCTTCAAATGTATTTTGTTGCTATGGAAACTACTATCGTCTATTGGAAGATAGATTACGTGTTAGAATAAAATTTAATTTGCAATTAAAATATAACTGCTTTGTTTATTAATGAAAATTGATGAAATTTTAACTGCAGGTTGGTTTTGTACTGAATATGTTGTATATTAAGAGTTGTTTGCGAAAAAGAAAATTTGAAGCACTTTGAAATTTGCAATTTTTAACCCCAGTTCAAGATCATGTGACATTAGTTACTTCCACATGTTTTGTTTCCATTCCAGACAACGGTTAAAATCGTCTGCTGATAGAATGCCTCTTTTTAAGCAATAAGCCGTAGATTTTTGGTCATTTTTCAATCGGCGTGGGTCGACGTTTTAATTAATATCTCCGAAACTAATTAAGATTTTTAAATTCTGTTTTCAGGAGGACCTTGGAAAGGCTCCAGAGCATCCGTATGTAAATTCTTGTACTTGTGCGTTCAATAGGGGCTGAACGTATAGAAGAACACACGGACAGACAGACAGACAGACAGACAGACAGACAAACCTTTCCTTTTATTATTATAGATTATTATTATTATATTTTATAAAATAATGTATGATTGCCTAGTATCACATCTATTTTTATTTATTTACATTTTTTAAAAAAATATTATTCTCGTTTGATCATGGTTCGTACGGCAATGCCTTTTTTCAAGGACTCTCTTACCAGTATTTTTATACAATACATTTCCTTTAAAGTTTTAAGGCTTTTTTAATATCAAAATTTTTAAATAATAATACTTGTGCAGAAAATTAAGAAAATTCAAGGACTGTACATGTTGACGCCAATAGTGTGCACTTAAACACCTATTGATCTAAAAATTTATTTAGATTTATTTTTAGTTTCAAAATATTTAAAAAAGGTAAATTCAAACATTATCATTTCAAACAAATAATTTTTAGATACATCATAATATTATTCAAAATGAGTTTCATTCATATCAGCAGTGGTCGTAGTCTTCGCCTTTTCTTTTCAGGATACATTAAGAAATGAGAAAGTATGCCCTCAATTTCTTAACCCTCAACTTTTTTCCCGCAATTTTTATGCAATAGATTCTATCCTGTTTATCCACTACACATTAATTTTAAAGCACAATAAATATTAACCCCTCGCTCGTCCTGCTGACTAAAAAAAAGGGGCGGTAAACAGGTGAAATTTTGTCGTCCTTGAAATTGTCCTAAAAGAAAAAGGCGAAGACTACGACCGTCTGATATTAGCATAACTTTTAATATTTTGAATTTTTTTCCGGAGGACCTTTAAATTCGTCTTTATTTCATACACATTCTTTTTAAATATAAATTTTACTTATTTTATCATAGTTGTATATTGGCGATAAATATTCTTAAAATAAAGTGGTGTGAAATAAAGACAGTGCTAAAAATGTTCCGGAATAAATTAAAATATTGTCAGCTTGGTATTAAGACTTTGAATAAGTTTTCGCTGTTTCCTAGATGTGGTGTACATACGTAGTCCTTTACAGGACTACGTACGTATATGTAATTTCATATCGTAGCGTATCTACATAGAAGTACCGTCGGTAAGCATGAACATCAGTGTATCTTAGTTTGCCACAGTGATAACATTTTTTTTTTCTTCCTTAGTATAAACATGTCGAGTTTTTTTTTTTTTTTTTTATGAGTAAAAAATAATTGCGAGGAATTTAACTGCACTATTTTATATATACATATATACAGGGAAACTTCGATCCATCGATTTTCACGGGATGCATGGGAAAAAGACTATGAAAGCAGGAAAAACGACAAATGTGGTTTAAATTCAAAGTACGAAGAAAACAATATTTATGGATTAATACGCACAATGTATACAGTATACCACTAATAAAAACTAATTTGTTACTTTCCAAACTGTTAAAGAAATAAATCATTTTTAACAGTGTAAAGAACTTGACATGCTTGTGAACATCCTAATTAAAATTTCGTAATTTCTTTAGTCCAGCCTATTTTTTTTTTCCACACCAGTAAATTTTTACACTAGTATTCTCCAAATGTAATTACGATTACAGTCCGTTAAGAAATTATAAGACCATTTTAATTTTGTAAATTATAAGAAAAATAAAGATTCTAATCATAATTTAAATACATAAAATAACGTTTTGGTCTATATTTTTTATAATTAGTTTGCAATAACTTCGTATAATGCAATAAATTTTTAATTAAAATATATATTAGAAATAAGTGAAAAATAATCTGTTAAGAAAATATAAGACCACTTGTCGAAAAACAAAATTGTATAAAAAATTATTATGATATTGGTCTTCCATTTTTCCTGATGACTTCAAACACTCTATTTTTCATTGAAGTAACCAGGTGATTAAGTTCAGTTATAGAAATATTATACCATTCTTTTACAATGGCTACTTCCAATTCAATGGCAGATGAAAATTGTTTATTATTAGCATAAACTTTGCGAGGTATTATACCCCATAGGTTTTCCATGGGGTTCAAGTCTGGACTTCAACTTGACCATGACAAAATATTATTTCTTTTTTAAACCACTCCAGTGTCGATTTAGATGTATGATAAGCAGCATTGTCCTGTTCAAATATCCAGTTAGCACCATCTAATAAAGGTCCAAACGGTATCATATGATCATATAGCATAGACTGATATTGTGTACAGTACATATGACCCGAAATCCGCTGTAAATCACACAACCCCTCATAACTGAAAGAAGCTCCCCAAATCATTACTGATCCTCCGCCCATTTGTCGACTGAAGCATTCTTTTAGTTCCTTCCTCAAGTCATGCCAATAGTGTTCGAAACCATCGGGACCATCAAGGTTAAATTTCTTTTCATCAGAAAATATAATTTGTTTTCACTCATCATTCCATGACATGACATTTTTAGCCCATTTTAATCTTTCTTCTCGATGGCATTTCAATAACTTAGTTTTATAAATTTCGTACTAAGTTAGGTTTACTTAGTTTCATAAATTTCGTATTAATATTTATTTTAAGACTCTTCCAGACTGTTACATGTGAAGTTTTCTTGCTGAAACGTTTCGAAACTTCACGAGTTGAAAGACCATTTTTAGTTGACAATCGAAAAATTTGTCTATTATCACGTGCTATCAAAATATTTTTTCTACCAGATCGTTTTATTTTGTTTGAATAATCTTTTCTAATTGTGGCCTTATGAATGGCAGTTTTAGAACAGTAAATTAACCTCGCAATATGTCTTTCAGATTTACCAGAAACTTTATAAAATTAAATTTTTCTCACTTCGCACTCCGATAATCCTTTTCCTCGACGAATCGTTAAATTAATCGTAAATAATACATCCACTTTGCTTCTTAGGTAATGCTTTTACGAAATACTGACGCATGCGCTTTATATTGAGTTTGTCGTCATGTATAATATGCTAAATTTCTCAGGTGGTCTTATAATTTCTTAACAGTCACAGCCTTTAATTTTTAGAAAAAGGAATAAGTTTTAATGAAATTTAATTTAATTTTAAAAGTTGGAATTAGTATAGGATGCGTTTTCCTATCAATTTTAAATACGCTACTAAAATTTTGCATATTATGCTGTCTTCTTCAGAAATACACCAACACGCTTGTGGTCTTATAATTTCTTAACGCACTGTAAATGAAAAGAAAAATACTCTAAAAATGTACCAGAGGGAAAAAAAATGCGGGGTTAACATTACTACAGAATATTAATTAGTGTTTTGGCAAGTATAGGTTGAGCATCCCCCAACAAAACTTGATTCGTCTTTAGATGGCGTCAGGTGCATAGACCTGCTAACTGTAGTATTTTATCTGCAATGGTATTAAGCTCCGCCTTTTTTCACACCATAATAGTTGCAGAGCAATAGTTTTAATCATGAGAACATATTTCTGAATATTACTCTAAAACTATTCTGGTGTGTAAAAAAGGCGGGGCCTAATACCATTACGGATAAACTATCATAGTTAGCAGGTCTAGGGGCACATATCAGTGGCATAAGTAAAATGGCGCTCATAGATCAAATTTAAATTAGTCTACGGATTAAGTTTAAATTAAACTTTAGTTTTTAAAAATTAGAAAACTTTTGACTAAAGAAACTATTTTCTTTAGTCAAATTTTCTTAAGATGGAAAAAGAAGAAAAAAAGGCATAACGGAAATTGTTATTATTGCAGTAATTGTTTTTAAGTAATTATTTTGCAGTAATTATTTTTAAATTGTTATTATTGCAGTAATTATTTTTAACACTTTCTAACAAAGTTGAAAAGTGTTAATGACTTCGGTTTGTCTATCTGTTTGTCCGCCAGCGCTATAATTTCCGTAAATATACATGTAATTTCCTGAAACTGATATATGATATTCAAGTTCACTGTCAAATGTTCCCTATTGAAAAAAAATGTGGACACCTCGACTGGTTTGTATACAAGAACACCCGAAAATATTCCAAAGCATCATGTTCTATGAAAGGTAATTCTATAAACCATATTTTCATACCTTTAATTTACACAAATCTTAATGAAATTGGAATGCTTTATTCAAGTTCATTATGGGATACATATATATAGTAGAAAATGGAATAATACCACCACTGGATTGTGTACAGGGACCCCCGAAAAGCATTGCATTCTATGAGATATATTTCTACAAAACAATTTTTAATAACTTTCTTTTAGCCAAATCTTAATGAAACTAAAATATGTTATTCATAAGCAAAAAATAACGTTTTCTGTAGAACAACGTGTGATTAGCGTTAAGATTTTTAGGATCACACAAAAATATTCAGTTACATAAAAGGTTGCCATTGGAAATCTGCTGAAATTGCATTTTCGTTTACATTGAGCGTTTTTTACACATTCTAGCATTTTTAAGTGTGAATATGATTTGAATTTGCGTATCTGTCTGTCCGACTGTCTACCTGTCTATACATGTCCATCTGCCCAGATCCATCGTCCGCAAATATTTTCAGAAATTTTAAATATATATAAATATATATATATATGGTGTTTTTAAAGTTTATTAAGTTTCCTATGGTACGTTTCCTATTTAATGACAATTTTATGTCCCGTATAACTGGTTTCTGCTCATGCGTTACGTTTTAGAATAGCCGTTTAAATATTAGGTGTACCGGAATGTTATGTCGTTTTGAATTAATAAAATGAAACCGGAAATTTTTGTTTAACAGTGTTTACATAGTACTTTACAAGTAATCATCTTATAAGTTACCTAAGAATATCTTAAATTTTATCCAGGATAAATTTCCGATGTCAGTATTTTAATTCAAACCGACAGAACTTTCCGGTACACCTAATAAATCCCATTTAAATAACTTTCTACTTCAAAATCATTAAAAATTTCATTTATCGTTAATATGATAAAAAAAAAGATTCGTATAGAATAAGATATAGTTAACCTACCAACTTACAAGATTGCACTAAAATATTCAGATACATTAAGGGCTGCATTTTCTTTTGCATAAGCGATTTTTACAGTTTCCAACTATGTTTAAGTGTAATTATAATTCAATTAACCTATGTGTATGCATTTCATGCCTTTTGTCTGTCCGTTGTGTGATAACGTGGACAAAGAACATTGAAAGTTATACGATACAACAGTACACCCAGTTGGAAAGTGTTAAGAATCAATGCGCACCGCACAATTTTTCCTTCTTGTTTTAATCAAAATATTATTTATCCACATTTTTTTCAGTATCATTACATTTCTATTTATTTATAAAGGGAAAAAATAATTTTTAAAAGTAAATAAGAACATAGGGTTAATAAAAAGCCATTATTCTTTCTATCATATTTATGAACGTAAATTGTGACTATCAAAAAAGAGAATTACAGGGTTTTTTTTTATATTAAAGTAAATAAAAAAAATAAACTACAAGTTTTCTTCCATTAAGACTTTTTCCACATTTTTTTTTTTAAATATTTATATTTTACTCAACTGAGTAACATAATTTTAATGGAAATTCTAGCAATAAAATACAATGTAAATAATTATTAAAAAATTTCTGTTCAAAAACTATCGAAATATAACAGATACATAATCGTGTGTGGAATATAACTTACATAAAAACGTTATCTTTTTTTTTTTTTTTTTTCTTTTAAGAAACTTTTTAGAATAATAATATTCCACCAAATACTTCAGATTTGCAAAATTTAAGAAATTGAAATTACCAAATAAACAATTTCTTTTTTACTTCACATATTTATTCGATATTATTAAAATCTGGTGAGCAAGTTACTGAATAACCGTATCTACTACACCTCACATACGTTTGGTGCAATCTCTTCTTGGAATCAGAAGTTCGAGTAATATTATATCTACACAAATTCCAATATCTTTTACAATAACTGTTAGAATAACTGTTACAATAACTTACAATAACTGTCGCTCTCTGCTAGCCAGCATTATAAACAAACATTTCATAAATTTATAATTACTTTTATTTTACTATAACAATTACGAAAATCTACTTCGCCCTCCAAAACGGCAAATGTATTATGCAGTGCGAAGGTATTATTTTGAAATCGTATTGTTTGGGAATTTTAGCTATGGTTTGACTGGATTTGTTGAAAGTGGGGTAGAACAGTACTGATATTAGAAGAGACTGATTTGGTAGACGAAGCGCGAGGGAGTTGTAATTTCTGGATGGCTTTGTCTGTAATGGAAGGGTCATAACCTCTGTCAATTTGATTGGCTTTCAGCTCTTTAATTTCAGACTTTAATAAAATAGGATTAATCCTACCCACAGTTAACATTCCTAATTTTCTATTGGCCACACTCCCCACCTTTCCTGTAATCCTATTGGTTGAACAAAATTCGGTCCCTATCCTATATATACGAGCACTTCTCCAGATTCAGAATTCTTTTTGCACTGAAGACGGTACGCTTAAGGCTACCGAAACAGCTGTATGCATCACAAATATTTTTCTTTTGGCGTTTCTGACGTAGTTTATTCGGGTTTTAATATTCCAACGCCAAGTCTCCTGCTGTTATATTATATATAGTTTGGTAATGGCTGGGACATTCATGTACCCTAAAATATTGAGCCTCTCAGAGTGTAGCCTCAAATGACATTTCTACTTAAGATATAATTTTATTGCCTAAATAAATAATCTTATTGACTACTCTAGCTTCATGATTTTATGTTACAATTTTACGTACGATTGGGAGAGAGATTTCTTGCTTTACGCAAATTAGTCTCAAACCATTCCAAAGGTGTCAATTTGAGTTACAAAAACCCGGTTCAAACGCTTAGAGTGTTAAAGGAAAAATACACATGGGGCGTGGTCACTGCCCAAACTACATTCAGGCGATACTGGCAAAGGGTTAACATTGAAACTGGCAAGAATAAATATTCAAGAAAATTTTTTAATTGAAAACACTGCTGAAGATAGAATAAAATAGAGGTAAAATTTTAGCGAGGTTTGCATATATTCCAGATTAAATTAATTTTAAATAAAATTTTGTTACTTCGTTTTTTGCTATAAAATCTTATTACTCACATTTGAAAATTTTAGCTGGTGAGTGGTTTTTCCGTTGCATTTGTACAACAGCTAAGTCGTTTATATAATTAAACTACTTCATTAACGAAACTTCTTTTTAGATAGAGGTACAGTGCCTCAAATTCATAGTGCGGAAACTGACCTGCAAATCAGTGCGCTAAAAAATTGTTCTCACCAGTGGACCGTGTAATCGAGATTATTGCTTGAAAAACCGACATTAATGTTTTATTGGTTATTTCTGTGCTTAGATCACGTGAATGAGCAAACGAAACTAGGCAAAGCATATAAACCCTTATGCAATGTTTAAGATTTTAGCAAAAGATTTTTTTCGCAGCGTTGTCCGGGAGGCTTAATTTTTTGAGCAAAATTTTAAGCGTTATTTTTTAATTGCTTGCCACACATTATATTCTAGGCGTGATATTTTAGAAAAATGCATAATGCATACTTGCCAACCATCTCATTAATAAATGTACAATTGTTAACTCCCATTGAAAAAAACGCCCTTTTTTTCACACCACAATATTTTTAGAGTTATTCTTTCTAAATGTTGTTACGATTAAATAAGACTAAAATTACTCAAAAAATTATTGGTGTAAGAAAACAGGCGGGTCCTAAAAATTGTAAGGTTCATAATGAGATGGTTGGCAAGTATGATAATGGTGAAGCTTAGTGATCTAAACATAAAGACATGCTGCTTTTATCTGTTTCATAAACAGATAAAGGCAGCACACTTACTATAATTTAATATTTTGGGTCCACTCACTAGTAAAGTATTTTATTTATTTATTTTTATGTATAAAATAATATATTTTACTGAAATAGTGTCACCTGAATGAACAAGACATAACCCCATTAAAAGAAAAAAAAAAAGAAAAAAGAGAGAGATAGAGAGGCTTATTTTTAATAAAATGCAGTCAGTTCTAGAAATCGTGGGATCGCATATCATATCACATAAAAAAAAAAAAAAAAAAAAAAAAAAAACATTTATTATATTCAAGTACCGTATTTCCTCAAACGCTGAAGAACGCTAAAATTTAGAAAATATGTAAACACTAATTCCATTTAAATTTCTTAGAAGTTTTAATAAATGCAGTTGTACACTTGTAAAACTGGAAGTTTTTTTAATACTAATTCAATTGTTTATACCAGAAAATTTATAAGAATATTTTTTTCTGCTTAAACAATGACAAAATAATGTCATTTAACGTATAAATCAAAAAAGCATTCACGAAATAGAGCTGTTCTCAGAAGATAGCTCGAAATTGTGGAAAAAATAAGGAAATTATTGATTCCAGCTCGGTGCTGTGGAGAACAGTGATCTCACTTGTAAAATTAGAATTTCCCTCTACAGTTGCCAAAATTTATCTCTATTTCCCTTTTACGTATCAATTTTTCCCTCACTTTTTCCCACTTACCTGTTATCAAAGCAAGTTCAATTAAAATTAATCACATAATTAAGGAGCACTATACTTTCACAAAATTTAATTTTTTCCTCGTGATAGTTAATTATTTAAAATAACTTATTTTTTATTTATTTATTTATTCTTTTTTTTTATTCTAAAAGGTAAAGACAATTTAATTGAATTTTAAAAATCTACGGAACGTCCATGACCCTTTGTCTATATCTACCAGGGCTCATGTAGATAAAAGCATAGCCTCCTAAACTAGATGCCTGTCGCGTGATTCGGAAACTTGGCAACAGTTGAAGCGGTAGACAGCGCCACCTGTTACAGAATGCGGGACTTTTTTATTCAACTGCCACCAATAATTTTAAGAAGCGATATATGATATATATAATCGACGTTTCTTCGATTCTATTCGCCTTTTGTTTATATCATAACCCACTTTTAAACATTTTTGGTGTCTGTTGAATAAAAAAGTCGCGAAATCTGTACCAGGTGGCTCTGTCTACCGCTTCAACTGTTGTCAAGTGTCCGAGCCACGCGACAGGCATCTCGTTTAGAAGGGTATGATAAAAGATTTCTGACGCTATAACTAAGTGACATGATAACTGAGTTTAATTTAACAGCAAGTTCAATCTCTCTATGTAACATACATAATAATAAAGTAAAAACATATGTATTATAAAGCATTAAAATGTACGATTACTGTATTAAATACTATTAAAATGTACTTACCTCACATATTTTCCTGAGAAAAAGCCGTTTTTTTTTTTTTTTTTTTTTTTTTTTTTTAATTTAATTTTTAAAGTAATTCGAATTGATATTACATTTATTAAATCAAAATTATACATGGTTCAAATTATGTATGTATGTATTATATTCTTAAATATACAGCAGTTTCAACAAGTAATATAAAAAGTAGCTAAAATTTGTGGTTTAAGTTTTCTATTTTCTATTATAAAAGGAAAATTATATCTGCATAAATTTTTATTTTGAACCGAAGTCATACGATTTTATACGCAAGTCATGTTTACATTAAAGTTTATGAAATATTGAGCAGGACAAATATTTTGGACTTTATAAGAAAGTTAATGAAATTACCAAGGACACTATAACCGAGCTCGCAGTTGTATTGATTCAAATGAAAATGATATTAAACCGATACCCTTTTTACAGCGTTGTTCTAACATTTGTAACTATTAAAATAAATGCATTTGGTTGTTAATGAAAGCAATTTTCAGAAGCATCATTTCCTCAAAACGTTTTTTTTTTTTTTTTTTCTTCTTTTTTTTCAAATCAGGAAACAATCAGATGGGGCTAGGTTAAATGATAAAGAGTATGATGAACCAACTGGAAACCCAGGGTATTTAATTTAGCTTAATGTGTGCGCAGGTGCATTGTTAGGCAAACACAGGATTCCATCTTTGGCCAACTTCCATTGGTACTTCTTCTTGATTTAATTTTTTTTTTAATTCGTCTAAAAGGTTAGCATAATATTCTCTAGTTGAACTGGAGCCTTGAGGTAAGAAATCTACTAGCAGAATATCATCTGTGTCCCAGAGAAAAGACTCCCTGTCTTTTTTGGACGATTTCAGGGTGCAGAAGACCTTCGGTTGCGGGAACACCTGTGAAAAATTCTTTTAATAGTTCTTTTTTTTTTTTTTTTTTTTTTCTTTCAGGATCATAAATTGTGGAGTCACGTTTCCTCATCTATTACTAAACTAAGCTGAAAGTCCTGTGAAACTTCAAAATATTCCGAAATGTCTTCAGATGTTTCAGCTCGTTCCTTCTTCTGGTCATTGTTCAAACACTTCAGCACAGATAAAATTGTTTAAAAATCCAACACATCTAGCTTTCAGTTGCCACCAAATTTATTCTTCTTTTTAAACTTCAATAGGGCAAAGCCAGGAACTTTTCAGCCTCCCCTCGTATTATATCGTATTCCAACGTTAGTTTTTTAAAACTCTTTTTCAGTTTCAAAGAATTGAATTGATGTCTTTATATTTTATTGCTATTCAAATATTCAATAACTTGGGTCTCTCTCGTATCTCTTGTTTTATACTTGTATGTGAAGCTTTGTAATTAAGTTTAGGCTATTTTTCATTGAGTATATGTACTCGAGACATACACGTCCGTTTCATTTCTTTTTTGAGCATACATATCGGAAAGAATTCGAGAGTGAAATCTATTCTTGTAATTTGTTTTGACATTTCACAAGATACTGAACACTACTTAACTCACCGCCGCCGTAAGCCGAAGCTAATGTTATTCAATGGGAAATTTTTCTTTACAAATAACTTATTAACCAATACATATTTTTAAATTCTATTTCCACATTCTGAAAATTCCCAGCTGTTAAATTGACGGTCTTTTTTTTTTTTCTTTTTAATTAATTTTTTAATTTTTTATATTTTATTTTGAAGCTGCAAAATACGAATTTTCAATATGTAAATTTTTTTCATTTTGCAATTTCAAAATAAAATATTAAAAATAAAAAAAATACATTTTTAAAAAAGGTCCGTCAATTTAACAGTTGGGAATTTTCTGAATGTGAAAACAGAATTTAAAAATATGTATTAGTTAATAAGTTATTTGTAAAGCAAATTTCGCCATAGAATAACATTGGCTCGGGCTTCCGACGACGGTAAGTGAAGCGGGCCGTTAAGTCACAACATTAGAAAACGACAACGCAAAGATATATGACTCTAATTTTAGAAGATTAGTATAAATTTTTCGGTGATTAGTATATACAATGCTAGAGATGCCTTTCCAAAAATTTTTAACATCGTCAATTTTCTCTGTTTTCTTATATATGGCTATTTCTCTCCGCTCATGATCCAGTGATATGGTGTTGACATCTTGACATAAAGGCAAAATATACTTTCTTATTAAAGGTAGTTCTATATTACGATAAAAAAAAACATTTGAAGACTTAACAAAAAAAAAAAAAAAAAAAGAAAAAAAAACGGAGTAAGGAAATACACCTTCTGCTATTTTTAATCTGTCTTAATGCTTAACTTAAAACACGAAACATGACTCCATAACGGATTTTTCTCTTTTCACTTTTCGGTACTATGCCATGCAGCGTTCCTAAAACAACTTTACTCTCAATTCAGTAAATCAGTTGCATCGAGACGAGGATATTTTTTTTTTTTTTTTTTTTTAGTGGCAATAAGTTTGCTTCGGATACCATAATTTCTAAACCTTTAGTTTTCCTAATATATTCAGGAAACATGAAATTTAATGCTATACGCTTGCAAAGTTCAGATATTTTATTTTTCAGTCAGTCACTCATTACGTTTCTACATGTGCTCACTAAATTTGTAAGGATATACTTTTGATTTAAATCTGGTTTAAACTTTTGAAACAAACCCTTCGTGCTTAGTCAGAAGAGTAGGTTGATTTCTTTTTTTTTACCAAGTGGCCTGCATTTTGAAACAAAATTGCAGACCAAGTTGATTAATAAACATAATTGAGAACTTAACCCTTTGCGGCGCAAGACAATTCGGAACATTTAAATTATACTGCCACCGGAATTCATCAACTAAATTAAACTAAAAGAAATTTTTAATTTTAAGTTTTAAAAGAAACCGGCCTTTTCTGCTATGTTATAAACGTAGATTTTTGCTAAAAAATTTTCGGGATGAATTTTTGCTGCTGGATTTATATTTCGCGTCCTCGCAGCGAGGACAGCGCGTGTTAAGAGGTTAATAGGGGCTATGTAAATATTAAATTTCATGCTAATTCAGGATGTCGACAGTCGAAATTTTTTTCTGGATTCTACTATCAGTATTTTTCTTTTGGAATGTTTAGTAGTAAGTTTGCACGATTAATTAAGTAAAATATTATCTTATAAATATACTGGTGGAAGAATCCGAGAAACATTTTCGACTGTCAACACCCTACAATTAGTTCATAAATATGTTTTCTATGCGAGTTAATGTATTCCAAGTGTCCATAATTTTAAAACGAAATTGCGAATTTAGTTAAATGCTAAATTCGTCAAACTAAATTAGCAAGAAGTGGCGTATTCTACGCGAATAGGTTAATGCGCAGCTTTTTCTCCTGCTGGATACGAAACTAATTTGTTTTGCGAAGACCGCTGCTTTTTTTATCTTATCCAACAAGATGTCGCTTTAAGACTTTATGTATTCATAAAACATATTCTGCCCTTTTTCTGATGAATCAAGAAACTGATGAATCAGATTTTCAGTCTAAAAGCATAATCTTATATCTCTCATACATTGAGGGAATTCTTCCCTCCGAGACCCTAAATTTCCCTCGAAGCGAGAACACTGGTTGAAAGGAAAGCTACAATGATACTATAAATGCAGCATTGAAATCGCTAGTGGATAAACGTAGAGCTGGTATCGTTTAAAGCACTGGTGCTTAGGAATTAAGCTGGTGGCAGGTTTTTTTGTTTTTCGTTCTATATACGGGACATCAGAAATCTTCCAAAAATTAATGGTACAAAATTAGAAAACATTCTTCTGCATTTTAATACATTCAGCTGAAATAATATTACTTCCACTGCAAGCATATATTAATATTAAATACATAAATTTATGTATTTTAAGTTAGAATAATTAATAAACAATTTAAATATCAATTATGAAAATAGATGCCTGAACAATTGGTAAATGCGAAAAAGAAAACTTAAGATAATTAAACATTTTTCTTTTACACGTAACTATATAATTTAAAAATATACAAGTACGTTTTTAAATTATACAGTTACGTGTGAAAGAAAAAGAATAACATAAATGCATGTAAAAAGAAAAAAAAAAAAAATACCTTTATTAGTTATATTTTCCAACGGAACTTCTCCATCACATCAAATTCAACAAGCAGTCAATTTAAAGGCTTAAAGCTAAAAGCATTTAAAGCTTTAAAAAGTACTGCCGGCTGAATTAAATTATTAGATTGTTATACATGCTTTCAAATTACACTAATGCATAAAAATGCGCAATGAATGTCAGGTGTGAGATATCACACAATCTCTTTAAGTTTCAAAAGCTCGAAATTGCATCTAGCTGTTCATGGAGTGTTGGGATGGAAGAGTCAAAGTCACCAGTCGGATCTAGAGAACCTCTAAAGAGAGATACGCAAATGATGAAATTAAGCTCATAGCAGACATTTTTTCTACTAAACTGGGTTCTAGTAAAAAAAAATCGAACACTTCTCAGGCGAATATCAACAAAAAAAATTTATAGATATAGTTGATTTATGGTAATAATCCTTTACTTTAGCTATAGTTTCGAGCACGGTGCTTTAGAGACATCAAAAATACATTTGAATGTGGATTTTTGTCAAAAATATTTTCAAGCCAATTATAAAAGTCACGCAACACAGTACTTTACAAGCTAAAATCATAAATCAAAAGAGTTAATTTAAAAGTTTACAATATGAAAATATAAAAACATGACAACGTTTCATCCTAGCATCATTGCTTATGGACTTCTTCAGGTCTAGTTCTCGGGATGTTAGCGACTTGATCTTTTAATAAGTGTAGAATAATTCAGAAATTTAATACATCAACCTGGAAATTCATTTTGATAGAATGAGTGTAGAATAGTATTCTATCAAAGTGTAGAATAAGTTTCCACATTTTCGCCAAGTCTCTAGAGTGTGTGTAATTAATGGCGAGTTTATTATATTTAATTAATTTTAATTTTTCCTGAATTTCAAGTTTAATCATAATAGGGGGATGTTGTTATTATTTTAGCTTGATAGTTTTGCTTTTTTATTTCCTAAAATATAATCTTTAAGGGCAGTATTACCGTATGGAGAGCGTAATGAATATTGATGTTTAGAAATTCGTTTGAATTCAAACTCAAAAAGAAGAAAAGGGAAAATTCAACTATATTTCCTTTTCCTTTCCTTTTCTTTTTCTTTTCTTTCTTTCTTTTTTTTTTCTTTTTTTTTTTTTTTTTTTTTTTATGGGTATTTTGAGTAAGAGCTGAACAATTCCTATTACAATAATAAGTTGTACATTTTTTTTCTTTTAATATATATATTAAGAGAATAAAACATGTTTAGTTTTTAAACTGTTTTTAATTTGATTTTAATTTCTTTTTTAATTTGATTTTTTCTACTTCAACAAAATCACTGAGACTCCTCCCCATAATTTTAATGTCTTACTTTAAAATATCAGTTGTTTTTAATTCTTTTAAAAATGCTTAGATATGAATTCATTTTAAAGTTATTATAGTTTAAAATAAATGATGAACACAGATCTACGTCTTTTAGCTGTTACAATCCCTCCCTTTTTCCTCTCTGATCCATCCACAAATGTATTAATTTAAGCGTTTTTTCCTTAAATGGTCATAGAAATATATATTATAATGACCCCCCCCCCCCTTTCTTCACGGAATCTTCGTATCGCAGTCTCATGGTCTTGACTGACAGAAGAGACACGGTGTCTGCCTTAGTGAAAGGATTTGGATGCTGACTTGCTCTTACAAGGAGAGGTCACGACATGGAAAATTCAGATCGGAACGAAATTGCGCAGGATTGTAGTATACTATGAGGGTAACAACATATTAAAGCAGTAGGACCCACTATCCACAAAATTTCGAGAAAAAAGCATTTAAAGTTTCAGTAATCTTTAAATACAAGTTATTTCGCAAGCTAGTAAGCGCCACAGTGGTGTGATCCTAAAGCGCGAGTCTCCCAACCAGATGACTTCGGTTCGAGGCTACCTACGGGACTACTTTTTTTTTTTTTTTTTTAACTTTTTATGTAATCTTAACTTTTTATTTATTTTACTTTATTTTACAATTCAATTCAAAATTTGAAAATTTTTATAAAAAATTATTTAATTTTCTTGAGTATAAAATAACTTTTTCTATTTTTAATATTTATAACTTAAAAATACAATAAATTTTTATAACTTAAAAAATAAAGTTTAGTTTTACAAAACCCTAAATAAGAAACATAAAGAAAAAAGAAAAACAAATATTTAAATAATTAAAAAATAAGCAAGCTGTAAACGAAAGTGTAAAATAATTAGCAGGTGTACTTAAATCTTGGTTTGAGCTTCCTGATTTGGTTTGAATGTGTATAAATTACGTAAACACTTCTAGCTTGTTAATAATAAAGGGCAGGTGGAATTTTATTTTGTGCACAGAAGGATAAAAAAAAAGGGGGGGGGGAGTCGTTATCAAAAAAGAAACGATGTTCATTAACATTTAAAATCTACATTTAAAGATAACATTTGTTTACCTGTAATAATTTAATAGCCTCGCAATCCTATACTATAATTTTTCAAGAAACTGTATTGATTGGAGAAGTAATTATTTAATTTGGATAGTAATTATATATGCAATTAAAATCATCATTTCTCTGTAATTTTTTTTTTTTTTAATTTAAAAAATAAAATTAAATATACCTAAAATTAAATAAAATATTTAGATAAATAATTAAACACAGTTTCTTTATTTTTACCTTATTTTACAGTTAAAATAAAACTAAAATTTATTTTTTAAGTTATATAAATTTATTGTATTTTTAACTTATAAATATTAAAAATAGAAAAAGTTATTTTATACTCAAGAAAATTAAATAATTTTTTGTTAAAATTTTCAAATTTTGAATTGAATTGTAAAATAAATAAAAAGTTAAGATCACATAAAAAGTTAAAGAAGAAAAAAAAAAAAAAAAAGCAGTCCCGTAGGTAGCCTCGAACCGAAGTCATCTGGTTGGGAGACTCGCGCTTTAGGATCACACCACTGAGGCTCTTACTAGCTCGCGAAATAACTTGTATTTAAAGATTACTGAAACATTAAATGCTTTTTTTCTCGAAATTTTGTGGATAGTGGGTCCTACTGCTTTAATATGTTGTTACCCTCATAGTATACTACAATCCTGCGCAATTTCGTCCCGATCTGAATTTTCCATGTTGTGACCTCTCCTTGTTAGAGTGTTATCTACACCATTGAATCTCGATTTCACGCTGTCGTTTGAAGCTTCTGCTGTCCAGCGAACTCAACAAGGAGGGGTCCGACATGATGTCGCCAAGCTAACGGTCAAGCGACTGGCCGGCGAAAGTTGTTAGGTGTAGCTGGAACCCTGGGAACCTATAAGGCGCTGAATGCATCAGGGATGTTCCCCCCCCCCCTCTCTCGAGGCCAGGAGCGGAGAACAGGATAGATAGATTATTTCTAGACTTGAGAGTAGACGGATGATCTGGTAGATCTGGAAAGGCATTGAGCCTGATATGAACTTTACGTTCAATTGCTTATTTTAATCAGGCATGACACCTATTTATGTTTTACTATATATTTTTGTAATGTAAATAGTGTACAGATGTTTCTAATTAAACGAGAAAGTACAATATAAGGTCTCAGTTTTATTCCTGCCTAATCATTAGATTTTTACTTCTTAGCTGTTTAACGTGACGCTACCACAGCTAAGTTAAATGGTGGCAGCTACTTGCGATTCATTTGAACTACTATTAAAGTTCATGATCACATGCCACTCTTCAATATGCAAAGTGGATAATTAAAAAAAACACTTTTTATATATTTGATGCCATGCTGACGAGGAGGACGAGCGACGAATCATCGTTCCAGTGGTCCAAAAAGTCAACAAAAATAGGTGAGTCTCAATTCATTTCCTACGGAGAGATCATTAAGTTAATGATTTTTTTTTTTTTTTTTTTTTCAAATTATCGTAAGTTTTTAAAATTGGGAATTTATAAAGGTAATTATTTAGTTTTGTCTAAATGTTGTAGAGTAGTGAAATATGTATTTCAGTGGCATTGATTTTTTATATTTTTTAATTACGCTTAAATTGTTTTAATATATATTTTTAAATCAACTTACTAGCTTTTATAGGTATGAGAATTAATCGCGATAAACTCAGTTTCAAACAGAAAAATTACAATCTGATTTTAGAGACAATATTTTTATTTATTTATTTATTTATTTATTTATTTTTTAATTGACTTGAAAATTGAGTTTAATATTATCGAAATTTTCTAATAATTTTTGAATTTATATGTGAATTCAAACTGAAACTAGTAAAATTGATTTTTATTTAACTTTAGCGGAAATTGCTAAAGGTTAGAAAATCTTTGCACTTTTAAAATTATCCGATATAAAAATAGATAAATTAAGACTGAAATTAACGGAATTTGTTAATTGGGAAATCAGTCATAATTTATGTTTTCTTACTATTCAAGTGAGTGGATAGGGGAGTTAAGTTTTTTATTAATCTGGTGATAATTTGAAAAAATGGTGTCGAAAGTTTGATATATCTCTTTACTACTTATTTAATGCATTTTTTTGTATTTATTGTATTGCATAATATTTTGTGTACAATTTTAAATTCAAGTGTAGAATTAGGAAATTTTTAGACTATTAGGATTCAGTTTAATTTATTATTTCGGGCAAAATGGCTAATTTTGAAGATGTTCATTGTGGTCAAAACCACAAAGAATGTTTTCTTAGCGTCAGCTAGAGAATTTGGCACAGATGTGTCAGAAAAGCATCGTATCAAGGTGATAAGGCAAGCCATATTAGAAGCGGCGGATTGCACCGAGAGAGAAGCTAAAATCTCCTTAGAGCATATTCTTAAACAGGAAGAAGAATGCGTAGAACGAGAAAAACAGGAGCGTCTAGATCGAATAGAACGAGAAAAACAGGAGCGATTAGACCGCAAAGAACGGGAAAACCGGAAATTTGAACTGAAAAAAATAACGATTGCAGAGCGCGGTAGAAAATGTTAGTCTAAATTCTGGAAGCTACGGGTTAGATTGTGCGACTGTGCCTAAATTTGATCCAAAACTTATGGATATAACTCTATTTCTAATACTTTTCGAGCGTCGGGCTCTGAAAGAAAATTTGGATAAAAGCAAATGGGTTGCGCAGTTGTTTACTTTGGTTCCAACTGAAATTGCAAAATTAATGATAAAGGAACCAGTTGGAAAAGAAGATAATTTTCAACATATAAAAAAATTATTGTTAAAAAGATATTGGTTAGGTGCAAATGCATTTAACCTTTAGGAAACGGGGAAGGATAGCCTAACAAAACGCTCTGCATACGGGAAAACTCAAGCAACTTTTACCCCCTTTACTAATGGTCACTCGCCGCAGGTGTTGATCATTAGCACACACGCAACTCATTTTTAAGTCGCGGTAGCCAGAAAAGGGATTTTATTTTCCCTCTGCAGAAAGATAAGAAGCGTTCACATGTCAGGGGAAACATTTCTTGTTTATAAATAATGATTCTCTTATACTTGATGGAGATAAATATATGCATGGACAGATTTAATGGCATTAAAATAAGTGATAACATTTTTCAGGAATCAAATTATCTTTTTCGAAAATAATTGGAAATTTTTTGCCATTAGCAAAGCAATTAAAGGCTCACTTTTTAAAAAGCGAAGTAACAGGAATAATCTTATAATTATAAATAAATTTAGTGCTTTTTACCCGAACCAGATAAAGTAGAAATATTTGTTAATGTTTCTGAATTAAAAAAAATATATATATGGAAAATTAAAGAATTTAAAAACTATTAAAAACGCATGTGTTCTTTTAATAAGCAGGATTCAGATTTTATACAAAATAAGTATAAACTTAAAAACACCCATATTTAAATTAAAATGAACTGAATTAAAGAAAACTTCTTCTTATGAAATATTTTATGTATTTCTTAAATTATTAAATATGAATCAGGTAGATATATGATTAAATGTTGAAAATTAGCATTATTTCATTGGCGATTTTTATTTAAATTTTGCTGATATTTTTCATTACTTCCTAAAATACAATAATCATAAATTAAATTTATTTATGTCCACAATAATATTTTTAGACGCAATGCTTTTTCCTGTTTTAATTGTTCTTTGTTGATATGCTGAAAATTATTATTTTTTTCGATTTTGTCCAAGTAATAAAATACACAGGAATGGAATTTTTTAATACTTTTTGTTTGTCATACAGAAAATTTAACAAAATTTAACAAAAACAGTGTATCTTTGATAATACACGAAAATGTGTTTTTATTACTATTGTTTTCATTTTAACATCGCTAAACGCATTTGAAATAATTATTTCCATTATTTTACTTTTCATAGCTGGTAATTTTTAGTTCCCATCTTACTAGATATGGATAATTTAGGCATTCAAGAAAAGTTTCGATCTCAGTTTTTAACTTTTATACACGTTTTGAGCTTTGAGGAATACGAAAATCGCAAAATAGATGAGATGTTCATTTGTAAGTTAGTCAACATGTTAGTTTAATAAGAATGCATCACAAAACTGGCGTTGTAAAATGATACATACAAAACTTTGAATAAACACCATAAAATGCAACAAACTCGCAACAATTGATTCGGGTCGAAAAAGCACACGACTCTTCATCAGGTGAACAAAGTAAGAACGAGTGCTGCATTTTGCGAGTTTATTGCATTTTATGGTGTTTAATCAAAGTTTTGTAAGTATTAATATGTTAGTTTGTTTGTTAACTTGTATTTAAGTGTTTAGTTAATTCCTAAATTTGTTAGACTACGTAGATATTATTTTAAGCTTAACATTCTAATTTGAAAACGCTGTCCATTATTATTACAATCATTATTATTATTATTACTACTTTAACATGGCGGAATAAGTCAAAATTTCACATAAACATGAAAAATGATAATTGTATTGATTCAATGTGTTAGTATAATTTTTAAATGTCATTTATGATAGTGGTAAGAACCTATTGAATACTAATGTTTTACTATGAAACCTTTATTAAGTTATTCTAAATTTAAGACTTTCTTCAAATGGTAGAATAGGACAAATCTCACATAAACGTGCATTATGAGAGGTGTTTCCTTCGTAAATAATTCGAATTAGTTTTTAAATATTATTTACGATAGTGGTCAGAATCTGTTGTCTATCAACATTCTACTGTGAAAATTTAATTAAATTATTCTGAAAATATTTTTTTCCGAATGGTAGAATAGGGCGCTATTTCTCATAAACATGCATTATGGCGATTCTTTTTCTCGTAAATAACTTGGTTTGTTTTAAAATTATTATTTATGAAAGTGAAATGACCATTAACTATTATTATATCTTTACTTTTAAAATTTAGTAAGATATTTGAAATTAAGTATTTTCATATTATTGCAGATGATACCTGACAAAATTTGGATCATTCAGATTATTGCAAAAGAAATAGCATGCATTGTTTGAAAGTAAAATATACGATACCTGTATAATTACCTATCAAAATTAAGAAAAATCACTAATGCACCGAAAAAGTAACCTAGTGGGTGGGGCATTTTAGTCAACGTATGGTGGCTGATCATCCTAATCCTTACTTTTATGAGTATTGTATGAAATATAGTAAGAATTTATGAATGCAAAAACATGAAATAAATTGGGAGAAAATTCACCTATCGGATTAGTCTTTTCATTCACACTCTATACGATATGAAGATGAATACGGATTTTTTGGTTTTTCTGTCTTAAATCTCTTTTAATTCGTGGCAATGATAGTAATTTTGTATGATGTCTTATACCACTGTCTCAGAAACAATTGATTATCTTGCTGCTATTATTGCTTCTGATAAAGATATACCAGTTACATTATTTATTCTCATCAGGAAAGAGCAGGAATTTCAAGTTTTTTTTTTTTTTTTTTTTTTTTTTTTGAGACAACCTAGACTTCTTAGTAATTACTTTCAACCCCTATTCGGCTTTGCGAAACTTTGTGACTTTTTTATTCTATAGTTAAAATTTTATCTACGTTTAGTAACTGTTCAATATATTTTGCTTTATAATGAATCTTCAATTTCATACGTAATTTTTTATGTATAACTCGATTTGCCCGTCTTGAGCCATGGCGGGCTCTGCTCCTTCTTGTTGTTTCTTTGAATTTTGACACTGTTTGACTTAATTTTCAGTTCTTACATCAAATATGCATATTGAGAAGAAACTTTTAACTTTTGATGTGAATAACAGTATAATTTATTAAGTAAACGTGAGTAATTAAACTTGAATTTGAAAATGCACTCAAATTACTGTTAAACAGTTATTTATTAGATAGTTATATATATATATATATATATAACATCTAGTTACTAAATAAGACTAAAAATAATGCTTTTAAATGATTTTTTCCCCTTTCTTGTTATATATATATATATATATATATATATAATCTAGTTACTAAATAAGAGTAGAAATAATGCTTTTAAATGATTTTTTTTCCCTTTCTTGTTATTTATATATATATATATATATATATATATATATATATATATATATATATGTATTTAGATGTATGTTCATTAAAGCACACAACTCCTTTAATTTATGTTTCTTGTAAAAATAGCATATTTCAACATTACCATTTATCATTTAACATTTAATAGGGTTTTTTATTCAACAATATACGAAAAAAATAAAAATAAAAGAGAGAGAGAGTTTTTTTTTTTTTTTTTTTTTTTTTTTTTTTTTTAATGTTATTTAATGAAAGGGTCACTTTTAAAGTTTTAAATAATGCCAAGGTTTTTATTTATTAATTCTTATATCGCAAGTAACTTGTTAGTCGTATTCAAGAGAAGTATTAGTAAATTAATTCTTTACTTCTCTGCCAAGTAATATTTCAGATGAATCTAAAAGAAAATTTTAATGGTCCTTATTTTAAGTTCTCACAAAATACTTCACAAAACTATTAGAATTGAAAATACTTTAACATAACATAACTATTAAAAAATTCGGATGATAAATGCTGTGATATGATACGAATAAAATTTATTATCTTATTCCATTACCTCATGGTATTGCATTCACGCAACACCAGGAGTAATTGCGTTTAACAGTAAACTAAAAAAGATATTTTAAAGTAAGTATTGTTTTTAAATAAGAAAAGAATAGATGTTTATTTTATTACAAAAAATTTTGATCACAAAAATAATTTTACGTAAAAAAAAAAAAAAAAAAAAAAAAAAAAAAAAAAAAATTCAAACTTGAAGCACTAATCAATCCAAAACTTTCGAAAATCATCATATTTGAATAAGTTTACATAACTTGTAACAAAATGTTTCACAATAAGCCAATTACTTTTGAAGTCATCTGTAGTGTTTGCTGTTTTATAGTACCGCACGGAAATTTCCGTAAAGATTTATTTGTCTTCATTACATACTCTTATTTCACTGAAGTTGTGCAAATACAACACCCTGTATTTAGTAAGATAAGACTAATTTTAATAATTTTATTTTAAATTATTGTTATATATGATAAAAATAATGAGTATTACTGCTTGTATATAGGAAAAAAAAAAAAAAAATTCAAACTTGAAGCACTAATCAATCCAAAACTTTCGAAAATCAGCATATTTGAATAAGTTTACATAACTTGTAACAAAATGTTTCACAATAAGCCAATTACTTTTGAAGTCATCTGTAGTGTTTGCTGTTTTATAGTACCGCAAGGAAATTTCCGTAAAGATTTATTTGTCTTCATTACATACTCTTATTTCACTGAAGTTGTGCAAATACAACACCCTGTATTTAGTAAGATAAGACTAATTTTAATAATTTTATTTTAAATTATTGTTATATATGATAAAAATAATGAGTATTACTGCTTGTATTTAGGAAAAAAAAAAAAAACATTATTTCTAGTTTGGCGGTTAATGGGTTAATAAAACACAATACTTTAGCTTGATCTTTGTATTAAAATGTTTATTATAAGTGTAATTAATTTTTTGACAGATTTCCTTCATGTATAATGGAATAGAAATAAAGTGATTTTTAATTGCTAAATCTTATATTTTATTTAAAAAGAAAAAAAAAGAGAGAGAGAGAGAGAGAGAGAGAGAGAGAGAAAAGAAAAAATAAAGAAAGAATAAAAGAAAGCCTTTTCTTTTTTTTTTTTTTCGTAATTTCTTGTTATATTATACATATATATAATAAAATTTCGTAATGTTCATAAATATATGCACATATTTCTGCACTTTGCAAATTTTATTTATCTTCTCACACAGAATTAACTTTTTTTTTTTTTTTTTTTTTTTTTTTTAACAAAAGAATCATTATTTAACATTAAACATTATTTTTTTTTCTAATGGCCAAGATATTCGGCTTTCGCAACTGGTACATGGGAGGAGTCGTGTAAAATACAGTGTGCATTTTTCAGTTCAGCCGCTCGGAGTTTTCCATGTTTTTCTCCATAACCAACACACTATACCACACAGTTCAATGTATTCAATGTAAAATATTATTTTTACAGTGTATTGAAAATAAATTCAAATTGATTGCTTTAAGTTAAGAAAAAGTATAAAATACTAAAGCAAAATTTTCCATCAAGTTAATTTTATATTTATAATTATTATTATTATTATTATTTGAGGGGAGGGGGGATCTAACAAGTTGTATCAGCTTTAAAAAAAAAAAAAAAAGTAGTTTTTTTACCTCGTTATTTTAAAGTATTTCATGAGTAATAATAATTAAAAATAAATAAATAAAATGTATTTCTTTTAAAATCAAAATAATAATAATAATAATAATAATTTCAAGAAAAATAAAGTTTTCATTACATAAACTCATAACATAAAAACTGGTCAAATTGTTTTGCGTGGATTTCGAATCAGCGTTTAATAGATATTTACAGTTTTAATTTATCATAGTTGCCAAATTTATACATTTTTAATACCACATTTTTGTTAAAAAAAAAAAAAAAAAAAAAAAAAAAATCTCGTTTTATTCGCAAATTGAAGTTTTATAAATTACATAAAAGCAAAATAATAATAAGATGAACTAATTATGAAGATGTTAGTCAAAAAAGCTTAAATTTGGCGACTATGATATATTATGCAGATTTTATTTTTAAACAAAATACGCAAATTTAAGATGAAACTAAAAACAAAACTAAATTTATGTTAAACCTGATAAAATAATTTTATTCCGTTTAAATGACAAGTAAAACATATACTAGAATAGAAATATATACATAACATAAAAAAGAAAAAAAAAAAAAAAAAAACTAATAAAAATTAAATAAATGATAAAATTTACAATGAGTTCTTTATTCTGCTAAATAAATTTTAAAATAAACTTCAGGTAAACTATTTTGCATGGAATTTAAATTACTATATATTTAATTTTTTAAAAGTTAAAATATTTACTTTTAAATTAGTCAGATTATTTTGTAGAAAATTTAACGATTGATTTCTCAAGGCATAGAGATGATACAGATTTTATGGTTAATCATAATAATAAATTTAAAAGGGGAAAAAATGATTTTAAGTTTGATTAAATATTTTTCTCCTGTTTAATTTACAATTAAAAAATACAACATAAAATTATATATACAAAATATTTAGAATACTCAGAAATTTGAAGTAAATAATAAACTGCACAAATGACTTTTGAAAATATTTTACTGTTTTCCGTTAGCTAAATGTACGTTGCGTTCTTACCTATATAGTTAAGATTTAAATTGCATGCAGATATTTAGGAATACAGTAGTGTTATGCATATAACAAAGTAAAATATAAGAATAAAGCAGAAAAACAAAATATATATAATACACATAAGAAAATCCAGAAACAGTTTCTTGCATTATAATAAAAATAAGTAAAATATTATATGAAGTATCATACCGTATATTTAATCTTTTTTACAATGATAATTTTTGAAGCAGTCATTAATGCATAGTCCTACGTTGCATTTTATGCATATAACTGTAGTTCGCCGTTCTTTTCCATTTGTTTTGCAAACAGCACAGCGTCTACGTCTTTTTTTGTCTTGTTTTGGCCAGTGGTCATTACTGTCCATTTCCAAGTAATGTCTTTTGGATGTTGAAGGACTTGAAAATGGTGACGAATTCATTGTATGTTTTAAAATCTGTCGAATTAAATTCATACGAAAGTTTTTGTGGGTGGCAGTTGGGTTCTGGGATTTATATAGATAAAATGCATTTAACACTGATATGTCTAATAAATGGAAAAATAATTTTTTAGTCCATTTTAAAGTCCTTCTTCCAAATGTGTAACTGTTCGCCATTCTATCGCTTAAATCTACGTATCCCATATGTTTGTTGTAATCTTGAATGATTTCAGGTTTGCTGGTCTCCTCATTTGTTATGTCATTTAGTTTTGGAGGTTCATGCATATTTGTCAGCATGTACACGTCTCTTTTGTCGGTCCATCTCATAGCAGTCATTCCACAAGAAAATCTTGCATGAGTTTTTCCCCGAATGCTTTTTTCTGGAAATTTTGGAAAATTTTTCCTGTTTTGCCTGATAAACTGTTGCCTGACAACTGTTTATTTTACGTTCTTCAAGAAGATCTTTAAATAAATTCGGTGAACAAAAATAATTGTCCATAAAAAGTTTGTGACCCTTGCCTTCGATGCATTTTGTTAACTCCATAACCAATGTATGTGCAGATGACTGTGAAGTATTTGTTTTGTCTTTTCCAAGATACATTTGAATATGGTACGTGTATCCAGATTTGTCCGAAATTTTGTACATTTTCATTCCCCACCTTTTATGCTTTTTGGGAATATATTGTCGAAATATAACCCGTCCTTTGAATTTTATGATGACTTCATCAATAGCCAACTCTTCGGTAGGATTATATGCTTGTTTAAAAGAAAAATTTATCATGTCAAATATTTTTCTTATTTTCCATAGGCGATCATAATTTTCATCGTTTTTATTGGGTGCCATTTGATTATCCGCAAAATGCAAATATTTTAATATTAGTAAATACCTATCACGAGGCATAATTTTATTGAACATGGGTGTTTCGATTAACTCGTCCGTAGACCAGTATTCAACAATATTATCTTTATCAATATGGCCCATTAACATTGTTGCTGCAAGAAACTTTTTTATCTCATCTGTCGTGACATTTGTCCATTTTGCTGAATGCAAATTCTTAGAAATTTGGTTTTTTAGTTCTTCTTGCTGATTTGCATAATTGTTTGTTTCGTCTGTTAATAATTCAACTAATTCCGTTGAAAAGAAAAAATCAAAATATTCGATTTCTTTCAAAGATTCTATTGCCTGATTATTCAATAATAATCCAGGTGTTCCAGTAAAATTGAGCTTTCTTATTTCTTCATTACCGGTAACTGGAGACCACACATACACATCCTCAGATTTTTTTGAAGCATTATTTGTAAAAGAATCTTGCGGATTAAACGCAGAGTTATCTTTTTCATCCGAGAATGAAGTATTATTTCCATTTTCTTCTTCACATTCAGAATCTGAATCTGCAAATATTTCATTATTTGGATTTTCCATGATTTCTTTTATTTCTTCGTCCGTCAAGAATTTTGGCCTGGGCGGCTTAGACATTGTGAAAAATGTAGAATGATTCAAAATGAAATTAATTAAAAATTAATTAAATAAATTTAAAGTAAAATACTCAATAGATACGGAAAGAAAAAACGGAAAGTTAAAGATATAACAAGAAGAGTGCTTCTAGATGCGACAACTAATTCATTTCTGAATGTCTAAAAATAAGAGCAGAAAATGTAATCGCTTGATGAGATGTTCACTGATAAAAGACGCTAGAATCTTTCCCATGAGAAAATTTGAAGTTTTCGACTTTTCCCTCCCCCTTCCCTTCCGTGCCCACAACAGAGAAAAGCTATAGAAAGTAACATATCGTTAGTTGAAAAAATATCACTTTTTATTAGAATTTTGGCAATGCACTTAAAATATAATTAAAAACTGGATATACACATACACAACATATCAGATATTTAGAAAATTTTGAAAAACATTTTTATTACATAATGGTTTAGAAGAATTAAACATTTTTTAATTCATGTAAAATTTTAATATTTTACTCTTAAAATATGGTAATTGTTTTTAATTCAGAAAATCAAAAGAGTAGCAGTTTGTTTTCCATAGAGAACTCTGTTAGGACTTCTTACCTACTAGGGTTAAAAACAAATTCAAATTGCCCTTTTATAAAATAACCATAGCAAGAGAATTGTCTTTTTAAATGAATTTTATGTGGGGAAAAATAGTGTCATAAGTTTTTTTTTTTTTTTTTTTTTTCCAGATTGTTTAAATTTCTCAAATACTTCCAGGATTTTAAAATCATTTATTTTTTCCATAAATGTGTCAAACATTTTTATTCAAATTACAAAAAATGAAGCATAAAAAATATTTTTTAAAAATATTTTGCTAAAATGTGTCAAAATAATTTGCCAAATATTATTTCTGTTTTTTTAAACACAAAAATCTAATCTTTTACTTCATTTCATTGTAGTTAGATTCTCTACTTAAAAACTGAAAAAGAAAAAGAAAAAAAAAAAAAAAAAAAAAAAAGGGTTTTATTATTATTATTATTATTATTATTATGTCCTACAAACTGCAAACTACAAATCTAATACAAAACTTAAATTTTTATATCTTTTACGTTTTCAGAATAGGAGTCTCTTCTTTAATATTTATCGTGCGTGATGGATAATTTTCATCGAAATAAGTGCTAAATAATTGATTTCGAAATATGGACAACTATAATTATTTTTTCCTATCTAGCGTGTAAAAATCAATGAAATAAACAGCGCAGGCAATTAAAAGAAATTTAACGTTCCGATGTTTTTAAGAATCAAAAGCTAGCATTTAATGAATTTTAACAGATATGTAACATGAAGGAATTTTCCCTCTTAATGGTCGAGAGGTTCTGCTCTCATAGCTAACACACCAGTGATTCCCAGGTTTGAAGCCTGGTCGCGCTTGTCCAACTAACGTTTCAGAAATTTCCTTGGTTTTCCCCAAAACTCGCTTGAATAAGGTCTAAAAATCTTTTGTAAGACTGTCATGGCCAAGGTGCCTAGAGTTGAAAATTGTCCTTTAGAGGCATACCAACACCAGATTTTGACGTATATTAAGATTATAACTTCGATAAGATTTAATTTCTTTTATAAAAGAAAATAATTTGTTTTGCGTATTCATAAATTTAATATACTTAAGCATTAATATGTCTGAGTGCTTATTAAAATTAAGTCAGCATTAAAATGATATATTTACTGACGATAAAAGGTAAAAGCCCAATTTAAAAAACATTAATAATGTGACAAACGTTTCGACTGTAAATTACACCTCATCAGTACCTAAACTTCCCAAGCACAATAATTACGTTATTCTAATAAACTTACCAAAAAGGAACAGAATATTTCAAAAGCATCATTTTAGCTTTATTCATGGGAGAGGATGTAACTTTGACAAGGACTGATTTACAACCATAACGTTTGCCCTGTTTTTAATGATTATTATTATTATTATTATAAAAAAGTATATCATTATAAAAGTTAATTTATTTTTACTCATAAACATATTTAGTCATATATGTAGTGCTTTAAATTTGAAGAGGAAAAAATACGAGCAAGAAAAATAAACTTTTTTTTCAGATTATAATGTCTCTTAGAATTAGCCTTTTCGAAATTTTTATATGTCTTCTCTGAGAGGTCTGTCTGAGGTGTCCATCTATATTACGTCAATTTCGGAGAAAAGTACGGAAAAATCTAAACAGCTAGATGGAAGAGCTGGAGCTAGGTTCGAACCTGCCACCTCCCGTCTACCAGCTTTGATAACGGAAACTCTCGGTCACAAATGAAGCTTGTGTCCCTGTTTGACATAGTAAGATTCTTTGAATCTTATATGAAAGGCGTCACAAAAAGACTGAAACGTGGTTTAATAGTTTACCGAATAGAGATGACTGCGCAATATAATTTGTTAAAAGTATACAAATTTAGAAAAAATTCTTCCGGTTAATCTACAAAAAATTCACATATTTAAAAGTTTTATATGACACTCTAGATTAATTCGACCTGCTATTTTTATAGTAACAACATAATTATAAAAAAATAAAAACATCATTACATTACTGTCTGTTTACATAACTTATAATTATGTATCCAAATTACAAAGTCACATAAAGTAAAACTGAGGGTCATATGTACGCAGCATCGTAATTAGACAGACTTACTGTTTGACTTTCACTATTTAGACATACATAACATATATGATGTTTTCGATGCAAAAATTTTATTACCAATTTGTATATGATCAGTTTTTAAACGAAGCCTTGTAAATGATACGAAAAAATTACAATTTCTAAGTAGTCAATAAGTCATTTTCTTTTACTATATAATTCAGCTGATTTTACAGGTAGAGTTATCCGTTGTTATTATTATTACTGCTGAAATGTTAGTGGAGTCCTCCATGTTGAGACTAATAAAGATTTTGGGTTCCATATGTGTGTCTGTTTGTCTATCTGTTTGTCGTGCGATAACGGCTGCAAAAATCACGCTATAGAGTTGCAATCTGGTACACATATTCATGAGCTCCACGGAAGCTGTATGTTTTTGGTGTATATTCTATTCATAGTATTTTAACATCATTATTTTGCAATCAACAAAATTAAATCAGCGTAAATTACTGAGATGCTTAAACTTATATTTTCTGCAGAAAATATGTGAGCTTAGACTTCCTAATTAATATACAGGGCCTTACAAAAACGTCCCGACAATGTCACGTAATCATCCAATTTATGTCAATTATTCATGAAAAACAAAGACTAAGTTCAATAGTTTTTACTGATGTATAAAACGTTTATGCTTCATTTACAGAGACACACAAAAGAAATTCATGACACTAGAGCCTATGGACATTTTTTTTTTCTTTTTTTAAGCGTACTTTAATGCGCGTATGCTGTATAAAACATAATGGAATTAGAGTACATTATAAAGATGCTTAAAAGTTTGTTTACTCTAAAAGAAAGGGTATGTATATACTAAAAATTTTATTTACGGGACCACACAAAAGAATTACGATGACGAACTGTAATATCCAAATGATGTCAAATTAGTTTTAAAAATTAATGAGTTATAATTATAAGGTGCATTCTTATTATTGGCGTATATAATCACTCTGGCTCCTTTTCCAGTATACATAAAGGAATTTCGGACTATTACGGTCTACAGTCGATATTTCTTAAAAATGTATTTTAACATGGTTACACTCCATTAAATATAATGAAATCGCACTAGAATTTTAAAAGCATGTTTTTCTTTTGAAAACTGCGAGCACAGAATTGGTAAAAATTTACAGGGTTACACAAAATAATTCCGATATGCTTTGTAATCTTTTTTGCATAAAATTTGGTAAAAGTATTTATGAATTAGATAGAATTAATACAAGACTACCAGTCATTAGGAATACACACACACACACACACACACACACACACACACACACACACATATATATATATATATATAGAGAGAGAGAGAGAGAGAGAGAGAGAGTTATAGAAAGAGAGATACAGCGAAGACTGAGGGTAAGCAGCCCCCCCTCAAAAAATATATCTGTTTTTGTAGCAAGTCAATCGAATCTATATATATCTATATCTATATATCTATATATCTATATATAAATATATATATATATACATTATAATACAGAATAAATAAGAATGATCTAATGAATACTGTGGATGGAAATAAGATGTTGAAGCTCCTGATCTGCAGATCCACTATTTATTATTTTTCTAGTGGTCTTGTTGAGTGTAAAAGAAAAATTTTCTAACTGACCAAATTTGTCTAGAGGAATTTAATTAAATATATAAAATATGTAAGAATTATAAATTTAATGGGAGAAGCGCTTTCCTAACACTATCTTTTTTATCTACTTTATTTTGAACATCTTTTGAACATCTTTTGTCAATTTATCTATAATAATAAAAGAAGATGTTTGTCTGTCTGTCTGTCTGTCTGTCTGTCTGTCTGTCTGTCTGTCTGTGCATCTATACGTTTCGCCCCTACTGAACGCAGAAGTATAAAATTTGACATACGGGTGCTCAGAAGCCTTCCCGAGTTGATAGTCAAAACAGAATTTAAAAATTTTAATTAGTTGCGGAGATATTAATTAAAATGTAGACCCATGTCTTAATCAAAAAGCGATCTCAATGACTCAGAATTCATCGCTATTGCATAAAAATAGATATTTTAACGGAGTTAAAAGCAGAAAAAATGGAAAATAAATTAAAAATATTAGTCCGATCGTTACGAATTTGATACCAAATGAAAGGGGATTTTTTTCCGAATCTAAGAGTGCAAGCGGCTTATCGATACATCAATTAGATTTTTTAAAATTAACTAAACTATGAAATTTAGTTGGCAACAGGCAGACGATTTTCTAAGCGGTCTCGATCGGAAACAAAACACATACGAGACAACTGTCTGTGATGAAATCGGTAATGGTTCTAATCAATTAAGATATCATGTGTTTTATACTGGGGGGAAAAATTGCAATTTTCAATTTTTTTCAAATTTTCATTCACGTTACATTTGAATTAATATTCGGCCAAGACAGCATATTATAAAGCTACTGTTCAATTTTCATGAAAATATATGAATAATTAAAAAAAATGACATATTTATTGGAAAAAGATTGTCTTCTTTTATATTTTGCAGTATTTGCAGCCGTCGAAATTTCGTAGTATGTAGTTTTAATGCCCGATAATTCGATTGTGAATATTTTTCAAAGAGTACGATTATTAGGGAGGGCTTGAGGGAGAGGGAAAAAAGGCAAAAAAAAAAAAAAAGAGTTACAGCGTTTGAAATTGGTTGGCATATTAAGATTTTAAGGCAAGGTATTTGGTTTTCTTTTTTATCTCAGCTTCTAATTAAAATAATTTCATAAGTAATACATCATTTGAAAGCTTTGTTGATTTGGAATTGAACAGTAGATTACAGAAATTTCTACCGCCAGCTGGCGCTGAAATATTTTAAAATTTCAATATTTCAAATTCTAATTATGATTTTATTATTTTTAATACATCATTCGAAAGATATTTTAAAGTTCTTTTATATTATCGAAAGTATTATTCGAGATTTTGCCCGATTTACACGTTTTAAGGTTTCCTGTTTAGGTTTTCTTTTGTATCTCAGCTACTAATTAAAATATTTTCACAAGTAATACATCATTTGAAAGGTTTGTTGATTTAAAATTGAACAGTAGATTACAGAAATTTCTACCGCCAGATGGTGAAGTAATATTTTAAAATTTCAATATTTTGAATTCTAATGAGCGAGGAAGGTGTTGTATGTTCTAAAACGGGGAAAGGCGCCGCAGGCGCCACCGAGCGGGACTTTGCTAAAGTCAGAAATTTGAAAGATCATAACATGGTGAGCGAACAGGCTGTTCGGGAAACGGGAAAAAGGCGCCGCAGACGCCACCGAGCGGGAGTTTCATAAAGTCGGATTTTTCAAGGATCGCGAACCAGCTGGTCGCCGAAGGCGGCTAGTCTCTAATAAAAAATTAAAGTGAATTTCAATCATTTTGGAGAACCCTCTGTATGTATATCATATAGACATATACAGACTAAGTAAAAGATGTGTTGAAATTGGCAAAATTAAATGCACGATTTACTAAAAATGAATTTAAAGTCTGTTTTCTTTTTCTTTTCTTTTCTTTCTTTTCTTTTCTTTTTAAGACTTCATAATATAAATTCTTTATTATATTTTATCATTATTGTTACAGAAATTTTAATACCTTTTTAACGCTTTATTAAACCTATTTTTTAAAAATATAGTAAAATTCATATTTTACGCATAATTATTACCTTCGCTTGCTTTCATGTATGCGTGGATATATTATTAAAATAGAAACCTGCATGCAACAGATTTTAGTAGTTTTATTCTTTCTTTTTATTTATTTATTTATTTATTTATTTTTATTTATTTATTTATTTCTTTTCATTTATTTATTTATTTTTTCCCAGTAAAATGCATTGATTACTCAATTCATTTCATGTAAATCGTTTTGTAAATTTTCTATTTTCCCAATAAAATGCCTCGAAATATGTTTCCTAATTTATGATCATGAATTAATTTCTTGTTTATTATTATTATTATTATTATTATATGGACTTATATTTTTAATAGTAAGCATGGAATATTATTGAAATATGTGTACTTATTTCAATTTATTCCGTATCCCGTATTTTCCACGGGTTGCAACTATAACAATATTATATTTTTCTCTACTTTTATAGCAAATGGTTTATTGAAATGATTAAAACATTTATTTTTTTGATTGAAAGTAATAGTTTTTCTAGGCTAATATTGGTGTGTGATTCTTTCTTTTCGTATAGTAAGCTTTTTAGAGTACCGAAACAAAAATCTGATAGTAATTTTATTAATGTTATTTAATATTATATGAAAAAAAAAAAAAAAAAAAAAAAAATTATATATGAAACAAACATTTCATTATTACAACATAATGAATGCGATCTTGGCCTCTTTTCCCGATCATTCTATGGTATAGAATAATAATACATACAAGAAAAGAAAATTTGAAATTAAAATATTTTTCGAACATCTAAGCAAAATGTATTGCTAACGAGATAAAGACGCAGGATGATATTAAATGTCCTCCGAAGAGATAATTTCCCCCCCTATTTTCCTCTCATTAAATACTATCATCCCTACACAGTTCCCTGCTCCAGCAATTAATAAGCTACCCACGGAGAAAATCAATTACTGCACCCCATACTTGAGGGGTGAAAATGCCTGGGACAGCGATTGGACCGACCCCGGTTTCTTCAGCACCTTTTTTCGCGGGATCACGGTCTTCCCGCCCGTAAGCAAAAGGTTAAGAAAAAATTCGAAGAGCATACCCGTAAGTCCTCAGCCTTGTGGTCAGACCTCGTCTACGAATTAAGGGTTACATGGAAAACTGGCTAGAAACCGTGGGCGCAAAGGACTAAGATTCGCTTAAAAAATTTATTCTTACAGAGCAGTTAAAAAAAGGGTTCTCTTAGAAATCCGGGATAAATATCTAGATGAATGCGATAATTTTAAATCAGCGAGGAAACTAGCCGACAAATGTGATATGTACGAAAGTATACGTTCTGATCATAGCAATAATGCATTTAAAATTTATGAGGGACGTCAGATCGGAAATAATAATTTCTTTGACAACAAATCGTATACGGAGCAAAAAACATCTGAAGCGAAATTAAAAAAAGAGAATTAACCACCATTAAATCCCGATTTCCCGCTATCGTTTGATGCTTCCGATGTCCAGCAAACTCATCAAGGAGGGGTCGACATCATGGCGCCTAGCTAACGGTCAAGCGATTTGCCGGCGAAAGTTCTTAGGTGTGATTTGGAACGCTGGGCACCTATAAGGGCCTGAATGCACCAGGGGTGTTGAACCCCCCTCTGTCGAGACCAGGAGCAGAGAGCAAGACAGATAGATTATCTCTAGACTTGAGAGTAGACCGATGGTCTGGTAGATCTGGAAAGGCAGGGAGCCGGATATCAACTTTATGTTCAATTGCTTTTTTTAATCAGGCATGATGCCTATTTATGTTTTACTATATATTTTTGTAATGTAAATAGTGTACAGATGTTTCTAATTAAACGAAAAAATACAATATATAAGGGCTCAGTTTTATTCCTGCCTAATCATTAGATTTTTACTTCTAAGCTGTTTAACGTGACGCTACCACAATACATATAATCTGGTTCTAGAAATTACAGATTGTAACTACCCTGTTATTGTAACTAAATCTTATTCGTAAGTTTCACTGTTTGGTTTGCAAGACAGTAAATGAAAATTAATGTAAGAATTTAAATTGCCAAAAGGAATACCTTTAAGAACAACAAATAGATATTTTCATAATATAATTTTTATTAACACATGTTAAAATATTTAATAATAATGCATGCAAAAATATTTTCTACATGAAAATTCATTTTTTTCATAAATTGCTTTTTATATTTTTATTTATTTATTGAGAGCACTGTGAAAAAAAATATGAAAAAGATTGTCAAAAAAATCTAGAATAAATCACAAAAATTCATATTTTCATGGTTATCTATTTGAATGATTGGACACTGATGCAGAACTCATACCACTGTGAATGAAACAAAATTTTCTGCTTCTTAAATCAACGATAATATAGGCAGCGAAATTTCTTAAACAAATACAGGCACGAGTTCTGCGCCAGTGTTCCATTCCTACTATTAGGTACAAAACGAAATGTCCAAAAAAAAAAAAAAAAAAAAAAAAAAAAAAAAAGAGGAGAATGATTCTGTTCAGGAAATTTAAGGCTGTTTTCAGGGAAAGAAAAAAAAATTGCATCTAACGACGGATAAGATATTATATCTTATAACAATAAGAGTCATCAACTTTTATAATTTATTCTGGAGCATTGTTAGTTTCCCCCCCTTGCTTTTTACACTTTTCCTCCCTTTTCCTTTAAAAAAACTTCTTGTATTATTTAATTTTTGTTCCATGTTGGAAAAACCCACTTTTCAAAAAATGTTATGAAAAGAGGGCAGTATTAACAATGTCCCGGAATAAATTATTAAAAATTGACAATTCTGCAATAATTTAATGTTCAAAATCAATATTAAACATATCTACATTAACTATGAATGGAAACGATTTAAAAGATTTATGTTTAGTTCAGAAAATTTCGTTTTATTTGGAATCATCCCTGCAGAAGGTAGCTATTTAATAATTTATTTTTTAAAGAGAATTATTAAAAAATGAATTCAATTTTAGTCATTTCTAAAAAAAAAAAAAAAAAAATACCCTATTAACCCTTTGCATTAGGCATATTTTCCGTAAGAAACGCCTTTTGGCGTTCCTTTAAAACGTCACACGTATAGTTTCCAACTTACTACCTTTTGGCTACCGAAAAATTTTAATAATTTGTTCTATATTACTTCATCATTAAATAAAATAAATCTTTCTGTTAAAATTTTCCGGTAGCCGTAAGGTAGCCTATGGTTACACGTTTTAGAAAAATAACATTTTTTTTGCAGAGGTACACCTTAAGGCGTGGTCGATTTTTTAATGTCCCCTCAGAAGGGACATACGAGCGATAAGGGTTAATAACTCAAAATTCGTTATTGCTTGCAGATAACATTTGTTTCTGTTTATTTTAATATATTAAAAATATGGCAGTGCTTAATATTTTCAACAAAACTGTATTTCTAGTCAAATGACGTGGTTTTTTTGCATGTCTTACGTAAATATATAAAACGTATCAAATGTAGAAAAAAAAATCTATCTTTGGAGGACTTATAGACGTCCTCCATGACATTTTTTGGATGTCATGGACGTATTATCGAACTCGCTGAGAGCACACCTAACATCTCTATTGGATGTCATAAGTATGTATCACGGATATTTTTCGACGTCTTTTAGATCTGTTATCCTAGTGTTTACAACTTATAGATATGATTGTACAGTTTGGGGTAGTAACAATCTATTTTTATTATTATTATTATTATTCTTTTTACGATCCATAAAAATCTATGTATTTCAAAGAACTGACACACATAGTTCCACAAAGTATTAATTCTATTGCTGAAAAATTGATATAAACTTACAATCATTACATTCGGAAGAATAAAATGGAAGATTATTTCTATTCACACCATAAATAATAAGAGGGAAGTTAAATTTATTAAAAATGAATTTGCAAAGAATGTTGTATTCTTTTGCCAAGATTTTTTGCCAAGATAGAGTAATCATGCTATCGAGTTGCCAAAATGACGGCTCGGAAAAGAATTTTAAGCAATCGTTGATCCGGTTTTACCAACATCTTCTCGGATAATACAAATCCAACGAGCAAATTTGACACGTCCTTTTTCGAGGTCCCAAGTGCATCGTTATTTTTCTCCTCGACGGGACTTCGAAGCTGAAATTATGTCCATTGAAAAACCTATTTTAAAAACGCAAAAGGCCAGTACTTATTTAATGAAAGAATTGTGATAATTAATTTCTTACTTTATAAATTTATTTGTTTTTAATCATATTACTATCTTTAAATTAATTTTATTTTTTATTGTGCCGTTTTAAAATAAATGTTTATGTTTAAACTATTTTCTACCTATTTTCAGGAATTTATTTAAAAGGATTTTAAATATTACTATTAAATATTTTAAAATAAATTTTTAAAAGAATTAAAAAATTAAAAAATATATATATGGCTGTATGGGAATATATATTTAACATATAACCGTAAAACCATATTAAAAATTAAATGTCATCCTAGATATTTTTACTTACACCAAGAAAATCTTTATATTATTCAATATTGAGGAGGATGAAGTAGATGATAAATAAACAATTAAAAAATTGCATGATTTTTTAAAAGTCAAAATTTAAGCAATTTATGAATATTTTAAAAGAAAGATCTTGTTCATTTAACAATCTATTTTATTATTTTATTAAAAATAATTTGTATTTCTAAATGTTTAAAAAAATAATTAGAAATTTCTTTTATTTATTTTTATGAATGGTTAATATTTGTTTAAATTTATGTCAAAATATTAAAAATATCTGTTTACTTGTAAAAATTTATATTTTGCATGAAATATTCTTAAGTTTAAATAAAAATCAAATTTGTAACAGAAATGTATAATAAACTCACTATTGTTTTACATTTTAATTTGATTGTTTTTGTTTCAAATCAAGTAGCTTAGACTCGTAAAATAAAAATAAAGGTTCTAACAATCAGCGCAATAAATAAAAATGTTAACTAATAGAAAACTACGTTCGCAAGAAGGAATAAAAAAAGGATTTATTTAAACCGGAAATAATAAACAAAAAGTTTTGTATATTAAATTTGAAATTAAAATGGACTTTGAGGTATTATAAATAGTCGGCTTGTTCTTGTAACCGAGTTGTCTGAGCGACGACTTGGGACTGTGTCGTATAAAGTAGAATAGGGGGGGGGGGGCTACGACGTTGATTGATATGGAATTAATTTCTATTATCGCCATCGGAGATTAAAATTTGTAAAAAACTTATTTGGCAACATTGCTATGCAATCCTTATTTTTCGTCGGTTAAGTTCCTGTCGTTGAAAAGTTTAAAGTGTTAAAAATGTAAAGTTGCAACTTTTGTGGATACTATCAAAATTAAAAAATGACAGTGTCTGGTAAATTAGTTGAAGTGTGGATGCAGCGCGACTTATTTGGCCAGTTATTGTTACTGGTACATTAAATATGATGATACATTAAATACAGATGCTGTATCCATTACTTATCCATTAACTCCATTTCTGTTAGCGATGTCTCACCTTGATGGAGCATTTTGTAAGACCAATAAATCGGTATTATTGAAAATATTGGAAAGCAATATTGGCAGTAATCCACCAGAAACTTGTGAGGTTATGATATTTGATGGTTACTTCATCTTACATGCGACGTTCCGTTGATCTTTGGTAATATTTTCAAGAAATTATTGTCAGTTTTTACTGCAACTACGGCACATACAATTATAATAACATTCGATTCATATCTGCTTCCATCAATAAAAGATCATGAGCATTCCTTAAGAGGAAGGGCACGAGGACCGAATTTCTCTATAAACAGTCCAGATAAAACACTACCATAGAATTTTTCTTGTGAATTGAAGAATATAAATTCTAGAGATTCTTTTATTCAGTTTTACTTAAAGATTGGTAAAATGATCTCCACACTTCATTTATAGGTGAGAGAAGCGTTTTCGTTAATTATAAATCACGCTGTAAAAATTTGAAAGAAAATGAAAGAATAGTGAGAAGCATAGAACATCTGGATAGCTAAGAACACGAAGAAGCAGATACAAAAATAGTATTTCATGCTTGCCAATTGAATTTTGATGCAAATCTCACTCACTAAAAGATGATCTGATACCGATATTTTGATTACATTACTTGGAAATATTATGCATATCCAAAGTAAGTTGAAAATACATAGTCAGGGAATATCCAAAACTACATGAATGTGACTAAATTATATGCAGATGTAGGTGATTTGTGTGCATCGTTGCCCGGGTTTTATGCTTTTACTGGATGTGACTTTAATCCTGCTTTTTACAGAAAAGAAAAGAAAGGTCATCTGATTTATTAAGAAATTCTAAACCTACATCAAGACATTTATTGACTTATCGAATTCTGATGACTATAATTTAGATGAACTGCAATGGACAATAGAAGAATTCGTTTGTAAAATGTGTAATCTAAAAAGCATTGTTGACGTCAATACAGCAAGAGTTGTGATATTTGAAAAAAATTACAAAATGAACGAAAAAAAAAATTCACTTTGAAGTAAACGATTGACGGCCACAATATTTCGTTCCTAAATACGGCAAACAGATTTTACATTCAATAGATATTTCCAATTTGTGGAGTAATGCACAATAATGTGGAGTAATGTATAATAAATAACTCTAATCCATCGACTTTATCACTTCTGTATTAAGAATGGGAATTAAAAGAAAGTAAATATTTCTTTAACACGTTGAGCGCCACGCGAATTCTTAAGGAAATCCTATTCAGGCCACGCGCGCTGCTCAGAAACGTGTTATGTGTACCGTGTTATTTTTAAGGTATCTGCCTGGGTACGCAGCACTTTTTTCTAAAAATGCACACTATGCATTAAGTAATTATATTTTCAGTTATAAACGGACATAGAATTATGAAAAATAGTACATTTTAAGCAAATATATTCTTTATTTTGCAGAAAAATAGGTGATTTTGTGTAAGAAATGAGCAAAATTTCACGTTTACGCCAAACCTCATATACTCGATAAAAATTAATATAATTCAATATCCATTGAAATACATAATGATATGACCCTTATCTGTGCATTGAACTAAAAGTTAAGAGATATTCTTAAAATTGACTGAAATATGGTAACTAACAGAGAAAAAAACCAGAATTTTCCGAAAAAAAAATCTGTTTTTTAGAAAATAAACACATGTAAAATCTTTAAATTAGTACATAGAACATATCTTTTAGTTCATTGCGTGACTGGATATCTGTTATATACTGTAAAGAAATATCATAGAAATAACTTGAAAACTTTTGGAGAAATCAGGTTTATCGCATACACAAAAATCGAAAAATATAGTTTTTCAGAAAACGCATTTAAAGATTTTACTTAATGTGTAATTATTTGTTGGAAAAAATAAATAAATACATGGGGTATAATAATAATAAAAAAAAAAACCTGAATGATTTAAATTAAAGATAAATGTGAAATCAAGCCTAATTACCAATTTTTACCTATTGCCAGCTCTTTAAACTGGCGAGATCGAGCACTTCCTGTCTTAAAGAATCTCACTTCCGGTTTACTTAATTGGCTATAACTTCAGTTCTAATTAGCGTACAAATAAAAGTAAAGGTGTTTTAGAAAGCTAAACGTCTATTCTTTAAAACAAAATAAAAAACAGAAAATTGATTTTTTTGCCAAAAATGGTCATTTTAACCCAGGCAGAACGAGTTCCTTAACGAGTTACCTTAACGAGTTTCAATAACGTCCATTAAATTGCCTTAATGATATAATCTTATAATAAATAAAAATTAAGTAAATTTTAAATAAATCTTCTGTAATTACTTAAAACAATTTAATTTTTTTAGTTTTATATCATATTTCACACTATCAGCCACCGGTGGCTGACGTGGCCTAAACGGAAAGTTCAGTGTCAGCCATCTACGGATGACATGGCGCTGAATGTGTTAAATGTTTTGATGAAGATCAAATTCCATCAACCGTTAGCAGTTAAACAAACATCATCGGAGATTCCACTTGTATTTTTTAAATTATTTTTTTTACTAGCAGGCTTTGCCCGCTTCACTGGACACAATACTGAAATGAGTTGTCAAAATCCCAGATCATTATTAATTAAACTGAGTTAAAGTCCCCGCTGTGCTCGGTAGAGATTTTTCTCGCTCGCAACATGAGGAGTCCGTGTTCCCACTGCTTTCGGCAGCAACTTACCCGAATCTTACTCCCCCTTCCCCAGTGGATAAGTTCGAGGTTTTGCGAAATCTCGACAAAGTACATAATGCGTACACCTAATCAACATCCACATACCAAAGTTTGCCAATCTAAGATAATTTAAGGCGAATTCAAACGGGAAAACATGTTTTTACACGGTTTATAAACCTCTCGACACCAAGGAGGTAAGTGGGGGATTTCGTAAAATCCCGTTAAATTAAGGGTCGGATACGCATAAAAAATTTACGCACCAAATTTCGTGACCGCAGATCCCATAGATTTCTCAGGACAAATTTAGCGCTAAAAGGTGTGTCTCGAGTTTGCCCCCTCGTAACCACCAGCACCCCCACCCCCCAAGAAAAAAAAAAAAAAACGCAAACCCTGAAAAACAAAAATGTGTGTTTGGAAATATCCTAAGGAAGTCGCATAGCCTTTTTTCAATATATTTGTTCCATTTTTGGTAGAGGTCTACACAAAAATCAGCAATTTTCAATATTTCCCCTTTCTTTCCCTTAAAAATCAAAAATTACAAAATGCACATAATGTATTATTTGTACTCATGTCTAGTCTCCCCATGTGCAATTTATTTAATGTGAAGAAATTAAGAACCGAGTTATGCTTACAAACGTGTTTTTGTCTTTTGCCTCCCCCAGGGGGAAAAGGAGAGTAATTTCGGAAAAGTTGACAGATATAATTTTAAGTTGGGTAAAGACCTGAATTCCTGCAAAGCGCCGTTGAATTCCGTCCAGCCGTTCTCAAGTGATACCCGGACAAACGTGTTTTTGTATTTTGCCACCGAGGGGGGGAACGAGGGGGAATTTCTGAAAAGTTGATAGATATAATTTTAAGTTGGGTAAAGACCTAAACTCCTGCGAAGTGCCATTGAATTCTGTCTAGCCGTTCTCAAGTGATACTCGGTGAAACGTGTTTTTGTCTTTTGCCCTCCAGGAGGGAACGCGGGGGAATTTCTGAAAAATTGATTGATATAATTTTAAGTTAGGTAAAGATCTAAGTTTCTGTCAAGCGCCGTTGAATTCTGTCCAGCCGTTCTCAGGTGATGCCCGGACAAAAAAAGCGACATACAGACACGATGACACACACGCACACACACACACACACAGGCAAAATTTTCTGAAGTCATTTTCGGCTTTCATGGTGTGTGAAACGTGAAGGTATCGCAGTTTTTGATTTTGACAAATTTACAGACAAAAGTCTGATTTTATTAATATAGATAGATGTGACTGTACTATATATGTAACTAACGTTGATATTTTTTAATAAAGTTTTTTTTTTCTTTTATGAAAACATTAAAGATATTGAAACTATTGAAGAAAAATAAGACAGCTGGGACGGAGACCTTAATTTAGATATATATATTTCAGACAGTTCAGAAGAGAGTTCAGAAGATGAGGGCAAATCTGAGTTTTCAGCAGTCTTTTAAGCTATATAAATATTTCTTTTTCATCAGTTTTCAAATTTCTAACTAATTTGTGTATTAAAGTGTCAATTATTAAATTGAAAATATATTGTTTGCGTCCTTTAATTACATATTTGACTTTTGCGATTTTATTTAATTCTTATTTGTTTACGTAATAGTGAATATTAAAAAGAAGGTAAGAAATAAAACGTGATGACAGAATTGAGTGCATTTTAATACATCAAAATCAGCATTAAAGTTAAGTAAATGTTTTGTGATTGATATATATATGCGCAATATCTTCTATTTATAATAATAAATATTATCCCAGAACGGGATAAAAGTCGTCAGTTTAGCCACGTAAATTACTGGACTGCGTTCGGATTTTCTAAGCCGTGTTATTGCATTCATGGCCTCGGCTGATGGTCTTTCCACCGCTACCAAAGCTGCTGACAGTTATTTCCCCATTATTTGATGCATAAAGAATCATATATATGACTTCCATGCGGTACAAAGTAAATATATGTTTTAAGTTTTTTGCAGGTTTGGCCTAGCGACAGACGTACGCTAGGCCAAAGTGTTGGACCTAATCACATTTTTCTAGAGGAATTAATCAAATTTTACAACTCTAAAAGCTAAAAATCTACAAAAGAAATATAGTCAAAATTTACCTTATTATCCAAAAATTGCATAAACCAAATATTTTATTATTTCAAAAATCTTTGATCTATGACTTATGTTATAATTACTATAAAATTATTTGGTAATTTAATTACAGGATATACCTCAAAACGCACATTTTTCTTTTTAACACTTTCTAACGAAGTTCAAAAATGTTAATGACTTAGGTTTGTCAGTCTGTCTTTCTGTCCGTCTGATCCATCTGTCTGTCTGTCCGTGTTCTAACTCCCGTAAATATTCATAGAATATCTTGAAACTGATACATGTTATTCAAGTTCGCTATCGAACATTTACTATTGAAAATGGAGTGAATATGTCTACTGGTTTATGTACAGAGACACCCGAAATAATTCCGAAGCATTATGTTCTATGAGAGGTATTTCTAAAAACCATATTCTTACCGTTATATTGCATAAAACTTACTGAAACTGAAATATGTTATTCAAGTTCAATATCGTATGTTCCCTATTGAAAGTGGAGTAAATATCTCAACTGGTTTGTGCACAGGGACAGAGGAAATTATTCCAAAACATTGTGCTCTATGAGAGGAATTTCTTGACCATATTTAAATGCCGTTACTTTACATAAAAGTTAATGAAACTGAAGCATGTTATTCAAGCTAACTATCAGATGTTTCCCGTTGAGAATGGAGTAAATACCATCACTGGTTTGTATACAGGGACACCTGAAAATATTCCAAAACAATGCGTTGCACGAGAGGTATTGCTATAAACCAAATTTTAATAACTTTCGTTTGCGCAAATCTTAATAAAATTGAAATATGTCATTCATATGCAGAAAAGAATGCTTTCCATAGAATACGGTATGATTCGCATTAGATTTATAGGGCTACACAAAAATGTTCAGTTAAAGCGTATTATTGGAGATTTTCAGGAACTTGATTTTCGTTTATATTAAACGTTCTTATCACTTTTTAAATGTTTTTAACACTTTTCAACAATGTTGAAAGTGCTAATGACTTAGGTTTGTCTGTCTGTCCGTTTGTATGCCTAACTCTCCGCGCTCTAACTGCCGTAAATATCCATGGAATTTCTTGGGATTGATATATGTTATTCAAGTTTTTTATTGGATGTTACCTACTGAAGATGGAGTGAATACCTTTACTGGTTTGTCCACGGGGACATCCAAAAGTATTCCAAATTATTGCGTTCTATTAGAGGTATTTCTATAAACCAAATTTTAATAAGTTTACTTTACTCAAATCTGAATGAAATCGATATATGTTATTCATATGCAAAAAGGAATGCTTTATACAGAATGCAGCATAATTAACATTAAATTTACAGAACTACACAAAAATATTCAATTACATTGAGGGCTTTTTTTGGAAATTTGCTGGAATTGAATTTTCATTTACATTAAACGTTTTTATCAGATTCTAAATGTTTCTAATACTTTCCAACAAGGTTGAAAAGTATTAATGACTTCGGTTTGTCTCTCTGCCAGTCCATACTCTAATTTCTGTAAACATTCATGGAATTTCTTGAAACTGATATATGTTATTCAACTTTCCTATTATTGGATGCTCCCCATTGAAAATGGAGTGAATAGCTTCACTGGTTTGTGTACAGGGACACCCAAAAGTATTAACGCTACTTTCTATATGGAGAACACGTAAAGCATGAGGGCCCTTCTAGTGGCCGAGCTATTCTGTGCTCAAAGATGCTAGATAGGAAGTACCGGGTACGATCCCAGGTCGCGATCACTAACCAGGTCAGTCAGAGTATTTGTGGTTTTTTTCGAAACTCGCGTAAATACGGGCTAGGATCCTTTAGAAAGACCCCTAAGTATATCATTCCAATTCCACCTATAGGCCTAGAATCCTAGCATAGTCAGTCGGCCTTAAAAACTTACAACCAACCATGAAGCTTGAGTACATTCTTGATACCCATACAATAAGTCTCAAATGGTCAAAAGTCAAGAGGTTTAGAAATAAATTTCATTGAGATTTAATGAATAATAATAATAAAAAGAATTAGCATGTTCCATGTTAAAGTTGATAGATAGTAAGGAAAGAGAAAATTTCTTTTCTTTCTTTTTTTTCCCCTGTTGAGATTATATATAGCAAATTTTATATCTACATTAAAACAGATATATCACAATTAAACATACACAGCCGGTAAATTTGCAAATACTTATAATTTTGAGCCCTTCTTTGCAATAAAAATATCATTTAAACACAAATTGCAAAAATTAATCGCATTTATGATACAGGAATTTTGCATTAAAAAATATATAGACAATTACAACTTTACGTAATTAAAATTAGTATTCATATTTTCTTTTTCTTCTTCTAAAACGCTGTTTCAAATTTAAGGGAAAATTTTTACAATAGTAATAAAAAAAAAAAAAAAAAAAATCGTAATATTTCTTAAAATTTACAGCATCAGAGATAACACACAATCTGTCACATAAAAATTAGAGTCTTGGTTCATATATAAGGGTTTTAATTTTACGGCTCAAAAATGTTTTATGCCTTCCGTAAAGTGCATTGTTTCCAGACTTTGAAACTTTTTTATTCAACAGTCACCAATAATTTTCAGAACTGTTATTTGATATACATAATCGTCAATTGTTTTTTGTTGATTTGTTTATTTTGTATATCAAATATCACTTTTAAAAATTTAAGGTGACCGTTAAAAAAGACAGTCGCAAAATCTGGCAACACTGATTCCGTATGTTTTCTCTCTTATTGTGTTTTTCTTACAATCTTCAATAAACATTTTCTAAATAAAGATTTCTTTCATCCCCAATTCATTGTTTTGGCCAACAATTTCACCTTTTTCTACATGTATAAGTAGAAAATACTGGATTTGTCAAAATTTCCAACTTCTGGTTTTCAGCAGTTTTGCACATTTTAGAATGTCCTTAGCATGATTTCGCCAGTTTTCTAAAACTTTTGTATCTGTGTATGTATGTTAATGTAATGTATGTTAGCAATATTTTGTGAGAATTATATATCACGATAAATATGCACAAGACGTCATGAAACTTTTTTCTTAGTTGGGTGACGATATAAATTGGCGCTGATTATATTTTGGCGTATATCGCCTTATATGTGGCACAGTTACACTGTCATAACTCTCATTTTCGGAAAGGTTATATGTCAGTTTCTGGAGTGCATATTATGCACCGAATTTTATATGTAAGATAGTTTATCATCGAAAACTATACCGATTTCACTTGTGTGCATATTGGACTATAGGCGTTATATTCCTGCAACTTGTCTTATACGGGAAGGCAATATCTTAGTTTCTACAGTGTATAAGCGCAACGTACTCAATATATAGATGGATAATATGACAAGCTACTCTGAAGAAATTTGAGCGTAAATTAGCTGTTGGTGGAGCTGTTATGCAGTATTTTCGGTGACTTCCAAAAATTATTATATTAGAATGATATAGAAGAAAATTTTGTTATGGCCAGAGGGTAATAGTTTTTTTTTTTTTTTTTTTTTTTTTTTTAATCACGACATAATAGTCTTGTTGTATTATTATTGTAATACATATCGAAGAACTATTTATCATTATTATTATTATTTTTAATAAAATTTCTATGAAAGATGTGTATTAGATCCTTTCACGGAAAGAAACGGATCCTGATATGCATACGTACTTTTATTTTCCGGTAGTTATCCGCAAATACGTAGCTCCAGCGCCTATCTACATCACATACCTCGCCGCTTGCAATGCCAAACAGCTTTTCCGGAATTACTAATTGCGTGCTAGCGCGGAAGCATAATTCTATTAATCCGTGGTTGGCGTTCAAGTTACTTATCGGCATATCGATTGATCGCGCAGTGCGCACTAGGTAATATCGTTAAAGGGATATATCGGCAGAGCTAGATCTTAAATATTGTTATCGGGATATTAAAAAAATATCGATACTTAGATGATACAGAAGAAAATTTTGTTATAGCCAGAGCGTAATAGTTTTTTTTTTTAAATCACGACATAATAGTCCTGTTGTACTATTATTGTCATACAAATCAAAAAATTATTTATTTATTATTATTATTATTTTTTTTTTATAAAATTTCTATGAAGGATGTGTAGTAGATCTTTTCACGGAAATAACGGATCCGAATATGCATACGCACTTTTATTTTCCCGTAGTTATCCGCAAATGCGTAGCTCCAGCGCATATTTACATCACACACCTCGCCGCTTGCAATGTCAAACAGCTTTTCCGGAATTACTAATATATAACCACATATATAAACCAGCGTTGTAATAGTAATGTATTAATATTTGTATCACTTTTTCTGACAATTATTTTGGTATGAAATATTTTATTTAAACTATAGCAACAATTAATTATAAAGGCTATTATTTCTTTCATACCTTTTGTTCATGTTTATAATTTCATTATGCTAAAGTATAGCTGGTCTAATGCATATTCGTCTTATTTTTTTGCGCCAATATTGCCGAACAGGAAGGTTTGGTTTATTAAATGACGAAAATTTTGCAATTAACCCGTTAAATTAAAAAAATGAACTCAGTTCGATATGAATTTTGTACAGAAAATTAACGATGATAAGTTGGAGTCTCCAGGAATTAATATTTCAATATTCTTATGTTTTTCTTACATTTGATGCTTTCTTATAGCTTTCATAGTAGTCCGCGTGTTTCAAGCAACTAATAACATCATGAGCTATTAGTTAAACTACAAACCCATGTGCTAGATTTTGTAATTACAGGAAAAACTAAATCCTGGATCTATTAAAACTGGGAAAGAAAAAAAAAATCTCTTAAGAAACTGTATACGTGATTCACATAAACCTGCTTTTTATATTTTCAACTCGAGTGTTTTTCATTGTTTTTTTGTTAAGCATCTCCTATGCAGACAAGCCAACATTTTAATTTTTTCTTAAGTATTATTAATTAACGTCATTTTTCCATACTAGTTTTCTTGTAAGTTAGTTCTTTCTTTAACTCATCATAATAACAGCCCCCCACTCCCCTCCCCCCCAAAAAAATCAGTATAAATGAAGTGATATGAGAAAAAGCGGATACAAACAATGCTCCGGAATAAATATGTTGGTGTGTCTGTCAGTGTGTGGCTATTTCTTGTCACACCGTAATCTAACAGGTGGATTTAAGTTTCAATAACTTGTTAAGGCTGCAGTTTAATAACTTCTGCAGTTAACTAAGTCTAGATATATCAATATCCCTAAAATGCACCGATTTATCAGAGTTCCAGGAAGAAACAAATCAATTCAAAAGGAGATATGCCAACATTTTAATTTATTCCGGCGTATTTTAAATATTAGCACTTTACTCTGCGCCAATTTTCTTGAGGGATTTTTTTTTCGTACTTAATTGTAATTATATGTAGAAGAAAATTTCACGATAAATAAAGTTGTGTGAGAAATAGTTTGGTTCAAATAGTGCTACGAAGTGAATTAAAATGTAGCTAAAAACACAGCTAAGAATCGTTCAGATTACATTAGCATTCTAATGTTAAAAAAAAAGAAAAAAAAAAAACGCGTCGGTCTGTTAATGTAAAAGCTACAGTGTCACAGACAGACAAATACGCAGACAAAGGCTTCAAACTTATAACAATCCTGTTTATTGGACGTGGGTTAAAAAAATAATATGAAACGACAACGACAACAACAATAACAACAACAAAAAAAAAAAAAAAAAGAGAGAGAGAGAATGCATTTTCAAGGATGGAAGATTGGCACAGAGCTCATACTAGTATTTATTAAAAAAAATGAAAAAAGAAAGAAAGAAAGAGAGAAAAAGAAAAAAAAATCTCTATCTATAAAATCGTTGGTTTAAAAAAGAGAAAATTTTCGTTCACTTATGGTAGTATAAGTTCTGCACTAGCAATGTAGGTCTGCGAAATCGTCACTTTTCAATTGTTTTTTATTGCACTGGGTGTTTCTAACAGTGTTGCCAGATTGCGCTATACATATATTTTTTTACAATGGCCACCAATAATTTTTAGAAGTATTATTTGATATATATAACGGCGAATCCAATGGAAGAATCATCGATTATGTGTATCAAATATTACTTCTCAAAATTATTGGTGAATATTGAATGAAAAATTCGCAAAGTCTGGCAAAACTAGTTTTTAATGCGTTTCGATACACTGAATTAACCCATTTACCGCCAAAACTAGAGATAATGATTTTTTTTTCTAAATGCAAACAGTGATACTCATTATTTTGATCATATATAACAATAATTTAATATAAAATTATTAGTCTTATATCTTACAAAATACAGTGTGTTGTATTTGTACAACTTCAGTGGAAATAGAGTATATAATGAAGTTAAATAAATGTTTACTGAAATTTCCTTGCGGGATTATAAAACAGCAAACACTACAGATGACTTCAAAAGTAATTATTTTATTGTGAAACTTTTTTTTTTTTTACAAGTTATGTAAACTCATCCAAATGTGATGAATTTCAAATGTTTTGGATTGGTTAGCGCTTCAGCTTTGAAATTTATTTTTAAATATAAAATTATTTTCCCAGATCAATTTTTTTTTGTAATAAAATAAACATCTATTTGGTAATAAAATAAACATCTAAAACCTTTTTTAAAAAGAATACTTAATACAAAACACCGTTTTAGTTTACTGTTAAACGCAATTATTTCTGGTGTTGCGTGAACGCAACAGCAGCAGGTAATGGGTTAATGACTGTTTTAAATGACAGTTTTTCTTCCGATCACAGTAGGAATTTCCATAAAGTATAGATGGAGATCGGAATATTTCACCCAGATGCTATAAGAAATTCGAAAACTCTTATATTTAAAATGCATTAAAATAGGCTGTTATTTACATATTCACTTTTAAATGCGTTTCATTACATCGAAGCCCTCTTTAGAGATTCTTATCTTTTGTCCGGCTTGAGGATGTTTCGATGAAATAGCTCTCCTTGTTCTTCACTCACATCACCGAGATTTGCCGTTAAGTAATTTAGATGGGAGTTAAAAAAGTGAAGCTATAAGCTCAAAAATCTTTTTTTTTTTTTTTTTCTGTCAAAACTGTACAAGATGGAAATTTCTGCATATTTTTTTCTTAATCAGCATCAAAAAGTACCCGCAAAAAAACACATCACCTTGATGAAAAAAATTGCATCGTCCATCTGTGTAGTCCATTCCTTTATTTTCTGTATAAAAATTCCTATATATGTTCTTTATTTATTTTCTCTATTTATATCTCTATTTATTTTCTATATATATTTCTTCAGAGCAATAAATAAATAAGATAAAGTCAGATATTTAACAGTTATTATGACAACAAATCATCATCACTATTCCAGAAACATTTAAAAAAATTTAGTTTGGTTTCAGAGAGGTTTTTATGAATGTGGGTAAAATTACGGCAGTAACTAAATGTATAAAGGTAACACACGTGGTACAGCCCCCTATATTTTGAACCCCGCTAATTTATTATAGTTAGCTTTTAACCATTTAAACTCAAAAAGGAAACATTTCAAGGTGTGTTTATTCAAGAAATTCACGACCATGACGTAGATTCACGTCATTTGAAAACATCTAACTCCACCAGTGGGCGCATTTCTTTCGCAATTTTTTATGTTATTTATTTCTTAAGAATATACCCAATATTCATATTTGTACAATTAATATACTATGGATACAAATACCTGGATTAGAAAGAGTATAATTATAAAGTATATCAATTTGTAATAAAAATGTGAAAACTTTACATTATAAATATAACTACAAATTAGAACTATCAAGAATACAAAACAGAACATAACCTTTTTTTTTTTTTTTTTTTTTTTTTTTTGTTGTTGTTGTTGTTATAAATTAAAAAATAAATTCAGAGCGGCCAACCAAATCCGTCAAATTGTTAGCACCGCCTCTTTTCCTACATCACTTAATTTTTAGAGTAATTCTCTTCAAATATATTTACGATGAATGAAGAAAACAAATACTCTAAAAATTAAGTGGTGCAGAAAAAAGGGCGGTACTAGCGATTTGCCGAATTAGGTTGGCAGCTCTGTAAATTTCAGGTCGCTTAAAATTGTAATCGTGAAATAAACTATTCTTCAACTTGTTTCTTCACAGTGAGAAATAACATTATGCTATTTTCCGTAGAAAAGAAAATCTCATACAATGCCCCTCATTTTTAAGAATCTTCCCACAATTTCTATATCGAAAATTGTCGTCATGGTCTTTGGAGATGTCTTTCTGCATGCTTTTCAACATCCTAATTATAAACAGGACGGTTTTTAGTACACGCCCCCTTTCCACAACACTTTATTTTTAGAGTAATTATCTCTGAATGTAATTATGATTAAATATAAAATCTTTCTGAAAAAAAAAAAAAAAAAAAAAAAGACTGGTGTGAAGAAAGGTCGGGTACTAAATAATTTTCCGTTTATTAATGAGATGGTTCGCGAGTATGTTTATGGTATGACGAAACATTTCGTCGCATCCAGTTAAAAGGATAAAAACCTTTCCAAACTTTATAGATTAATTTTATTCTAGTAGATTTTACTTTATTTGTTTGAAGTTGAAAGTTTTACTGCATCGAGTAATGAAATTACTGCAACTAGTATCGCTTAGTGGCCGAAATTCGACCAAATGTTTTATGTTGTTAATTTTGCTGTCGTTGTTGGTTCTAATCCCAGGTAGTCGACCATAGACAAGATCATCTCTGAAGACAAAAAAAAAAAAAAAAAAAAAGAAAACTTTCAGAAAGTCCAAAAACATTGAAGTCCAAGCTGTTAAGAATGAAATAATGTGAGATCTGATCAGTCAGTCAGGTTTATGGGTAAAGAGTAGCTTTTCATGATCCAAAGACTCTAGGCACCAATGGGAGATGTTAGCCTAAAATGGTTGCCTGCTTTAACTGAGCAAAATGGAATGGCTTTCACGTCTTGGGTGACCCTACCAGCAGAGCCTGATTAAGGGGGAAGCACACATTATTTGTACTTACACCGCTATTTTTAACAAATACTTTCCTCCTATAATAAACACAAAATTCTCATAAAAATTATTTCAAAAGTATTCTGGTGTCTAATAACGGTGAGTAAATTGGATTGTTTTACATAGTTCATTTTTTATAAAAAATATTTCCAGGTCAAATCGTGGAATTTCTATTACATGAATTAAAAAATAATTGTAAAAATATTCCGGTGAGAGCGGAGATAATGAGTGCTTCCCCTTAATCAGGCTCTGCCTACCAGGAATATACACTACAGATGTGCTTCGCACATTCCGATCAGGGACATACCTGCACCATGATATTTATTGTACATTGCATTACGTTTGAAGTTTTATTAAATCAATCTAGACGATAAGCTATAGAATGAAGTTTTAAAAAATTTCTTCAGTAAAAAATTTAAATACAAAAGATATAGCTGTAAAATAAAAATTACATAAAGATAAATGTGATTTTATGTTGATATCTTATTTAGAATATATTTTTTTCTCCACCGAATCAATTAAAACTTTCGAACGATACTGCTAATTTTCTCACCTCATATTTAAAATAAGCTAAAAATGTACGACAGATTTTGTGCATGTACAGACGGGGGAAAAAAAACGCAGCACTCGACGTAACTGCGTTGCAAATAGATGTAGAAAAATGTAATAGGTATCATTCGACGGGGAATTGTGAGTAGTTTCAGAAAATGAACTGAAATTTTGAATTGGGGGTCGTCTACATATTAAAACGCGCACCAACTTTGATTTTTTTCAATGGTAATGGCCCATTTTTATTTTATATTTGAATTCCTGGGATCGCGACAACGCGAAAAAGTATATTAGTTGTATATTATACTTATTTTTTCACAGAGTTATAAGCGTTCAAAGTTTGAAGGTGCTAATGTTAAATTCATATTTCAAACTTTTATTAATATCTTCACAAAAAATAACTTGATCGATATAATTCTTTTTTTACAAGATACTGTGAAGAAACCCAAACATAATCCATCATTACTTTTGATTCTGAAAAATAATTTTAATTATGAAAAATATTAATAAATTCATATTCACAAAAATTATGAATTATGACCTATATTAATTTTTACATAAAATGAATCCTAATGCTGAAAAATATGGGTGTGTAAATTTGCAGCTCATTCCAGTTATTAGTTTTCGAGATATAAATAAATCTTTCTTTTGGAGTGGTTTAGGGGGCCGTCTCTTTTAAAGTTTTGTATAAGATAACGAAACAAATCTTAAAAAATAAAAAGGAAAATTAAACAAAATATGTTTATTTTTTATTTACGGGTGAAATTATATAACAACAACGTCAAACGCAAAGAAATAAAATAAAAATGATGATTCTTAGACATTAGTCTTAGCATCAACAATTCCTGTTTTCTAAAGAAGGCAAACCCCGCCTTCATAGTTCTTCAAAACAAAACAATAGAGAAAAGAAAAGTATATGTGACATTGACCTTTCGTGTTAAACCCCTCATTTTATGTTGAGAAAAATATGAACAAGTGGTATTTACTTCATCGATTACTGGTGATAAATTATGAATCTTTTAAACGAACACTAGATGAAAAAAATAACTAAATAGGCGGGGTTTACTGTTTTAAATAGAAAAATTGGTAAATGTAAAAATTGGCAGAAAAAAAAAAAAAAAAAAAAAAAAGAATGGAATTGGAATTGGAATGCAAGACAGACTTGTAAAATCGTTTCTTAAGTTAGAGGCTTAATCATTTGCTTCATATATTGCTTTATATTTTATTTATTTATTTTGTATGGGGGGAGGATTATTATTTTAAGGATACTTTAGTCTTTAAAATTTTAATATATTTTAACTTTATATGTTTTTTAAATATACTTTTACTTTTATAAATATATTTTAACACATTTTGCGACCGCCGGATTTTATAATTTTGACAGTAAGATCCGCCTAAAGGTGTTATTCTCTCAAAATAAAGTATTTCAGAGCAAATTTTCTGTATTCACATTTATATTACAAATGGATATACAGTATAATTATATTCTTTCTAATCAATATATTTCTATGCATAGTATATTTTATTGCAAAAATATGAACACTGTGTACACACTTAAGAAATAAGTAACACACAAATTACGAAACAAACGCACACTAAGATTAAGAAATTTACAGATTTTCAAATGACGTGAATCTACGTCAGCAGTCGCGAAAGGGTTAATTAAGAAATTATATTTTCATAGAAATTATAAAACGAATCGTACAGTTCCAAAGAGTTCAACCGACACAAAACTGGTAATTGCGATTAAAATTGTTTATTATTTACTTCATAAACCCATACAATAATTCATCCGAAAAGATTTAGTTTATGCGTTGTATTATTTCATTTCATATTTTATGTTACACCTACGAAAGAAAATCCAAGCTTTATTGGTGATCACTACAGCCATAATAGACACTTTTACTTGAAAAATAGTGCACTTTTTTCAAAGAATACAGTCTGGACAAATCGCAAGTGTAATGTATTTATATTTATATAGACCTAAAATTATTTAAAAAAGTACTGAAGTATATACAAATCTAAGAAACTGAATTCAGAATAATTAAGAAATTGGAAAATGGTCAAACTTTTTATTAATTTTTATAATTCTTTTTTCCCTGAAAGATTTCCGGTGTGAAAAATTAAAATTTTGTCTGTTTCTCATGGGATCTTAATTTTATTTTTCTACATTTACAGAGAAACCCCTAACACATTTTTGATTAAAGTTAGCGCTCATTTCAATATATAGATAACCCCTAATTCAAAATTCGACAGCATTTTCAAAAAGTGCATTAAATTTCCTGTTGAATGGTGTCTATTAAAATTTTCTGTGTCAATTAATAATGAAATTATAGCGAGTGCTGCGATTTTTTTTCCCCGACTGTTAAGTCGGGGGAAAAAAAACGCAACACCCGCTCTAATTTCGTTCTTAATTATCGCAGGAACATATAATAGACATAATTCAACAGGAAATTAAAAGCACTTTCTGAACATATCGTCAAATTTTGAATTTGTGGTCATCTACATATTAAACTAAGTACCAACTTTGACTTTTTCAATAGCAACACCCAATTTTAACTTCATTTTCGAATTTCTGAGAGTCTGTGCGGAAAAGTATACTGTTTGTATACTTTATCTTTAGTATTTATAGAGTTATAATCAAAAATGTGTTAGGGGTTTATCTGTAAATGTAGAAAAATAAAATTAAGATCCCATGAGAAACAGAGAAAATTTTAATTTTTCACACCGGAAATCTATCAGGGAAAAAAAGAATTATAAAAGATAATAAAATGTTGCCTCATTTTTCATTTCCTTAATTATCCTGAATTCAATTTTTTAGATTTGTATATACTTCAGTACATTTTTGGATAATTTTAGGTCTATAATACATTACATTTGCGATTGGTCCATACAGTACTCTTTGAAAAACATGCAATATTTTTCATGTAAAAGTGTCTATTATGGCAGTACTGATCACCAATAAAGTTTAAATTTTCTTTCGTAAATGTAATATAATATACAAAATGAAATAATATAGATAGATAAGATATATATTCAACAACTCATAAACTAAATCTTTTCGGATAAATTATTGTAAGGGTTCATGAAGTAAATATTAAAAAATTTTTAATCGCATTTACCAGTTTTGGGTCAGTTGAACTCTTTGGAACTGTACGATTCGTTTTATAATTTTTATGAAAATATATTTCTTAATTAACCCTTCCGCGACTGCTGACGTAGATTTGAAAATCTCATTCATTTGAAAATCTGTAACTCTGTCAGTGGGCGTTTCTTTCGTAATTTGTGTGTTACATATTTCTTAAGTGTGTACCCAGTGTTCATATTTTTGCAATAAAATATACTATGAATAGAAATATATTGATTAGAAAGAATATAATTATAATGTATATCCATTTGTAATATAATTGTGAATACAGAAAATTTGTTCTCAAATATTTTATTTTGAGAGTATAACGCCCTTAGGCGGGTCATACTGTCAAAAAGACAAAATCCTGCGGTCGAAAAAGTGTTAAAATATATTTATAAAAGTTAAAGTATGTTTTTAAAAATGCATAAAGTTAAAATGTATTAATAAAATTTTAGACTAAAGCGTCCTTAAAATAATAATCCTACCCCCCTACAAAATAAATAAATAAGTAAATAAATAAAATAAAATAAAGAAATATATGAAGCAAATGATTAAGCCTTTTTTAACTATGTCGATAGTTAAGAAACGATTTTACAAGTCTGTATTGCATTCCAATTCCAATCGTTTTTTATATTTGACAATTTCACATTAAACCTATTTTTCTATTTAAAACAGTAAACCCCGCCTATTTAGTAAATTTTTTTTTCTTCTAATGTTCGTTTAAAAGATTCAAAATTCATAATAGATGAAGATTCAAAATTTATAATCGATGAAAATTTATAATCGATGAATCGAATTATTAATCGATGAAGTAAATACCACTTGTGCATATTTTTATCAACATAAAATAAGGGGTTTAACACGAATACTCAATGTCACATTTATTTTACTTTTCTGTATTGTTTTGTTTTAAAGAACGATGAAGGCGGGGCTTGTCTTCTTTAGAAAACAGGAATTCTTGATGCTAACAATAATGTCTAATCACATCATTTTTGTTTCATTTCTTTGCGTTTGACGTTGTTGTTATACAATTTGACCCGTAAATAGGAAATAAAAATATTTTGTTTAATTTTCTTTGTTATTTTTTAAAATTTGTTTCGTTATCTCATGCAAAACTTTATAAGAGACGGCCCCCTAAATCACTCCAAAAGAAAGATTTATTTATATCTCGAAAACTAATAACTGGAATGAGCTGCGAATTTGCATACCCATATTTTTCAGCATTGGGATTCATTTTATGTAAAAATTAATATAGGTCATAATTCATAATTTTTATGAATATGAATTTATTAATATTTTTCAGAATTAAAAATATTTTTCAGAATCAAAAGTAATGATGGATTATGTTTGGGTTTCTTCACTGTATCGCGTAAAGAAAAAATTATATCGATCAAGTTATTTTTTGTGAAGATATTAATAAAAGTTTGAAATATGAATTTTACATTAGCACCTTCAAACTTTGAACGCTTATAACTGTGTGAAAAAATAAGTAAAATATACAACCAATATACTTTTTTGCGTTGTCGCGATCCCAGGAATTCAAATATATATATAAAAAAGGGGCCATTACCATTGAAAAAATCAAACTTGGTGCGCGTTTTAATATGAAGACGACCCCCAATTGAAGATTTCAGTTCATTTTCTAAAACTACTCACAATTCCCCGTCGAATGATACCTATTACATTTTTCTACATCGATTAGCAACGAAGTTACGTTGAGTGTTGCGTTTTTTTTTCCCCGACTGTACATTAATGTACAGATAATACCCGTTCCTAAAGTGTGCAGACGACTGAAAGGAAAGAAATTTTACATACAAAAGATTAAGTGTATAAAGTAAAAATATGTTTAAATATAAAGGCATTTTTCAATGAGAATATTTTTTTTGTACAATTCACATTAACATTGCCTTTCGAACGATAACGCATTTCGTCCCCAACACTTATAATTACTGTGTTAAAAAATACGATAACTTTCATATCTGTGTATTAATATATAGGTAAAAATATTTACAACAATTTACTATGTAATTAAAAAAAATCTATTCATAAATTATTGTAATATCACAGATAAACAGTCATCTATGGTTTATAACTTACGTAAGAAAAGTTATTCCATTTTCTTTAACGAATCATTCAGAAAAATAATATACAATGAAGGACTTGCAAAAAATTAATAAAGCTTAAAGTACAAAAAATCAACATACATTTTAAGCAAATAAACCTCCCGTGCATTAAAATTCCATGAATCACTTACTCTTTGAATAAGCATTTCTAACACTGAAAAATATCAGGTACAGACTCTTCCTGAAGTCAAAAATCCAAAGATGCAAAACACGAAAGCTATATCTAGCAATATAATTGCCAGACCTTTGGGCGACCAGAATATTTTAATAGAGATGTTTATTTTATTTAATCGGCGAACTGTAATGGTTTTTACTAATAAAGTTAAATAAAAAATTTTATTAAAATTATCCGGTAGCCTAAAGGTGCTAAATTGCAACTATATTTAGGGATCGCCACTTTTAAGGTACTTACACGGATTAAAAAAAAAAAAAAATCATTTTTGCTACTACTATTTTCATACATATTTTTTCTTGTGATTTTTTCATTTAAATGTATCGTGATTATAAAGGTGAAAACTTTTTCTATAAAAATAGTGGTAATTAAAAAGCCGTAAATTTATCATCCCAAACAGTGCTCTAAAGTAAAGGGGGAGAATGCAACCCCTGTACATCTATACAAATTTCAATCTCTATTATCGTAACCATGTTTTGGCTCCCAGCCAAAAGAAGAAAAAAATCATAAATTTAGTTCTTCTTCTTTTTTATCGTTAGTCATTAAGATGTTAGATGTGCCTACTGCTTGTAAGTACACTTATTCCAGAAATACCGATCTTTCTTAACTAACTCGGTTTCTACGATAAGGTTGTATGTAATACGTACGTTACCGCATAGACTTTTCAGACATACAACTCTTCTTTCAGATTTCTGTATTTTGTTACTTTCGCTAATTGGCAACACCAATCAGCGTTTCATGAATTGACATAACAGACCAATTAAAACTACCGCTTTCAAGAACAATATATAAGAATGTTTAATTTCTTTTTGGACAAATTAAGTGGTATAAAACATTTTATTTAAACTTATACATTCGTGACCGCATGTTTTTGTCTTTTTTGACAGTAAGGTCCGCCTGTCCGCGTTTTTCTACTCAGTTCAATATTTCAGATAAAAAATCTGCATATTCACATTTTTATTACAAATGCAGAGCTGCCAACCTAATCCGGCAAATTGTTAGTAACGCCCCTTTTTCTACACCAGTCTTTTCTTAGAGTTTTTTTCTTCTTTATTCATCGCAAATATATTTGAAGAAAATTACTTTAAAAATTAAGTGGTGTTGAAAACGGGGATGCGCTAACAATTTGCCGGATTAGGTTGGCAGCTCTGCAAATGGATATACATGATAATCATATTCTTTCTCATCAAAGCATTTATATCCGTAGTATATTGGTAGTACAAATGTGAATATTGGGTACATTTTTAAGAAATAAATAACATACAAATTAAAAGAGAAACGCCTACTGGATGAATTAAAGATTTCACGTCAAAGAATCTACATCAGCGGTCACGAAAGAGTTAAAAACAAGTTTAAATGTTCTCCATTTCTTTAGTAAGTTTGATTAGCATAGTGGGTGTAACAATAGTTTTATAGCATGTTTCAGAAAAAAAGAATACGTAACTGTGTGCAGACACTAATATCTTCATTCACCGAAACATTGTCAAACACTGTGTAACACTTTCCACCGGGAGTTTGACAACTGACGGATGCAATGAGTATCGAAAGATTGGATTTTAATGTGATTAATTCGTTTACCCATTTTCGTACTTCTTTAGAGATTATTGCTCACACTATTAAATTACAGATTTTATATCAGTCGTTGACAGCAGCACACTCGCACATACCATTTCATACTTGCCAACCGGAAAATTTTTAGTACATGCTCCTATTGTACACCAGTATACTTTTAGAGTAGTTTTCTCTAAATTTAATTGCGATTAAATAAGAAGAAAAACATTCTGAAAATATACTGGTGGGAAAAAAGGGGCGTGTACTAAAAATCTTCCTGCTCATAATTAGGATGTTGGCAAGTATGCCACCTGATGCACAGGAGAAATTTTACAGTGAATTGATTGTTTTCGTTTTGATATTGGGGTTTCGCTTGGATAGGTCTAGCTTTTTAGCGATTCCGAATTGCCATACAATATAAGGAAGATTGTCTGTGGTACCTGTTCAGCGGATGACATAGATGCGAACATTTTGATTTGTTCCGTAGCATTTTGAGCCCCGCCTTTATTTCTCATCACTTCATTTACAAAATAAGTTTCTCCAATACATACATAACTTAAAAAAATAATAATCTATAATAATAAATAAGTAAAGAAAGAAAGAAAGAAAAAAATAAAAAAACATATATTCTATTCTTAAAATAAAAGTGTTATAAAAATAAAGACTAGATTTAAAATTCTCGTGAATAAATTAAAATTTTAGCGTTTCTTGATACGTTCGCCTCTAGTACGGTCATCTTTGTTTCTTTCTCACAATTCATCTGCAACCATCTTTCTGCTTTCTGTATATTTCCAACTGCATGTAGAAAAATAATTTTTTTTCTTTAACATTTATGTTTATATTATATGTTAAAAGACACTTTAAAAACACATCAGTATAAAACATGATATTTAATTAACCGTTTGAATGCTGAAGCATTTTCTGAATCATAGCCTTAACCCTTTGCCGCTCAGTGTTCCACTACATGGAACACCTAACTTCGCTAGCTTCTGCAACCGTTAAATTCAATTGCAAATGCATAAAAATAGGTTTATTTTTTACTTTGAACTTTCCTTTTCATCCTTAGATGGCAGCAGTACACAAGGCAATCCATGATATTTAGCTGGGACGAGATATTTTAAACCCTCGTATTTAGAAGAAATTTTGTATATTTTTTTTGTGGTACAAAAAGATTGTTTGAAAAAAGATTTCTATGTTATATCGTTGGCTGTACTCTAAATTATTTATTCTATATTAATTTTAATATTTTATACAGGAAACATACGAGGAATCGCTGAATAAGATAAGGTGTTCCATCTCCTGGAACACTGCGACACTAGCGCTTTTCATATTATGCAACCGAAAACAATGATGAGAGAAGACAGCTGTCTTTACATGCTCTGTTTTCCTCTGTTTGGAGGGAATGACGTCAAGCTATAAGATGCTACAAGGAAGGGCTGGTTGTCTGTAAAAAAAAAACGCACAAAACTAGTTTTATGTGCAAAACCTACAATCTTGGTTTGTGCTTGTACCAAAAGAGTGTGACGTGATTCCAAAAATTTTATGAAGCTAAAAAATAGACTAATTGTAAATATTTTTGCACATAGGACCTGTATATATGTATACTAACTGTAAATATAAAATTATTTCATAAAAAGTCATATAAACTAGATTTTTTTTTTGGGGGGGGAGGGGGGGAATAGGGTGTAGAGTAGCAGGCCTTCCGTGATGCACCATGGGTCATGCTAAATCTACTACAAAGGTATAATACAGTGTTTTTTAATTCAAATGCAAAATCTTCTACATATTTACGCGCTTTACTGCGATGCTCTTAGAAGGACTTTTCAGAACTCTAGTGGCGCAGTGTTCCAGCTGATGGAACACCCACAGATTCTAAACTGTAAGTACTATCTTTACAGAATTATACATGTGTACTCCTTTAGACCTAAGTAGATAGCCTACAACTTTTTTTGTTGAAATTCCAAATTTAAAGGGTAGTGCGCTGTAAAGGGTTAAATTGCTATCGCTATTTCAGGCCTCAATATAAGTTCTTCCGGTGTGAATATTTAATTTTAGTTTTGGAAAAAAAAATTGAAACTCAATCATGCCAACTGGAAAAAGCACGCCGAGCAGTAAAAATTTAAAAAAATCCAAGAAGGGAAAGCGAAACGGAATGTATAAATGTGTATTTTCATGACTAAATTATTTACCCTCGATAGCTCTTTCTACAGAAATAAAATATAAAATTTTCTAATCATCTATAAAAACACATCTAATTAATGAAAACCACGCCTTACTGTGGCGTTTGTAAAAGGTCAATTAAAGTATAATTTAAGGATGAATAAAAACAAAAAACGTGTTTTGTCGTTAATAATTCTTCACACACAATGTTTTACGAAAATTTAGGATCAGCGAAAAAATCCAATTTTGTTTTCCAAATATGCAATTCAGCGTAGTGAAGGGGAGTGTATTTTAATAAGATTTTATCGATACTCCGCCCATTCTTATTTTTTTTTCCAGCTTATTTCACAAATATAATGATATATATTTTAAAAATGATGAAACGAGCGTCATAATATTTTATGCGTCAAAAATTATGTTCGATATTTCTCTTTCGAAAGAACTACATTTAACTGATTTCAGTGATTAGAGTATTGATGTTGTTTCCTGATAATATTTTTTGAGCATAAAAAAAAAAAAAAAAAAAAAAAAAATGTTATTTAATAAAACACAATCACTCATGCAACTGTCAGTTAATTTATTAATTCTTTTTATGTTTTACAAATAAATAATGAAAGAAAAGAACTTTATAAAATAAATAAACAAATATATACAGGGTGGTCCGAAAAACATGATTAAAAGTAAGCGATCGTTGTGGAAAAAATAAAATATGCAAGAACATGAAACATTTGTTATTGAATAACGATATGAATGACATTTAATATACAAGGTGCTCGAAATGTCTACCGGCCCCGACTATAGTGTTATAAAGCCAGTTCCGAAACTCTGTTACAAAGCGCTGGAGTGTGTAGGAATCAAGTGCATCAATCTCAATTCTGATGGTCGTTTTCAAGCCCTCAAGTGAATCAGACAATTCCTATAGATTCTGACCTTGGTGTAAAGAAGAAGTCGCGCGGATTTATGTCCGGACTGTATGGGGACCCCTCTATTCCGTGCCCCGTGATTTTTTCTGCATCCAATGCAATCAAACGCTCACTAAACATCGTTTTAAGCCACAGGAAGATGTCAGAAGTTCTATGGGGACGAGCCCCATCTTGCATGAACCGTGTCATGTTGAGACAGCCCGCTTCAGGGCCAAAGAAACTCTCGATACTTCACTCCCGTGACCATAACATCAATGAATATCGGACCACTCATCCGCTTCGACGATATGGCACACCACACCGTGACCCTTTGTGGATACAGTCGTGAGACGACACTGAGATGAGAATTTTCCATGCCTCAATGGCACCTTAAAAATAGTCTTACGATAAATAATCGTTCTTCCAAGGTCAGTGATTCCATATTGGTTATTCATCATTTCTGGTAATCAAGCATTCACCTTAAATGTCAATATATGTGCAATTACAATATGGAGGACTTATATCAGTACATTTGAAATCAGGAACTTAAAATACTTTCTATCATGTTTTTCGGACCACCCTGTATATACAGAGCTGCCAACCTAATCCGGCAAATTGTTAGTACCGCCCATTTTTCTACACCACTTAATTTTTAGATTTTTGTTTTCTTAATTCATCGTAAATATATTTGAAGAAAATTACTCTAAAATTTAAATGGTGTAGAAAAATGGGCGGTACTAACAATTTGCCGGATTAGGTTGGTAGCTCGGTTTATACACTTCTTGCAAAAGAAAATAATGGAAATATAATGTTCAACAACTGTGTTTTGGTTCTGAATGGTTGATTTTATTTACGTAAAAAAATTAAATTAAAATTCCGGCGATATCTGAATTTTACCTCTCGCAGCGCGATAGCGCTGCTTCGCAGTTTTCGAGACTGAACTTTGCAGAGCTATCGCGCTGCTTAGCAGTCAAACGGTTAAACATTTACTTACAAATTAAAATACATTTATTTAGAAGTTTTTCGTTTGATAACCAGAGCATCATCAGAAAGAAAAAAAAAACACTTTTTAAATCGTGTTCTTGAAATGCAATTCATTATGTATCACAATATTTTACAGTTGTAGATGAATTTAAGCTTGTTGTAGAGAAGAAAAAAATAGAAACCAGCATTGACCAAAAAAAAAAAAAAATAAATAAATAAATAAATAATAATAATAATAATAATAATAATATAAAATATACAGACACGACATTATTTCATTATTTAAAACATGAAAATCTGACATTGACAGATTTTAATTTAGTGCCAGAGGCCTACTGCAAAACTTGTTAATATCGACAAATTCTTCTTTAGTTAATTCGTGACGATCTAAATTCCATGATAAAGTTGTCATTAAATCAAACCAATGTGTTTCAGCTGCAGATACTGTAACAAATAACGTTGGAAGTCCAAACTGTCTTATAGCCGCAAAACAACGTTTTTTCTCTTTTTCCCAATGAGGGGGAGGTGTGCCTTGGGGGGAACTCATGTCAAAGGTGTGCCTTGGGGGTGACTCATGTCAAAGTTGTACCTTGGGGGGGACTCATGTCAAAGTTGGGCCTTGGGGGGACTCATGTCAAAGTTGAGCCTGGGGGGGGACTCATGTCAAAGTTGGGCCTTGGGGGGACTCATGTCAAAGTTGGGCCTGGGGGGGACAAATGTCAAAGTTGTGCCTTGGGGGGGACTCATGTCAAAGTTGCGCCTTGGGGGGGGACTCATGTCAAAGTTGTGCCTTGGGGGGACTCATGTCAAAGTTGTTCCTTGGGAGAATTTTTTATATTTTTTAAAAACTTGTAACCTTCGTTATGAGTAATCAAATTATCTACAAAATCTTCATTCAATAAAGCCCCATTCAATAGACCGACTGAAATAGGTCCTTAGCACTATTAAGAGTAACGTATAAAAATTCGACAACGCTGTACCGACTGAAATAGGCCTCTAGCACTAATAATAAATAAATAAAGTAAAATAAAATGAGAAAAAAAAAAAAAGCAGTCCTGCACGAATCACACTATAATAAGACTGGTAGGAAATTTTTTGGGTCACAAGCAGGTAACAGGACAGTGTGTTTTCGGTGTGGATCCATTGAAGTCTTCGCTCGGAAACGAAGAATCTGGAAAACAATAATTTTATTCAATAATCTATTTTAACTGAATTAAAAAGAAGTATAATTAAGATCTCGGGATATGGATTCCTGGAGTTTTTGGGATATTGAAAATGTGTAGGATTTTTACAATAAATATGAAGCATTTTTGCTGTTACAGAGATTAGATGAATACGTAAAACACACTTTTAATGTGGGAAAAATTAAAAGAGAAAGACAGGAAGAAAGAAAAAAAAAAGGCTAAACTATATATTACCTACCCTTATTTACTTATAATTTTAAGCATTGGATAAAACTTACCAATATACTTGGTGAAATAAACAAAGGTATACAAGAGTTTCCGTTACAAGACGAAACACTGACACCATAATTCTTTAAAAATAATTTCTATTCTATTCAATCGCAATAAATTACTGTAGAAATAGGATCGAAATTATTCGTAAGAATTCCGTCTTGAGACGGAAACTCTTGCACCTCTGGGAATAAATAAAAAACAATTACAAAATAAATGAAGTTTGGCTGAAAATGCAATGCAAAATTTAACAAGATTTAAAAATCGTTCAAATTTAATTTCAACCGAAATTCCGAAAAATCGACAACTATGAACACCGAAAAAAGTTTATAAATCATCCAAAAAAAGTTTAAGTGTTCGAACTTTTAAAGACAAACATTTTAAATAACTTGTTCTTCAATAATGAAAAGAAGGAAACGGTTAAGTCTGTGCTCTCTGAGTGCTTTAAGTTTTCTCCGTAAATTTTATTTTAGGAAAATTCATAAATTCATAATATTACACAAAAGCTTTCTACAAATATCACAAAAGCCTTGTGATTGAGCAGGGTTCTCATCAGTCACTATTTTGAATACCAATTTTTGTAAAGCAATCTTTGAGTTATTTTTTCGAAGAAGTGTACCTACTACAAATGATTAATGAAAATTAATACAATTACTACGACTACTATTACTATACTACTACTACTACAACAACAATAATAATAATAGAACACATGAATAAGCCTTTCAAATTTACAGATTAAATTAAACAATGTTACCAATACCTGTGTTACATTGCTAGTGCGAAGGAAAATTATAATTTTGTATAACATGTGTTAAAGAACACATCACTAAAATAACACTAAAAACGTTCATTTAAATCTACTTTTTAAAAAATGCAGTCAATATCACTTAGCGCATTATGGATTATACTCCAAAAATCTTTGAGGCAGAAGCAATTTAAAAACCTACATATTAGATAGGGGGATAAAAAGAACTTCATAAAACACTCATTAATTACACCTACATGCAATAACTTCTATGCAATATAAGCGACGCAGTTTTCTAGAAAAATTTTGCTTTATTTGAAATTTAAACTTATGTTGTTAAATAAGATAAAGAAAAACAATTTTAAAACAGTTGGTTTAAGTTGGCAACAGCGCAAATGCATCAAAAATCCAGTAAACCAGAAGAAACTCAAGTATTTCTAAATCAGTTGAGAATCTCATTATCACTTCTCTCAATGAAAACACCAATTAAAGTAATGCAATTGCGATAACATACCTGCCAGTATCTTTTTAATATTGCATAGTATTGTCAGTTAGGCTTTTTTTTCACACCAATATTTTTTAAGAGAATTTTCCTTCGTATTTAATAGCGATTACATTTAGAGAATATAACTTAAAAAAAAAATATTGGTGCAAAAAAAAAAAAAAAAGGACTAACAATACTACAGAATATTAATTAGAATGTTGGCTGGAGTGCAATAATGATGTACAGAATGCCTTTAAAAGTTCTAACCAGGAAACCACACCATAAATCCCCCCTCCCAAAAATGCATTAATCGAAAGAACATGTATAAACATGTTTTTTGACGCATAAAACAATTGTCGTCGTCTGTTCGTTTTCGAGTCATAAATTCCGAAGGTTTGCTAATAATCCATGCAACCACGCCTGAATCGAGAAAATCACGCCTAACTGAAATGATAAATGAAATTCAAAACAAGCAATAATCGAAGGAGCAGGGGCAAACATGTTGTTTGATGCATAAGTCAGTTCATATTAGCTTTGAGATATATTCTATCGAGATATAATGTGCAAAAATTAACTGATGAAGAATCTACAAATTGATAAAAGTCATTGTTCTTACCAAGGTTTTATCGGCACTCCTCTCATTTCTTTCTCGTTATTATATTTTTACCTTAGCTTAAATATAGATTTCGTGAGAATGCACTCACGAGGGCAAACCATTTACGCGTCGACTGCCATTATGTCGTCTCGAATGAACACAATTTGATTAATTTCTATTTTTACATTATTCGGATAATTTCTTGTTAAAGATTTTTTTTCTCTTTTTCTTTCTTTCTTAAAATATATAAATAAATAAATGAATGTAATTGAGAAAGTCATATATGGTATAAAACATATAGCTTAAGAACTTTACAGGTCTTATCCAAAAACTAATTGTTATAATAATTTTCGAAAATCATACATGATATAGATAAAAAGAAAAAAAAAAATATCGCACGAAAAATTGTCGATATTGTTAAAAAAATATTTTTTATGATTTTCATATAAACTTATACATCCTATTAACCCTTTGAGTACTGATTATTTGGAGATTTTTATGCCAAAGGGAGGAATTTAATTTGTCGCTATATGGAATGATTTTGAATTTTTGACAGCAAGGTCCGCCTGTGAGCGTTATTCTCCCATGTTACAATATTTTAGAACAAAATTTTCTGTATTCACATTTATATTACAAATGGATATACATTATAATTTTATTCTTTCTAATCAAAGTATATGTACCCATAGTATATTTCATTGTAAAATTTTGAATATTAATTACATATTTAAGAAAAAAAAAAAATAGCATACAAATTGAAAAAGAAACTCCCACTGGTGGAGTTACAGATTTTCAAATGATTTGAATCTAAGTCAGCGGTCGCGAAAGTGTTAATATGTAAAAGTAATACATTTTATTTGGAATATACTGATGATATAAGTATGGTTGTAAAGTATCATAAAAAACGCCAGGAAAGTGTTTGCGATCAACGCCCACTGGCGGGGGTGCCGCAAACATTAACGCCTACTTCTTAAATTCAGATGACGAGTCAGACTCGTCCCCCTTAACTTCGCCCAAGACGAGTCTCACTCGTCAAATGTACCCAAAGGGTTAAAAGAAGTCTAAAAACGATATGCTACAACAGCGCTTTTCAAGAATTATTATTGTTTAGACTGATTATATGCAAAAGTTCTATTAAAATATTTTTGTATGAAACATTTTAAAAAAAGTTTATATATATTATCTTTTTTGTTTGTAATTTTTACTGATATAAAGCATAACTGACAGTCCTTTTGATTTTTTAGCAGCAGTATTTCCAAATGAAGCAGTTCGCTTGATATAATGTTATTGTTTATGTATTTCTTTTGTTATTATTATTAAGATCAATTTGTTTCTAATATATTATACTGTGCATTTTGAAACCTGCTGAATATTTAAATAGAAATATTTGAGTGGTTTCATCTTAAAGAGATGAATTACGTAGTTATTAACAAAAGACAAAGTCAATAAAGTGGAAAAACTGTTTAATAATTTCAGTTTCATCTACAAGGAAGAGCTGATATTTTCTTGATAAGTGTTGGTTAAAGAGATCATGCAAGGTAAACAGCGAAACGGATTGGCGCTCAACAGGCGTCGTAGTGGATCATAATTCCAACATTACGCCTAAAACTCGACAAGGAGTATTTTTGAGCTTGAAAGCACCTGAAGCCAATTCCACGCAACTTCCACCTCATGAAGGAAAGATGAGGAGAAAAAAAAAAAAAAAAAAAAAAAAAGGAGCAAAGATATCATGAATTGAATTATCTTCGAGAAGGAGAATAACAATATTAATGAAATCAAACTAAAATTCATACAATAAATTGAAAATGACAAAAAAAAAAAATTTTGCAAGAAACGGAAACACTATTTTCAAAAAATCCAATTCATGACAGAAAAATAATCACATGAAGTTATTAAGAAGAGACGTTGTTGATCAATGCGTTCATCAGAACTGCAATTTATGAAATTTTGCAAAGCTATTATAAATATGATAATTCAAATAATGTTTGTTGATGATGTTAATATAATGTTTCAAAGATAAGATTAAGATATTTTTTGCGATTTTTTATGACTTCAATGAAGTTATTTGCGTTGAATTCTCTAGTGATGGTTATCACATTGACAAAATTTCCTTAATCTCTACTAGTGGTCATAGGGTTGAGGAAAGGACTATATAGAAAAGACGGGCCTATGTTTTTGTAGGCTGGAGAATGATTACTCAGGGGAAGCTAAACTGAATATAAATGTATATATATATATATATATATATATATATATATATATTAATAATAATTTCTGGAAATTACGGTTCGCCACCTCATGGCGGCCGTCGCAGTTACAACCTCTGACCTCAGCTATTTTGTCGTTATCCTTAGCGCGATTTGAAGCTCCGTGGAGGCCTGAGCATTTCTTACATCGAGCTGAAACGCTGAATGGTTATGGAAGGATGAAATTTATTCTCAATTCTAATGGTATCTAAAATAAAAATTTTCAATTCTATATATTTCGAGGCTGGTAAGAATGTCTTCTAAATTGATCTGGGAGAACAGATGAGCTTACGATTTTTAAAACAAATACGTTAGGCAACTTTTATTAGAGAAAGTTTTAGTTCATTAAGTGCGGCAAAATTATATTATAGCCACAGATATTTCAAGCTACCATACTCCACTGTATTTTCAAAAATAATTTAGTAAAAGGATGACACAACTTGAAATTATAACAACAAAAATTATTGCATTAATCTAATTATTTTTAGTTTATTGATCTATATAATTACTCAAATTTTAATATAAACATAAAATTTATATTTAATTTTTGAAAAAAAAAAAAAAAAAAAAAAAAAGTTTTAAACTGACATGCTTACCAGAATGTATACTCACCTGTACTTGATTGTGAACTAACTGATTTTTTTATGAATAACTTTTGAATTAAATTTAATATTTTCATTTTGTTCATTAGCTTTGTTAAAAGTAATCGATTTGGCTTTGCATTCCACTGTCATTTTCATAAGAATGGAACACGGGCGCAGAACTTATATCAGGACATGTTTCAAAAATTTCTCTACCTATAAAATCAACTGTTTAAGAAGAAGAAAATTTTGTTTCATCAACAGTCGTATGAGTTCTGCACCCATGTTACGGTAATTCCATAAATTATTGTTAACTATATATATAGAGAGAGACCTAAAAACAATGAAAGAACAAGTAAAAAAAATAAGTAAATATAAAATAAAATAAAAACAAAACAGCAACTGTTAGATAATACCGAAGCATTTTTACTACCGTGTTTGCTCGCGTAATAGTCGCACTTTTTTTGCCAATTTTTCATTGTGAAAGTCCAGGTGCGAGAATTGTGCGAGGAAGTCACATTTGTTTCTTGTAGTAATTGTTAGGATTTTCTCAAGTCCCTTATTAATTTTTCATATACATTCCACTATCTTTCAGCAGCTCTGTTTCCATTCTTTTCAGCATATTCAATAATCTCCAATTTAAATCCTGCCGTATAACTATTATTCTTTCTTAACTTTCCCATATTCAAGCAAAAAAAAAAAAAAAAAAAAAAAAAGACTTCCAAAACACACCACGAAATTTACTGCAAAACAAACTATCGGCAAAGATTCTTTCTATGTAACTTTAGATATGTGCAGCCCAGTAAATTTCAAGCACGTGCATACTTTCTTTAAGAACGAGTTGAAAGCTTTAAAATGAGGAGGGGGGAGGATCCTTCCCCAGGTAGCTCTCTCATCCTCCCGAAGCAGGCAATAGGCCACAAGGCTGATGCGTGACGTCTCGTGCGCGTGCTCTATACCTTATCTCGCTATGGAGTGACAATTGAGTATGAGAGTGACAAAACAGAACAGATGAATCCATTATGAGTAGCAGTTCATGGAAAAGTACAGTTGCTAATTTTATAGTACTTTCTAGACGAAGGTCAAATATCGGACTGCGACTTTTATGCGGGGAAAATGTTTTGACGATTTTTTCTGCTTCAAAACGGGGTGCGACTTTTATGCGAGGGCGACTATAGTTCAACTTTCACGAGTTGGCCCTTCGTCCCTCCTTCTTTTCGAAGAGTTTATTTTAAGGTAGGGGTGCACAAAGTGAAAAGAATGAATGGGTGGGGAAAAAGAAGGTTGCCATGAAAATAACACATCAAGCCAATAATTTTTACTTTTCGCCAGCTGAAATCCGTTTTGCCTATTTAAAGGAGCATGTGTTAATATTTAAAAATCAATGACACATAAACTAAAAGGGGAAAAAAAAAAAAAAAAAAAACTTTTCAATCATGTCTGAAATTTTAATAGGCACTAATGCCTTATTTGCACAAAGATGTTTTGAGCAATAAATTTAAACAAGAAAAAAAATCGTGCTGCTTATTATTGTCCACGCATTTTATTTTGTATTTCAGGAAAAAAATTAATTTTCTTTGAAAACATTTAAAAAATAAAAATGAGAAAACGTTTTTACGCTTTTTTTTTTTTTTTTTTTTTTTTTTTAAAGAAAAGAAAAACATTTTTAAAAATACTGAATAAATAAATGGGGAATTTTATTAAAATAAATTGAGATGTACACATAATTTACAGTATTATGTACAATAGCTCTCAGAATATTTGCATACACATCAGATACGAATATGAAAGATAATTTCTTACATTATTCTTATAATGGCTTTTCATTTCTACGTATTTAGTCTAAAAAAAAAAAAAAGAGAGAGAGAAAGAAAGAAAAGAAAAGAAAAAATTTAAATTACAGGAGTGCAGTTCTTTATTTAAATTTTAAATATTTTTCTTTCTTTCTTTCTTTTTTTTTTTTTTTTTACAATTTTATTTTTTACATTTTTATTTATTTATTTATTTATTTTTAAGAGAAAGAAAGCAAAAAGAAAGAAAGTTTGGTAGATTGATAGTTTTTTTATGGTGCTAGGTCCAAATTAGGACATACGGAAAGAAAGAAAGAAAAAAAAAAAAAAAAAGGAGGAGAAGAGAAAAAAAAGACTGCAAACCGAAATTTTGAAATATCGTTTAGACAATCATAACATTTCTCATCGTATTAATAATTAGTTATAATGTAACAAATATTTTTTAATGTTATAACGTATTAGAAAGCCCAAAAGTTCTCCTAATTTGGAAATAAGTAAATAGATAATAAACAGTATTTTCGCCAAAATGTCGCAAAACTCGCAAAGATAGCAAACCACCTCCCTTTTCACCCTCAACCGATTTCAAGGTAATAGAATCGTCGCAGCCTACGTCACGCTTGATTGACAGGGGCCAACTCCTGACAGTCGAACTATATTACGCGAGCAATATTTTTAGAAACATGTCAGATAGATTTAGTTTGGTTTAAAATAAATATTATTAATGCTGGAAAGTTTACGATCGTAACAAAAAGAGAAATGTAACACATGTGTTGCAGCATCCTATATTTTAAAGACCACAGATTTATTATAGTACATTTTTATCCATTTAGGCTCGAAAAGCAAACAATTAAAGGTAAATGTATTTTGAAAAAAAGATAGTGATAGGCAAAGTATAGGTGGCTGTGATAATTGCTTAATATGCATGTTCTAATGAATCTACTGTGTAACAGAGAAGCATGTCTGCGATGCGGCTGAAAAAAAAAATGACGTTTCATAGTCATAATTGCAATTTTTTACGCATTTAAATTTAAACTTTTTTAGAATAGCTGTCCTTCTCTCATTTAATCATTTAACGGGCCGTGGTTGTATACGTTCCAAAAAGTAATAAATTTTTAAATTGGGAAGGCGTGGCAAGCTACTTTACTTTGCCTGCCGCTTTTTACTCGACCAAATTATATGAAAAAGAAAAAAAAAATTTCACTTTCTACGTTGAATTCCTTTTACAGAAATTCTTTTTTTACAGACAAGGAAAATAATTTTACCACAAAAAAGGTGCTTAGACTAAAATTAGCGAGCATGAAAAAGTATCTTACTGCAAATTTCTCAGTTAAAATTTACCTTTGCCGGTCTTATTTAATTTCGCACCTCTGGCTCGAAAGAGTCGAATATTTTTTTCAAGCAGTGGAGTTCTGCCTTTTTTTTTTAATCCTTTACCGGTCTTATTTGATTTCACTCCTTTAGTCAGCGTTGACAAATTTAAGGACTTATTTCTTAATTCAATGTCCATCACTAACTTTTAACTCTAAGGATTGCCTAATCTCTTCGAAGGTTATTCGTCCATTAAATATACCAAATATCACTTCTCAAAATTATTGGTAACAGTTAAATAAAAAAACTCAAAATTTAGCAACATTATTTAGAGCGTTTTAGAGCGTTAGGGCTGGCAAAGGGTTAATGAAAATGACATTCGATATTGACACCGGAATATACTTCTTATTATTTTTTTATTGTAAAAGCACTTGATTCTACATGCTACATCATAGGCTCCCATGTATCGCAGATATATAAGATTGGATCTCAAAAATTGAAAAGGAAAATAATAACAAATTTAAAAATATATAGAACAGTAAAATTAACAACGTTAAAACAATAAAAATGCAACAATTCAAAAGAGAAAAATTGCGTATAAATACATGAACTATATAAGTATTCAGTCACTAAATGTCAGCACCATCATCTCCCTGGCATGCCAATAACGGTCATATAGGTTTTCTTCATTCAGTTAAGAGCATTTGAGAAGATATTCTTTATCCATCTCTGTATTTTCATTACATAAAGTGCAGAGGGGACTATTATATATGCCAATGCAATGCAGGTGTTTAGCGAGGCAATTGTGTCCGGTTTCTAAACGAAATGCTGTAACTGAAATAGATCTGAGAGAATCTGGAATTTTGTAAATAATCTCCCCCCCATTTCTTATTTTTGACTGATTCCTAAAATTTGATGTTGTAATTTTTCTTTGTAGTATTTTTAATTATTCTATTGTTTGATTTAAATGATACTTCGCAGTTATTTGATTATAAAATTTTTGTTCACTTTTTTTTCAATTTGTCGGCTCATTCACTTCCTGCGATTCCAACATGAGATGGAATCCATTGAAAGATGACATTCATTCCCTTTAAGGCTAAGAGTTGAAGATTCTGTCTATATGATTCAATAATTTTTGAATATGCTACTTTATGAGATGCAATGCTTGAATGGACGAAAGGGAGTCAGAAAATATAAGTACATCTTTGAGTTCATTCATTCTACTAAGTATTTGTTCAGTTGTAATTCTAATTGCCTCTGTCTCTCCACCAAAATTGGTTTGCAATTTACCAAGGTTGGTATATAGAATGAGAATAATTCTGAGCACATACCAGCACCAACCCCATCAATTGTCCGCGATCCATCTGTGTATATATGGAACCAATTATTTTCGGGATATCTACAGTATATTGTTTCCAATGCAGCTGCTTTAATTTCTTCATCAACCGATGATGACTTCGTAATGTCGCGCATGAAATTCTGTTAAATTCTGATAAATTCTAGATGCATGGGGTTGTAATGTTTCAATAGTTCTTCTCTAGGTAAATTCGGGAGAAGATATTCTAATTTCACTTTACAGACATTCTGTTAAAAACCTTCCTGTGTTTTCAGTCTTCTAGGTTCTGTGATGTTGTAATTTCTCCATAGATCAGTTGATGGTAGCCTGATCAGTTTCTAATACATTATTAAAGCTCTCTCCTTAATTATTAACTTTATTGGCTTGTTGTCTGTTAGGTCAAGTATTGCCTGAATTGGAGTGGCTTTTACTGCTCCATTAATGAGGCTCAGGGATTCATTTTCAAAAATATCTAGTTTAGATATAAACGTATTACTGCATGTGATAAGGACCACACAACAGTAACTTATTAGTGGTTTAACGTATAAATTGTATGCTTGATTTAAAGTATCTCTCCCACATCCTAATTTTACTCCAGCTAGTCTTTTAACTATATCGTCAATCTTTTTTTAGCTCTTTCAATCACTTCATCAATGTGTTTTTTCCAATAGAGCTTTTAATTAAACTTAATTCCTAAATAAATCGCTTCATCTGTCTCGTTTATATTATTACCACTGTATTTTAAATCCGTCTCTGTTGGTTGCTGACTTAAGGTAAAAGTCTGGTACATGGTCTTTTCCAAGTTAACTTCCATTTGGTTGTCTGTAGACCATTCATATAAAGCATTTAGTGCATTTATTTATTAAAGCATTCATTATTATCATTATTCATTAAAGCATTTATTTATTTATTTATTTATGGGTTGTTAATGTCTAATAAATTTACTTAGATTGTAACAAGAGCGTTCTAAAGCCTGTAGGCCTGCAGAGGAAATTTACATGTACAGCAGTTTAGAGTGTTAGAGCCGGCCGAAGTATAGCTCTTTCATACATTTGGAAATATGACTAACTATTTATTACTAAAATAAACATATCAAAATAAAATATTTAAATTTGGAAGTAATATTTAAACGCTATAAAATATAATTGACCCATAGGATTGAAATAGCGTTAATAGCATATCTTAATATTATATTTGAACGCAAAAATGCTGACAGAATTTTTGAGATATGAATACATAAATTTGGAATAATTATATTATACTGATATTCTTATATATTTTAATTATATTAATCATATTATAAATTTATAATATAATAAATTTATTTTAAATCTAAATTTAGTATAGCAGAGCGAACGTTAGGAAAACTATTTCGTTTAAATAAATTCCATGATACATGGTACCAAAACTAAAATGTTTAATAGATGCTGAAATATAGTAAAACTGTAGTTCTTGAATAATGGTAGCACAATTTGCCTGCCGATAAACACACCAATTGAACTTCTCGAATAAGGCGTTGTCGAAGGCAGTGGGAACCCGGGTCGAACATTGCGCAAAAGACGGAGACGTTGTCAAATGCAGCGGAGAATCGGAACTTCGTATTGTGTGATTTTAGTGACTTTACTTTAGTTGTTAATTTTAAAGTAATATAAATATAAATATATATATTTATTTATTTATTTATTTATTTATTTATTTATTCACTTTCTTTCTTTCTATTTCTTTTCTTTTCTTTCTTTCTTTCTGTTTTTTTTTTTTTTTTTTTTTTTCTTAATTCGTTTAACTGTAAGGACAGCAAAGCGGGCAAAGCCTGATAGTAATAAAAATAAAATTTTGTAAATAAACGTAATAATTGAAAAAAAAAAGTATCAGTTCTTTCAGGCTGAAATAATACCATATCCCTTCGTCAATTTAACAATAAGCACGAATGCAGCAAATCATTTTAGCTGCACTCATGCCCATTTTGTTTCGCCTGATGAAGGGCCTTTGTGCTATTTCGACCAGAAACAATTTCTGTTACTTTTTTTTTCTTATTTAGTTAATGGTATTTTTTACAATGCTCTCTTTATTACATACATGAACATAACAATTTTTGTTTCAATATTTATTTTTATTTTCACATGTAAAGTTACCTTTATTTATATCAAATAACTTAACAAAGTTAAACCTTTTGAAATTTGAACACGTTAAATGAAAACATAAACCTCTTCATTCCAAAACTAGTATGTTGTGGCCACCATAAGATTTTCTTCTATATTTTCCTAAACAAATTCACTAAATTTCAGAAATTGTTGTGTAGCAGCGCCACCTGTTGAGCGATTGATACCAAAAGTTGAAAGGTATTAACTTATGTCAAGATGCATCTACATATAAAGTTATATGCAATTCTGTGCAGTAGTTTCTGAGATACAGTGTTCCCTTAAATTGCAGAAATCGCTGTATAGCAGCTTGGTCTATGAGCATTTAAATTGAACCAGTGTAATGTCTCATAATGACCTTTTTACATATCAAGTTTTATTTGATTATATGCAATAGAACCTGAGATATAGCCTTCCCTTAAATTGCGGAAATCGTTGTATAGCAGCGCCATCTGTTGAGCGGTTCACACCAAAAGTTTATAGGCACTAATTTAGATCAAGGTACATCTACATATAAAATCGTATTCAATTCTGAGCAGTAGTTCCGGAGATACAGTTGCCACAAAATTTTTGTCACACACACACACAGACAGACATTTTTTAAGAATGGTAAAACCGTGTTCTAGATCTCTCAAAACGTGTAAATCCGTCGAAAACCGGAATTCGAAAATTTTTACGAATCCAAGACTTTCTTCTATTGAAGATAGAAGAAAGTAAAAATGTAATGTAAAGAAATATTTGCACTGAAAACAAAATAATTAAACCTATCATAGAGTTGCATTTAAGGAAAATGGATCAACTGAATATTTCCTATATATGCTGTACTAGAAATCCTGAATGTGTAAGTATAGTTTTTCAATCAAATACTTGTAAATAGTATTTAAAAATGAATGTAGAAACTCAAATTAAATATTGGATACATAGAAAAAACTGGCTACTGCCTTATCAGAAAAAAGAGAAAGAGAGAAAAAAAGAAAAAAAAAAGCACTAATAAAATTAAGGGTATCATCAAAAAAGCAAAATATACTAGCTACAACCAAATCACTGCTGGCCCACTGATGGAAAAAATATAAAGGGCCAACAAAAACTGCCGGCAGTAATACAATTTTTTATGTTTGCCACAGCTGGCCCACTGCAGGCTGCCAGCAATAACATAGAAAAATTATGTTTGCCCCCAGGTGGCCCAACACTGTCCCACTAATAATTTCCAACCTAATGTCGGTTGCCAACAGTGGCCCATTACCTATTTTCATCATACTGCTAGCTGCCAGCAACGATCCATTCACTGCCCCACTAACTTATTTTTAACTTACTGCAGGCTGCAAACAGTGGATCGATTGAATACGGCCAACTGACGACCGGCGTAACATATTCCCTACGGCACCGTTTACTTTTGCCACCGGCGGACCAGCTGCAGCTACTGTTGGCAACAAGCACTTGGCCTCGTGTTGGCCGTCATCTGTGGTTTTGCTGGGAACATTTAAAATAATGTCAAGATTTTTTTGTAGAGACCACCAAAATTTTGTCGTTGACTACTACTAGTCTGCTTACTACCGATCTATAGCTTTGACTGAAAATCTCGTTTTCTAACTGCATTGTGAGGAAAGATTTCAATCCTTGTATAAAGACAATGCAGTGAAAGTATTTTAAATCCTGAAACATAACATACACATATATTATTATATGTCATGTATATAACAAATCATGTGCGGGACACATAAAAATACCCTAGATGTTTTTTCTTTTTTTTTATGTTGTGGGAGGAATGAATTTTTAATAACATTTTGTTCATCGATTATCTGTTTGGAATTAGCATATTTATTCCGTGTTGTCAAGTCTAAAGCAGTGTTTATACAATTTAAGAAGAGTTACTGACATTTCTGGCAGTTCAGAAATTTTAGACAATGGGAAAACACATCTCAGGGGATTTTTTGCTCCGCTTTTGCACATTACAATTTATACAAACATTTACCAGTTTGCCTTCTATCCGGACAATACTTTGAAAAGCATAATTGAAAGTAGGATGATCGAAAAATTCACATAGGATTCAACTGGTGGCAATCTATGATCGATAAATACCTGTATGATATCTGGCATCAGCTTCAAATCAAACATGAAGTTTCTCTTTAGTTTCTTATCTTCCAGTAGCTGTCCGTTAAATAGTACACATAACCTGGCATCTCGTTGTTCAATTGCTTCTCGCCTTTGATAAGCTTTTTTTTTTTTCAGCATGGCCCTGACATTTGGCTTGTACCTGGTCTTAGATTTATTCTTGTCTTCATGCCACTGCGTGTTGAGCCTCTACGCGAAACATGTCTTATCGCTATTCGTAAATTTCTTCTAGTCTTCGAACAGCTTTCCTTTCAGTCTGTTCTTGACACCTCGTTTATTCCTGTTCAGATTCATCTTATTGTCTAATCACTGTCTGTTGAGTATCTGATTTGTATGTGTCTTTCACTGTTTGTTACTTTCTTCTTGTCTTCCATTAACTTTCTTTGGTCATGCTTCTGACTCTTTGTTTATACTTGTTCTTAAGTTTCTTCATGTGAAACTTGTTTGTTCATGTGAAACTTGTGTGTTTCTTCTTCTATCTGAAGCCCAATTAACCTTTCAACTGAGGGGAAGCAAAAATCAATTTAGGGGACCCTACTGACTGCTTGGTGTAAAGACTAATACAACCCCCTTGAAAAATATACAAAATTTTCATTAAACTTTGTAGTTAGATGGAATTGGAGAAAATGTATACAAGTGAATTCCCTTAATTAAAGCACCAATATATAAACTAGACAGTATTCCCCGCAATATATGAAAATTTTCAATTATAAATGCATGTGTAAAAGTTCATTAACATATTTTCTATATATTCCAGAAATGATAGCTGTGCAGTTAGGTCTATTGTGATTAATAAATCAGACAACATTTTCATACAACAACCTTACAATTTGGGGACCTTATTTGGCTTAATTTAAAATCTTTTCAAAATTTACCCAAAGCAAGCTCGATACCTTATCTTTGTGGCCGCATTTTTTTTTTTTTTTTTTGTCTTCTATTAGATCTTTCTTGAGAATCAGCAAAGTAAAAAAAAAAAAATAATAATAATAAAAAATAATAAAAAATAATAATAAATAAAAAATAAAAAATAAATTGAAATTCCTATCAGAATAATAATAATAATAATAATAATAATAAATATATACATATATAGATAGATAGATGAAGAGATGAATAGATAAAGTGAATGCGAGGTAGAAAAGTATACGGCTGCAAAAGAACATGAAAAACTTTCCGACAGAAAGTTTGAATTATAAAAATGTTATATAAAATGAGTAATGTTTAAAAATTATAAAACAATATCATAAACATTCAAAAATTAAATTAATGACAAAAAATTTGTTGAAACTGACTAATTCAAGCATCCTGTTTTAAAATTCATAAATTTTAAAAGTATGCGATAGTATCAGGCCTATCGAATCCAAAGATCTCTAGAGCCACATTACATATGCGTTTCATTTAGGTAGGCTGCATTCAGTATGTATAATGTGTATATATAGATATGCATTATACTCTATGGATAATGTATATATACATACACATACTAGGTTACCAATGCCCTTAATTTTGCATTAACTAATTTAAATAGACATTTTGTCATAAAATAAACCTATGTTTGTAAGAAGTATATTTTAAAAAAGAATGGTGAAATATTTCTTGAAAAAAGTGGAATCGTGGAAATCCTAATATATATATATATATATACAGGGTGAGTTTGACATAATCTGCCAAACGAAAGGAGGTGATAGAACAGCCTATGGGGAGCATAAAACACCATAGAAACAATGTCCTATTTCTAACCGTTTTCGAGTTATGGTAGATAGAAGAAAAATATGTTTTTTTTCACCCCGTCTGAAAACCCCCAAATCTGTGAGCTTTCTGAAAGACTTACATGCAAAATAAGCACATATTTGGAAAGAGCAGAAAAAATCCTATCGGGTGACACCATTTACATCAGGATATCTTAAACTGACGGCGAGCTACAAGTGCTAAAATATTGGCGAAGTTTAAAATCAAGTTGTCGCCAAATTCTTTAACCGGCAATTCTGCAAACACCGTTCAAACTATAATCGGTCAAATTTGCCAAAAACTTCTCCATTCTACAAACTTTAGAATGAGCCCACAATAAACCATATCGTTGTTCTAGTTCAGGAGTAATTTAGCCTTTTGTTTGAAATACATTCATCACTGAACTCGACGTTCGTCGAGAAAACTCACGGGGCGCAATGGCCGGTCCTGATTTCATGTTTGCTTTCAGCCCGCTATTTTGTCAGATGCAAAAATGAAAGTTTTAAAGACAAACAAGAAAAGTATCAGTTGTATTAAGTTTACAAACACAATGGAATGGAAACAAAAAAGTATGACGTTTTCACGTCTTTCACAAACGAATATGCAAAAAAAAAAAAAAAAAAATGACGCATCTCACTTCTTTCAAAAAGGAATAAATAAAAAAAAAGATGTATCTCACGTTTATGATTAAAGCACATATGCATTCGAAAGGATGTGTGAAATTTAGTACCGCTGCTTAAATTGGTCAACCCCACACCTGATACATGCCCTTGCCCGCTTACGAACGGAAACCATAGTAGCTCTTAGCGAAAGCTCATCCCTCAGTTTTATTATTGCATCATCGAGCCGGCTGCTTAAATCTTGCAAACTGGCAACTTCTGTGCGGTAAACTTTTTGCTTCAGGAAACTCCAAACATAGAAGTCCAATGGAGTGAGATCTGGCGATCTAGGTGGCCAAGGAATTGGTCCATTACGACCAATCCATCGCAGATACTGCTGAGTCAAGAAGTCCTAAACGGCATTGGAAGAATCTGCAGGGGCCCCATCGTGTTGGAAAATGATTTCCGCTTGTTGGGGTACAGGAATGAAATCAAGTAATCCTGGAAGATGATGTTCCAGAAACTCCAAATATGTATTGCTTGTCAGATGACCTTGGAACACATGTGGACCTATCAAGCGATCGCCAACCACTCCAAGCCAAACTTTTAAGATAAATCGCGTTTGGATCGATGAGTTTCGTGCTACAAATGGATTTTGTTGAGCGTAATGATGCCAGTTATGTAAATTTGACATGCCATCCCGAGTGAAAAGTGACTCATCTGTCCACAGTATCATTCTTAGGAAGTGGTGTTCCAATATCTCGCTCTAAAAGCCAGCGGCAGAATGTTACCCGCTTTTGGAAATCTGAGCAGCGTAATTCTTGTACCGGTGTGAAGTGGTATGGATGATACTGGTTTTTGTGCAAAACATTCATCACTTTACTTTGGGAGATTCCACCTTCTCTCGCAAGTATGCGTGAACACATATTTGGATTTTCTTCCACTCGTTCGAGTACGGACTCCACAGCGGAGGCGGAGTGGCGTCCATGGCCCCTTTCTTATAACCTACCGAACGACCCACTCTCCCTAAGCATTCGATGAATTGTGGCGAATACAGCACGTTTGGGCGCACGATGATGTGGATAACGTAGACGGTACTCTTCTTCGGCTCTCCGAGAGTTTCCGTCGCAAAATCCATACACAAAATGCATATCCGCGTACTCTTCATTTGTAAAACTAGGCACATCTGTTTACAGGTTGAAAAGTATTACAATTTGATCCCTGTGATGACTTCAATTGAAATTAAAATTCAGAAGGGTAAACAAAATGGGATAAAATTTCAATATTAATTTACAAAAGTAGAAGAAAAAAAGTGCTACGGAATAAGAACCAACTTGGTTAATTCGCACCAATGTAGGAAAAAATACTAAGTATGAACTAAAAGAGATCAAGTAGGTATGAGAGCAGCGGGAAAAGAATCGGCCGAGCTCAGGCAAAGTCCAGAAAATGCTAAAGCAATAAGCAGCATGAAACGTAAAAGAAGCTGACGAGCTAATGAGCTGTTACAGATTGACTCGCCTTTTGTACCCGCGAGTGGGATGCGCGCGCAGGAAGGTTGAAATACATCTGCATATCACTAAGTCCATATGCAGATAGTCACGAATTTGCATACGTTCCCTTTACTCACCATCTTGTCGTTTGCCGAATTTCGACGAACACCGTTTTCAGTGATTTATTTCGAACAAAAGGCTAAATTTTTCCTGAACTATCATTATTCTTATTGATTATTATTTGTTTAATTAAATCTTTTTAACCATTCTCCAGTAATATTTTCCCGTTTCTTTATTATTATTTTGTTTAAATAATACGTTCCCTTTACATAATTAATGAACTGATAAAAGAACTTATAAAATATCGATATAACTAAAAATCTCAAATTCAGATTTTATCGCATACGAATATACAGCAAAATTTTAACTAAACGGATTTAAATTTTCTGAAACAGATTTCATTGCCGCCAACATTTAAACCCTTATCACTCGTATGTCCATTCTAAGGGGAAATTAAAAAATCGAGCCACGCCTTAAGGTGTTCCTCTGCAAATGAAATGTTATTTTTCTAAAACGTGTAATTATAAGCTACCTTTCGGCTACCGAAAGATTTATTTTATTTAATGATGAAGTAAAATAAAACAAATTATTACAGTTTTTCGGTAGCCAAAAGGTAGTTAGTTGGAAACTATACGTGTGACATTTTAAAGGAACGCCAAAAGGCGTATCTCACGGAAAATATGCCGAGTGCAAAAGGTAAATATATTGAGGAGTATTTTTAGCTCCACCTTCATTTCGCACTACTTTATTTATAGAAAAAAATTCTCCACTATATAACTTCGATAAAATAAGAAAAAAATTACTCTTAACCCGTTTAGGGGCGGTGGTATATATTTTGTACCACCTAACTTCAGTTCCCAACTTCAAAAATTTATCCCAGAAAATCTTTATAAAATTTTAATCTTTTACTTTATCCGAAAACATTCGTTTATTACTTTTCCTTTAAACCCGTTAGTAATCTCTAGTTGTTCGATTTGCCACCCATGCTTCTGTGTTGCCAGATTTTTTTATTCAATAGCCAAAAAAAAATTTTAGAAGTAGCATTTGATACACATAAAACGCGAATAAAATCGAGGGAACGTCGATCACATCATTTCTTAAAATTATTGGTGAGAGTTAAATAAAAAATGCGCAATCTGTAATAGGTGGCGCTGCCTATAGCGACTACTAACGGGTTAATGTTGTTCTCGCACACTGGTGGCATTTGATTTTAAATGACCTTAAATTCTGTGCCCCTGAAAGGGTTAAAAAATAAATGGCTCGAAATAAAGGCTAGGCTAAAAATACTTTGGAATGTATTAAAATGATGGCAGCTATGAGATGTAACTGACAAGTGAGGACTCCAAAAAACCTTATTTAAATCGTTCAATATTTAGAACTATTAGAATAGTTATTAGTATTCCTACCTATAAATCTTTCCATGCCTTATAGTTTGGTTAGGTTTAATTTTTTTAAATTCTATTTTCTGCGCATTGTAGATTGGAGTTGAAATAATCAATAGATGGCACAATTTCACTTTTAAATTTACAGATGTTCAAATGATTTATTTTAAGCAGTTTACTATAAACGTTTAAAGGGAAAATATTATTTTAATTACTCTTTGTAAAATCATATTTTTAGTTTAAAATGTAGATTAATGTATAGATTAAATTAGCATACATATTGTTAAAATGTATATGAAATTATTGTAGAACTTAAAGACGTTTTATTGAGTTAATCTCAACATTTTATCAAAAATCTTTAGGGGTAAAAGATTAATTTATCGAAAATTTGTAAAAACCAAAGTCCCCCACTCATTTCATTTTAACACACTGTGTTTTTCAAACAATATTTTTTTTTTTACTAATTTTTCATGATTATCCTCCTAAATATTAAAACTTAGGCCAGCAAAAATCTATATATTATTATTATTATTATTATTATTATTATTATTTTAATTATTATTCGAAATTTCCAGTGTGTAAAAAAGTGAAGCATAAGAGCCTTAAAAGTTAATTAAAAAAAAAAAAAATAATTCCTATCAATTATTCATTTTTCGTCCTCATTTCTTCAAAATTTCCCATATACTTAGATTATAAAACTGAAGAACAGTTTTAAATAAATGTAAAAATAATAGTAATTTTAATAGTAATATTAAATCTACTGAACTTCATATAATTTTTTTCGGTTTTTTTTTTTTTTTTTTTTTTTTCAAAACACGATTTGAAACATCTGTAAGGAACTTTTATTCAGAACTGTTATATCTTATTAAGGAACTATTAAGAATAGTTTCTTTTAACGAAGTTGTTTGTTCATATTTATCTCAGAGTTCTTCGCCTTCTTTTACTAATTTATTTTGTTTCCTTAACTTTTTCCCTTTTTAAAATGTACACATTTCTTAAAATCTGATGAGTACTTCTGGGCGCTCTGAAACGAATTTTTTAAAAATATGGCAAAATTATATTTAGAAAACTATTTAAGAAATATTTATATAGACACCGAAAAAAGTATTTAAAAAATAATGTATATTAATATTAAAAGCTGCAAAATTTTGGAATTGAAATATTCGGCAATCTACTCATGTTGTCTTGCAGTCGAAAAGACTGCAGGAAGTTTCCGAAATATGATAAGTGCCAGTGCCAGTGCCAGTGGTGCTGACAAATGCTATGGCAGAAGCCTCTTGTTTTCCTCTTCGCTTGCTAAAATTAGCATAAATTATATGTGATTATATTTGAAGAAAGTAGATGTCTTGATATAGCTACATTTATTGTAATATATATCGTTTGTTTTTGCGCTTGCGTCACTAGAAAAACTGCCGTTTTTCATGATATATAAGAAGATTACTTGAAGATTACAGAGAAAATTAAGATATATTAAAGTACAGCCGGCAACCCCTCCCCCCCCCCACACACACACACCTAATTTTGCTCTAAATTATCATAAAAACATGCGGTTGGTACCAATCGATCTGTAGTAACGTCTACTTTATAATGGCACAGTTAGATGTTGCTTAAAGGAATATCTATATATTAAAACAGGCATCAAATTTATTTTTTTGCAATGACAACCCCTTTTTTTAACCTCATATTCATTATATTCAGGCTGCTCGCAAAATATACCTATTTAGATACTTTAAATGAATTCTAGACAGAGATACAAGCGAAAATGTATCAGGAGTCCTACTATACATTTAGAAAAAATAAATCATGATCTACCACAGAATAGACTTATTTGTTACTTTTCACACCGGAAAAAAAGTACAGAAATTTTAATTAGAAAACAAAAAACGAAATTGATTTACAAAATGTACTATCTTAACTTACAAAGTATAAATTTTTAAGCAGTTTATGTTTAATAAACGTAGTTTAAATTAATGCATTACTTCAAACGTAAAAATTTAAATAGCTTGATTCATATGAACCCTCTAATGTTGAATTACAAAGATCTAGATAGCAAGATAAAAGAATAACAGTGATAATAATAATAATACTAATAGGGGTAAAAAGAAAAAAGAATGTGTTTAAGAAAAAAGTGATCTACTTCTGTTGGGTATATTTTTATTTTATACAGTAAGCCCCGTATGAAAGTGTTACTATAAAGTTTTACACTTAATTTGAGGTGTAGAAACCTACAATATACAAAAATACAGATAACAAGATTTAAACTAAAATCTGAGGAAGGATATTTAAAATTCAATAAAAAGGAGATACGGTTTGATATAATTCCTATTTTGAGTAATAAGTCACGCCTTCATACGTTTCTCAAAAACATAAAATTATTTAACAAAACTAATGATTAACACTTTCGCGACCGCATGTTTTTGTCTTTTTCACATTAAGTTCCGCCTGTGGGCGTTAATCTTCGAAGTCACAATATTTCAGAACAAAATTTTCTGTAATCACATTTACAGTCGGTAACAAAAGTGTCCGAACACTCCTTGTCGAATCCTGTTCTTAGTCAGTCTAAGAACATGATTCGATAAGGATTTTTAACAAAAACGTATGAAGTGTACTTTTTTTACATAGGAATTTTTGCTAGTGTTCGGACACTTTTGTTACCGACTGTATATTAAAAATGGATATACATTATAATTATGTTTTTTTAATCAAAGTAGTTGTATCCATTTCACATTTCATTGTAAAAATTCGAATTTTGGTTATATACTTAAGTTAATGTATAAAAATTTCGAAAGAAACGGCAATTGGAGGAATTACAGATTTTCAAATGTCTTGAATCTACGTCAGCGCTTACGAAAGGTTTAAAAATTTGAAATTTTGTAATCAACAATCAAGTCGGCAACTTTCACTCGTTTATATATTCTAGAGTTCTATAAAGAGTCAAACAAACTAAAATTAAGGAAACAAGAAATATATTTTAAAGTAAAGTATTGTTTCAAAAAAAGTCAGAGGGTGGGGTTTATTATCCTTTTCGAATGCAATCAAAGTTTCGCGCCTGGAATGCGTTGATCTTACAAAAATAGACTAATTTATGAACATCAAAAACTTACTTAGAAAACAAGACAAAACAACAAAATTAAATTAAATTAAAATTTTCAATGCTGGACTGACGTTGCATAAATTAACCTGATAAAGTATATCCCATATAAAACGATTTCTTATTGCCCAGAAAGAATATCCGCCGTTATATAGTTGTCTGCTGTACTTGAATTCTTAATTTTAAATGTATAAGATCTATATTTTTAAAGGTAATAAGACATATTAGTTTGTTTTAAATTGTTTTCCCATAATAAATGTGAATTTTACGCCGTGATTAGAATAATCGAAAATAAATAACATTGCGCTTTCTTTCAATAATATGTTTAATAATAATAATAATAATAATAATAATAATAACAAAGAAAAAGAAAAAAAATTTTCCACTGTTTGATTTTGTATTTAAAAAAAAATAAATAAAAAATATTTATAATAATTCAGTATTATGTAACGTTATGCAATAAAATTTAAATAACGTTAGCTTACAAACGGTACAGTAAACAAATGCGAAAATGTCACAACAAAAATAAAGCAGAAAATAAGTTTGAAAAAATCTTATAAAAATTTATAAATGTTAATTAACATAATTTAAAAAAAGAAAAAAAAAAAAAAAAAAAAAAAAAAAAAAGATTTTTTTCAGTGTTTTCTTTGAAACAATAATACACGCCTTACCGCGTTTCCTAAATCATGATATTTAACTTGACGTGTACGAGCCCTACAATATTCAAGAAAAAAAAAGGGGGGGGACAACGGGGTTAAAATACAATTTTAGCAGTGAGAAACTAGGAAAACTTATGTAATATTTAAGCAGAAAGACCTGAAATTTCAGGATCGAGTATATTTCTTTTTGCAACAGAAGCCGCACCTTTACACAATTTTCTAAAACTTTACATTATTAAACAATTTTTTTGCTTACCTATTTGCAATTTCATCATTTAAATTTTGTCTTCAGCATTCGGTGTAGTAAACGGCATTGATATTTATGGAAACTGGCGTCATATATAAAGTCAAATACGAATATGCAAACTAGTTTTTTTAATATTGTTTCTGCGATATGGAGACGGGGCTTCATTTCTTTTGGAATTCTTTCACAAACTCTCGCGTTCATTGCGGTAATTTTATGAAAATTAGTCAATTTGTATGATAAACATCGAATAGTTGCTTCGATAGGAATTAAAATAACAAAAATATAAATTAAAATAATTTTTCGTCAAAATATATACAAATATTTACTCACAGAGGATACAAATTATAACACGTGACGCCCCCTCCCCAAAAGTATTAAAAAAAACAATAACACTGTAACTAAAAAAATTATGATAAGAGCGAACTGTAAATTTGAAAACACATGTTTTTGATGATGCTCGCTCTATTCCTGCAAAAATTAACATAGCCACAATTAATATTAACATTAATTAATCCATAATTTTTTTCTAATATGAATTTATTAATGATTTTCATAGCACAAAAAATGTTTTTTTTTTTTTTTTTAATCAAAAATATGCTTGGAATATGTTTGGGTCACTTCATTCTAATGCATAAAAAAATAGAATTTGAATATAATAATTTTTGGGGAAGATATGAATGAATGTTTGTCACATTCATTTAACATTAGCATCCCCATTCTTTGACAGCTTATAACTCCATGAAAATTTGATCAAAATATATAAACTATACTATTTTCCGCGATGATTTGACCCAAAGAATTCAAATAAATTATAAAAAACTGGGGTTACTATTGAAATAAATGAAGTTATGCCAGTTTCAATATGTAGACCACCCCCTAAACAAAATGTAACTATACCATTATAAACTAGACGTTATTACATATCGATTGGTACCAGCCGCATGTTTCTACGACAAATTAAGGCTGAATTATGTGGCGTGGGGCCTTTTTTTCCGACTCTACATATAAAAAATAGATCGTTAAAAAACTGCGCCAGCAATAACTACATGCCGTAAAAATTTGTTTAACTCTTTACCTAAATTACCAGTGGGTGCCTCTATCAAAGCTTAGCCGAAATATGAATGAAATTCAAAAACTGGTCGTAAAATCATTCTTCCAAAGAATCCAAAAACATTTCTTTCTAATTCCAGTACGATAAACACACACGAGTGGTCGGCGCAAAAACAAAGTTCTGAAACGGAAAAACGAAGGCCCTATACAAAAAAGTTAACTGTTAAAAGTGCCGGGACATTGAATCACATCACCCTGCTGAGTTCTAAGTTCGTTCAAATAAAACAAAAACGAATGCAACGGATGAATGTAATTACTGGAACATGATATTATGTCTGTATTAAGATCCAAGAAATTTTATTATTAAGAAAACCTAAGTATTAAAAAAAAGTAATATGTTTGCTGTGTTAAGCAAAAAATAAAATATTTTTGCTAATGTCAGAATATTATTATTATTATTGTAATTTTGTTTACAGATACGTAAGTACTTTTCTTTTACTTTTTTTCTCTAACACATTATTTAAGTTATCAGTATAATTTATTGGTAAGTTATTTTGTGAAAGGAGGGTGGGGAACTTGGAGTAGCTTTTGCAGACGTGATATTTCCGTTTTCGGCAGAGGTCGATATCCAGAAAATTCCGGTAATCGGAATCAGGTCGGTCACGCGATACCGGATAATGGATCACGTACTGTATTTGAAGTGGAATGTGTAACTAAATTTCGTAATCTATCTACTTATCTGAAAACTCCTCATTTCAAAAAAAAAAAAAGAGAGAGAGAGAGAAAGAAAGAAAATAAACATTTTTCTCATTTTGTTCTCTTAATGATAATAATTTCGAAGGAATTTAAAAATCGTTTCTAATTTAAAATAATAATAATAATGATAATAACTAGACATTATACTATATTTCCCCCCCCCCCTCTCTCTCTCTCTCTCTCTTTTTTTTTTTTTGTTCCAGAGCACATTGAGCTAAATGTTTTCAGTTGTTTTTTAACAGCAACCACCTTCTACATAATATTAATTTAATACAATCTCAAAAAGAGCTGGTTAAAGATTCCTAAAAAAATGTTTTCCGTCTACAATAAAATAAAATTTTAATTTATATCTGTAATATACAAATTCATAATGTGAGGACCCAGATTTTTTCAACTCATGGGTCCCGGGGACCCAGAATTTTAGAAGACAAGTGGCATCACTAATATGGTTAGACTAGAATTTTCTTAGAACATATCTAGAAAACCTGGAAAAATCAGATAATTTCATTGTGCTATTTGAGTGGCAACTCTGAATTAGAAAAGGAATATCAGCTTTCCGGCAGCGTGTAAAATAAGTGGCATTGCGAAACGCGACACAAAAATGAAAACTTGCGATACCATTTTGCCTTGTATCACACATAATTGCGATACAAAAAAAAAAAAAAATCGTTACTTTATTTTATAACAGAGATGTACATATATTGAGCAATAGATGGCAGCAGTGAGCCTAGTACACCGATAAGCCCAAACCAACACTGAAGTTAATACCTCTTCTACGCATGCACCTCAGTCATCGCAGATGGAGACGCTTGTAGCGCAAACTCATGTGACTTATGGTTTTTCATTCTTAGCTCGTCGACCGCATATCTGAATAAACGCACGTGATGTCATTTTCCATTATTTGTGTTGTGAAATCCAGCGAAAATAAAAAATGGCAGTTCAGTTACGAACTGTAAAGAACTGGATTATATCTTAGGATCCAAATAATGAATGGCTGAAATATGAAGCAAATGGCAATATTATTACTAAAATATCATGTTCTTTATGCGCAAAGTGCGTGGAACGATCGAAATGTAAAAAAAAAGCCTTTTTTTAGTGAGTGGTTTTTGTTATTTGTTGAAAAAGAAGTAATATGGTAATAGTGCCAATAAAGAAGAGTCAAAAATTTTTATACTTTTTAGTAGCTTTTATTATGTATATTCAAAATTTATCCAGTTAAATGTTTTTAAAGCTATATGCAGCATTTTTAATAATGTAATGCAATACATTATATAATTAATTGATAATGTGTGTAAATACTATACTTGGGAAAATAAAGAAGTGTACTGGAGGTGTAGGGGGGGGAGGGATATTTCTCAAAAATTAATATTTTACCTGAAAAAAATTAAGGGACTGCGATTGGAAGTGACCTTAAATTTATTCGATAATTATAAATTGCTACACACAAATACTTTGGTGTAGCAGAACTGCTATACAAAAAAAAGAAAAAAAAATGTGGTTTACACGCTCCTTTGCAGGAGAAAATACGGCAAAGCACATCCTAGTAATCAAGTGTCGTGTGATTGCAACTTACTAACTGAATCTCTCGTAATCGCAAATGCTGCGATCACTCATGTAATGACTACAACTACTACTGTCGGTTGGATGTTTTGTTTTTTGAGTTTTGTTCTAAGTGTATTCTCCGGTCTTGTATGAATCGTAAAGTAAATGTTCTATTAGTGTTCTATAGTTTTGTAGTTCTCTCTTAAACTACTTTACATAACACGACATGGTGTCAGGTAGTGTTTTCGATAAAAATTTCTTAAATATTTTCTGCTTTAGAACTCTCCGTACGTAACTTAAAAGTGGACCAGAAAAAAAAGGCTCTGTTGGTGTTAGAATTTAGAATCTTCTCTCAAACAGCTTTATTATGGCTGTAGATTCTACTCAAACTACTCAAATACCTTTAAAGGTTCCTTCGCCATTTAATTTTCAAAACTCAGCGGATTGGCCCGAATGGATACAAGAATTCGAAGACTTTCGATATGCTTCCGGACTCAATGCAAAACCTGAAATAACACAGGTACGAACTCTTCTCTATACTATGGGACGCGAAGCTAGAAAAATACTGGCCTCTTTTGAACTATCAACAGATGACGAAGACAAATATGATATTGTAAAGTCAAAGTTCGATTCTCATTTTGTCATCCGGCACAATGAAGTATACGAGTCAGCGAAATTCAATCTCCGTAAACAGCAAGTCGGCGAAACTGTGGATCAATTTGCCACTTCTCTTTTTAATCTGGCCGAACACTGCAATTTCGGAGCTCTTAAAACTCGTTTAATACGAGATAGATTCGTCGTCGGACTAAATGATAAATCACTTTCAGAAACTCTGCAATTAGATTCAAAATTAACTCTGGAATCAGCCATTGAAAAGGCACGACAAAAACGAGACCTCCTGCATCTAGATGGTCATTCTGAAAGTGCCGTCAACTCTTTGAAAAAGCAAAACCCGAAACGTGACCTGAATGTAAAGTATAAACCAACTACTCATAACTCCCCAAACATATCTCATAACTCCAAAGGTAAGGGAAATTGTCATTTTTGTGGTGGTAATTCAGATTCTCGAACTCAATGTCCGGCAAAAAATGCTTTTTGTAGAGGCTGTAATAAGCGTGGCCATTTTGTTAAGGTGTGCTTATCAAAGAAAAATTTCGTTTCTTCAGTGCATGACGAAAATTCGTCCTCAGTGTACACCGTTGGTGGCGTTACCTCGGCGTCAAAAAACTCTCTGCATGTAAACATTGAATTTAACAACTCTAGTGTGAAATTTAAAGTTGACTCTGGTGCGGCTGTGTCCGTCGTTCATCCTGAAACACCAGGTGTTCCCAGGACTCTGTCGAAAGCTAATAAAATTCTTAAAGGACCAGATGGTTCGAGATTAAAAGTGCGTGGTAAATTCGAAACCATGTTGAAGTATAAGGATAATACTTTAAAGCAAACTCTCTTTGTTGTTGAAAATGTGTGCGAACCTCTCCTAGGATACTCGGCACTCACCGAACTTAACGTCATTAAGATAGTCAATTCTGTGGTGAAAAACGACAGAAATCAACAAATTGTAAAAAAATTCCCCTCCTTATTCACTGGTCTGGGAAGAATAAAGGAAGAATACAAAATTGTTTTGGAACCTGATGCCGTTCCATATAGCGTAAGCGTTGCCAGGCGTGTTCGTATTCCCCTGCGTGGGCGTGTAAAAGCTGAATTGCATCGCATGGAACAAATGGGCGTAATCAGAAGTATCGGCAAGCCTACCAAGTGGTGTGCAGGACTCGTTTCGGTGGAAAAGCCTAATGGTGATATCAGAATTTGCGTTGACTTCACAAAGTTAAACAAATTTGTGGTTTGTGAAAGAACTGTCATGCCAGCCGTCGAAGAATCTCTCGGTTTGCTCGGTGAAGCAAGCGTGTTCTCCAAACTTGACGCTAACATGGGATTCTTTCAGATTCCCTTGACAAAGAATTCACAGGAAATAACCACATTCATCACTCCCTTTGGCCGCTACTGCTTTACGAGGCTTCCGTTTGGAATCACCTCTGCTCCAGAGCATTTTCAGCAAAGGATGACTAAGATTTTGGAAGGCTTATCAGGTGTCGTCAATCAAACAGATGACACTCTTGTGTTTGGTAAAAACCAAGAAGAACATGACAAAAGGCTAACTTTAGTACTGGAAAAGCTAGCTAAATCAGGTGTCACTCTTAATTCCGAAAAATGTATATTCTCTGTTCCTCAAGTGAAATTTCTTGGTCATGTCATTGACAAAGACGACATTAGACCGGATCCTGCCAAAGTCAGTGCCATCAAAAATCTCTCTCCTCCAAATGATGTCTCTGGTGTTAGACGCATACTTGGTATGGTGAATCATGTAGGAAGATTTCTTCCAAATCTCTCTTCCAAAACGGAACCGCTGAGAGCTCTTTTGAAGAAAAATGTTGTGTTTCAGTGGACTAGTGTACATGATGCAGTCTTAAAAGAAATAACGGATATACTTTGTTCTGACATTTGTCTAGCTAAGTACAATGCAAAGTATGATACTGTCTTGTCTGCAGATGCTTCTTCATTCGGATTAGGGGCTGTTCTGATGCAAAAACAGCCAACAGGTGAAATCCGTGCTGTAGCCTATGCTTCCCGATCACTTACTCCAACAGAAACTCGTTACTCACAAATTGAAAAAGAAGCTCTTGCAGCGACTTGGGCTGCTGAAAGATTCCAACAATATTTGCTTGGGTTGAAATTCGTGCTTGAAACAGATCATAAACCTCTAGTACCACTACTCGGAAAAATGAGCATTGAAGATCTTCCTCCTCGGATCCAAAGATTCAGAATCAGACTAATGCGATTTAATTATGAAATCGTGTATGTTCCTGGAGATAAAATAGCTACTGCTGATACTCTCTCAAGATGTCCTGAAGACGAAATATCCGATTGCAAAGATATGCTGACTGAACAAGACATTGAAGCCTATGTCTCATATGTGATTAAGACCATTCCATCCTCAAAGGAACGACTTCAAGAGATTAAAGTTGGACTCCTGAAAGATGCCTCTTGCTCGCTGGTCATGGAATACTGCAAAACCGGTTGGCCAAACTACGTAAATCTTCCATCAAATGCATGTCCGTACTGGAAGTTTAAGGACGAACTTACCACCTATAATGGTCTCTTGTTAAGAAACTCAAGATTAGTCATTCCAAGAGTCTTGCAAAAGGATATTATGTCTAGAATTCATGATGGATACCTTGGCATTCACAAGTGTCGAGAACGCGCCAAACAATCTGTTTGGTGGCCTGGAATTTCTTGCCAGATCAAAGAAATGGTGAACTCCTGCTCCCAGTGCGTAAAGACTAAAATCAATCATTGTGAACCGCTAATTCCCTCCACTCCACCGACACTTCCCTGGGAAAGAGTAGCCACAGATTTATTTGAACTAAGTGGAAAGAAATATCTTCTGGTAACGGACTATTACTCGAGATATCCTGAAATATGCTCGCTAACCAGTGTTACATCACCAGAAGTCATTGAACAAATGAAGACTATATTTGCCCGTCACGGCATTCCCAACGTTGTCGTCAGTGATAATGGACCCCAATACAGCTCCATGGAATTCGAAATATTTGCTCGTGACTACGGATTTAAGCATGTTACAAGCAGTCCCCGATTTCCACAGCCATAAAAAGCATCATGCAAAAATCAGATGATCTCCATCTTGGACTTCTGACATATAGAGACACTCCGGGCCCAACATGAAGTAGTCCAGCCCAACTATGCATGGGTAGAAGGCTTAGAACCCGTCTTCCTGTTTATCCTCTCCTACTGAAGCCAAAGTGGCCGAATCTAAAAGAGCACGTCGAAAACGACAAAAGAGGTAAAGTGAAAGACAAATGTAATTTTGATAAGCGACATTCAGCTCATGAATTGAAACCCTTGAACGTTGGCGACAAAGTGTGGGTAAAAGATATGAAAACACCGGCTATTATAAAATCGAAGGCAGGTGCTCCAAGATCATATATCATAGAAACACCTCGAAAATATGCCGTCAGACGAAATCGTTGGCATCTCGTTCTTGATTACGGTCAGCAACCATTTAAAGAAGATATTCCGTGGCTACCTGATGCAGTGTATGATAAAGAAGACACAGTTCCAGCTGAAAGTCAGTTAGAATCTTCTCCGTCACCAAAATCTCCCATGAAAACCTCCACAAGTACAGATAAAATGCCAGTTGTGGAACCCGAAGTCAAAATGACAAGAAGTGGAAGACTGATTAGAAAACCAGATCGTCTCAACCTCTAGAGACTTTAAAAGACTTGGTTGGGGGGATGTCGTGTGATTGCAACTTACTAACTGAATCTCTCGTAATCGCAAATGCTGCGATCACTCATGTAATGACTACAACTAAACTACTACTGTCGGTTGGATGTTTTGTTTTTTGAGTTTTGTTCTAAGTGTATTCCATTTAGTGTTCTATAGTTTTGTAGTTCTCTCTTAAACTACTTTACATAACACGACATCAAGTAGTCTGTTCATACCATGAAAGACTAGTTTTCAAAATTAAACAGATTTATCAAAGATCTGTTTCATTTTGAACATAATTTTAAAAATATCTTGTTTACATTTAAGTACATATACAGTGTACTCTCGATAACTCGAAAACCTTGGTAGGTCGAAAAATTATTTTTCGCTGCGATATTACATACACTCCTTCTCATATTTATAAGGACACTTTATGTTTTGAAATATCTAATGTAAAAATAATTGTAAACAAGATTATACTAAGTGCACTTAATATATCTAGTATTCTAAAAACCAAAACTGCTATAATTTTTTTAATATGAAAAAAAAAAATATAAAAAATAATGCAAAATATTTTTTTCTCCACGTTTTTAGATGGTCATAATTATAGGGACAATCAAGATTGTGTCGTTTTATTTAACTTACTAGCGTATAAATTACAGTTGACATGCGAATTTGTGAACTACTGGGCTACATTAATTCATATATAAGCCTTCAATTTTTCTTCGACAGACATTACTGACAATTCCTCGAAAAAAAGAACGTTCATGTAGTGAAGTATGATATATGTGTTTTTTAAGTGGAAGGATAATTTCAATCCGCAGAATTTCTAATGAAATTCGAAGATTTAAAATTGCTGAAGGAAATGAGATCAAACGTTGAACTGCTGGTTCGATAGGAGGGAGATCTGATGCAAAATCAGAGTTGTTTTATAGAAATCGAAGACTCATAATTCCTCTTACTATTCTACTCATAATGATTGCTGCCGAATTTGCTCGTATTTTTTAACGAAAGGTTGGGGTCTACATTTATGCATCTTTTAATATAATTAATAATATATTAAAAAATGAATAAAAAACCTGTAATAATCAATAAGCATTTAATGGGGGAAGCCCATTCAGCGAGAAAACGTAAATGTGTCAAACTTTAGTGAAAAAACATCAACCCTTTATCTTTACTTTTGCTGTCAGTTCTCCGCGAACAGATTATAAATGTTTTGAGAAAAATCTTCACAACAGATTTCACAAATGGCATTTTTGCTGTTTGAGAATGTGAATGTATATTTTGATCACTTTTATTAGACAGTTGTTTAGAGTTTAAAACAATCTACCCAGATCTAAGACTTTTTTTTATTATTTGTACGTCTGAGTAAATGTTTATTCAAACTATCTCTTTCAGAAAATACCTTGGAAAAAATTTTACGCAAGGAGCTTTTCTCCTGTATGAGTACGTAAATGTTTAAATAGGTTTCTTTTATCAGAAAACTTTCTAGAACATATTTCACACACATGCTGCTTTTCTCCTGTGTGAATTCGCACATGTGTATTCAGATTACTTTTTTGAGAAAAACCTATAGAACATAATTTACAAACATGTGTCTTTTCTCCTGTGTGAATGCGTAGATGTGTATTTAAACAACTTTTACGTGTGAATCTTTTAAGACATGTTTCACACTCATATGGCTTTTCTCCGGTATGAATACGTAAATGTTTAAATAGGTTGCTTGTATCAGAAAACTTTCTAGAACATATTTCACACACATGTGGCTTTTCTCCTGAGTGAGTTAGCAAATGTATATTCAGACTACTTTTTCGAGAAAAACCCTTAGAACAAATTTCACACACATGTGGCTTTTCTCCTGTATGAGTACGTAAATGTCTGTTTAAATCTCTCTTATCTGTGAATTCTTTAAAACATATTTCACACACATGTGGCTTTTCTCCTGTGTGAATTCGCAAATGTATATTGAGACTATCTTTTCGAGAAAAACCTTTAGAACAAATTTCACACACATGTGGCTTTTCTCCTGTATGAGTACGCGAATGTTTAATTAGATATCTTTTATTAGAAAACTTTTTAGAACATATTTCACAAACATGTGTCCCTTCTCCTTTGTAAATGCGTACATGTGTATTTAAATCACTTGTACATATAAATCTTTTTAGACATGTTTGACACTCATATGGCTTTTCTCCGGTATGAGTACGTAAATGTTTAGATAGGTACATTTTTTCAGAAAACTTTTTAGAACATATTTCACACTCATGTGGCTTTTTTCCTGTGTGAATGCGTAGATGTGTATTTAGATCTCCCTTTACAGAAAAAGTTTTAGAACGCACGTTATACATGTATGGCTTTTCTCTGTCAGTGCATGCATTTTTATTTAGGTGTGCCATTTCTGATCATCCTTTACAACACATAATTCTGACACATATGACATTTAATTATAAGGGTTTCAATGTGCGTTCTATGTGCTTTTTCCTACAGATTATTTAACTGAATACATTTTAGAAATGTACGGTTTTTTCAATAAATGTACTAAGATATATTTTACAGAAAATCTTTTAAATCATACATCTGAATTACATCAATTTAATTAAGTACATCATTAAAGCTTTAAAAAAAAAAAAAAAAAAAAAAAATTGCTTCGTATATTTAGCTTTTTTTCCTTTTCATGGAATCAGTAATATTTACTTCTGTATTGAATTTGGAAAACTTGTATGTTGATTTTCAAAATATGCATTGCAGACAACTTTGTTTAAAAGTTCTTTTTAGTCACAAATTGTTTCTGTTTTTTTATATAACTATATTTAAATTAAAAAACTCGCCTTCATGATACTGGCTTTAGGTTAGACTCATAGAATATTGTTCCCAAATCATGTTATAAGCAAATGTTTTCTTCATCGATAATATTATTATACAATGCATCAAATCAAATAGATTTTTAGATAAACGATTTTACCACTGTTTGAATCTTATTAATAAAAGCGAAATGGCGTCTGTCTGTGTGCTGTCCACGGAGTAATATTTAATAGGAGACGAAGGTCCAATGGGAGAAAACTTGAAAACTGTGATCTAAATTTTTGGTAAATATTGAGGGCGCCACTTGTCATTATTCCCTATCTCGGGGCGGATATACTGTTATTTTCAATAGAATTTTGCTGGAGTGCATTTTAAAATTTTAATTTTAAGCAATTTAATTTTTTTGTAAATGCTTAAAACTTCAAAATTGAGATGTTTCAAATAAATGCTTCGTTCCTAGTTGTAAAACAGGCTATGATAGTGATAAGAAAAAAAAAAAGCCCTAGGAGAGAAATAATGTCCGAGTTCGTTTTCTGCACCTAAAGTAAGTTTATTTTTTTTCTTTACAAAATTTCATCAGTAAAATCTTTGGTTTTTCCTGCATATGAACTTTATTTACGCATGTAATGCCCGCTTTTCACAGGATAAATAATGCTGTTCACAATAATAAAGGTTACAACACTGGCATAATTTTTTTCATTATTGAGTGCTATATCGATTTCAGGCCATTCTGTCGTGTATGATAAAAATGAATGGCGTTTTTAATTAAATTTTGGTAATTTTTCATTAATTTATAAGATGCAATCTAATGTGGTGCAGCATTTAAATAAAAAATGATTTACTCAGATATGTATTAAGTATTATATAAAAGTGGAATTTAAAAACTAACTTTGCGAGATAACATCGACCCGCTAATCATAAATGATTTTTAAGCTATTTTAGTACTTTATAACTTATATATCAAATTACGAGAATAAAAGTTTCTTGTAATCTAATATTTAAACTTTCTCTTCTCATTGCAACTATGCAGTTCCCTCCTTGCATATATCTGAAAACTTTTTTGCATTTCTTTATTTTATGTCATGAGTGACTTCATAAAATTTTTACTGAAGTTTTTAATGTGCACTAAACATAAATATTAGAATTTAATGGACTCCCCCCCCCCCCAAAAAAAAGTACCAATTGTTTTCTTAAATTTCTATTATACAGTATACTGCAGTAATGTTAAAAGAAATGAAATGTATTGTTAACCTGGCATGATCTCAGAATGAAATGCCGCACTGACTAGGCTACCCTTTCTCTTTCCATTTTGAAATATTTTATTAGATACAGTTTCATATTTGTTTTGACACAACTCCATATGTATACTATTTGCATAAATTCTCATAATACTGCATTATTGTGCAAAATTTTGACTTATTTTCCTATGTTAAAAAAATCTGAAATTTTAACATCTTATGAAATTTTCAATTAAAATATTCAGAGACAATGACTTCTATACAACTGTCATGAATTGTATTTAAAACTAGTTTAATATCATTATGATTAAGATATTCCTCATAATTCCTGTTTATGTGGAATTTTTTTCTTATTTTTCCATGTTTAAAAAAATTATACATTACAAATAACTAATGAAGTTTTTGAAGTATAATGTGTTCATAGTTATTAATTCCAGCATCAAACATGATTTTTTAAAAATTCAATATGACTGCTTGTTTTTTCTCAGATTCATTATACTTCTCATTATTGAGCTTAATTTTTTACAGATGGGTCCAAGACAAGTGTCTTGTTTGTGACTTTGCCTCTAGTAAAACTGTTTTTAGTTCTCAACTTCCCAACTTTTTATATTTTCTCAACGAAGTTTTTTTTTTTTAACATTAAAGTTCCACCCAATTTTATTTCACCTCACCCTAACAGGAAATTTATCTTCAGAGACTCTGAGAATTCTGGATTCATTTTAAACTATGGAATTTTAATAGTGGGAAATCAAACCATAGCATTGCCCTTATATGATTACATAACTTGTTACTAATAATGTCTTGAAAATTATCTAGAAAACTTGGAACATTTTCCGAGTACCACCGATCGGGTTAATGACTCTGCTAATTGAGATCAGGGAAGGGGCTGGCACCTGGGATAACAACAAAAACCCTGATCAGTGAAATTGCAGATGAAGCCTCCAGGTGTCAGGCAAAAAATGCCGGCAAAAGCCCAATTAAGTATATATGTACGAAAAAATTAAGAAGATAATCCATTATTTAGAGCTTTCTTTCTATATAATCTGCAACATTAGATGATGTGTGATAGTGATATTCAAATTTTATTATATTTCTCCTTAGATTCATGGTATATTAAATATTAATAGTGCTTGGCGTGGGATTATAAAAATAAGACAAACAACAACGCCAAATAAAAATAATAGTAGAGCAGACCGCTGTTTCAGTAGCGGTTAGCGTACAGTCTTCATGCTAAATGCTACTGAAATAACTGGCTGTTCTACTAATATTTTTATTTGGTGTTTTAGACATTGTTGTTTGTCTTATTTTTATACTCATTGTATACTACTTTAACATAAATTACCAGACATTTAGTGAAATATTTAAAAAATACTGGCTGAATAATATCGAAATATTAAGAGTGTAAAGAAAGCACTACATCTCCTTTTGCATTGAAAGTTTTGCCACGAAAGCAAAAACGAGACCAGTAAGAAAATAAAATTGTTTAGGATTATCCTGTTAAAAGGTACACCTGAAGGCAAAATTATTAAATATCTAATCAGTGAAATATGAGCATTTATACAAAATATTGAATTATGCATGTGCAAGCTTCAACAAAATTTCTTTTGTATAATTGAATAGCCCAATGTATTGAACTAGGAACTAATATGAAAACCCCAAATAAATATTGTGTAAATTCAAACAGTTAGTATTCAAAAGAATTACCTGAATTTCAATTCCTTAAAAAAAAGAAAATGGTGAGTGTTTTATCAATATTTATTCACATAACTACCTTACAATACATCTTTTTTTTTTTTTTTTTTTTTCCCAGAGGAACTGTATATGATTTTCGTATTATTGCTTAAAACTTACACGATATTTGTTCATCATTTTCAAATAAGTTGCTCAATGCATTTGGCTATTAAATTATGAAAATAGATTTTGTTAATTTTTTGTGCATGCAAAATTAAAGCTTATTTAGGAAAAATGCTTATTATTTCATAAAATGTAGATCTTAACACAATTCTATAATAATGCAAAAGTTTTCAGACATAAACAATAAATTTTCGCAGTTAAGATGCACTTTATTTACGTTGTGAAAAACTGTTAGCTCAGAAGACAAAATCTGATGTATTAATTTTTCTTTATCAACTTAATTCAGAGGTTTTAAATGAAAAAGTTGCTAGTATTACAATAATTACAAAAATTAGTGATAAAGTAAATAATTTGGTCCAGGTATATACAGGCTATGTTTATAAAGTAAATTTAACAATGAAATTTAAAATCTGCCCAAATTCCTGAAGAATTTAAAGATACTCTATTTTGATATGTGTAAGAGAGATTTGATGATGTTTATATTACTTTAAAGCAGGGTTGGGTTTCTTCCAGGACAGTGGAAGAAACTGGAAAAAACCGGAAGAAACCAACCAAAAGACAAAACCAGATGTTCAATATTAAAATTTATGAACTATATAAACTCAAAGTATAAATATAATGCCAAATCTAAACTATAATTCAATTAATATTAAAAATATCTTTAGAAAAATAAGTTATTTGATAACAAACACTAAGTATATACAGGTGATGGGTTTTTTCTTTTCAATGTTAATATTATTATACATTCAAACAGTACAAGTGATAATAATTATGGAATTTTTAGCCATAATATTTGCACTTTTTTTTTTTTTAAAGGATACAACTTTTTGTATAAACTCGAAGCTGGTACCCAATGAACTGTATCAATAAGTAAGATACCTACTTTTAAACTGTCCTGCAAGCTCTCTAGGATAAAAAAAAAAAAAAAAAAAAAAAAAATGCATAGTTTGTATTTATCTATTTTAAGTTGAAAAATAAAAGTGCAATATTGAACTACGAAAAAACTTTTCGTTTGTTTTACAGTCAACTCCCTCTAACTCTCAAAAGTTTTGTCCAGAGGTTGTGCAGATAATAGGAATTTGCAAATTAGAGATCATTGCCTTTGTTTACAGTTTTCTTTTACAGATGCAAAGTCAGTTATTATTAATTAGACATCAAAACGGAAAGACGATTTTTAATAAATTTTAGAATAAACATTTCTTTAATATTTAATAAAACTAATCTATCACATTCATATATGATGGTAAATAATTTAAGCATATTCAAATAATAGGTACCTATAAAATGTAAACAAACATATTTAGAAAATACGAAACAAAATATATTTGAAAGTCTGGAAATAATATTTATCGCTGATTAATTTTGTTAAACATTCGTGTAATAGTGGTTTATTTTCAGCGTCAGTCTGTATGAATTGCAGGATAATAAATAGAATGTTACTCTCCCCCCTTCTCCATTTGTGTTTCAAAGTAAGGGTTATGCTAAAAGTTTGATAAAAAATAATTATAAGATAAAAAAAAAAACTTTTTATATACCATGTTTTTAAATTTTCTGATGAGTCATTAATAAAATACGTGAGGCTAAAAAATAATATTTAAGCACGTGAAATCAGTTCAGTGAAATAATAGTGAAAAAAAAGTTGGTTTTAAAAATAAAATATTACTCCTTTTAGAACAATGTATATTAGCCACGTACATTAGCACTTATCAATGTGTATAAAATTTTAAAACTGATAATGGCATCAATTTTTGTGAAATGCATAATTTAACTTTTTATCATTTTTCCACATTCACGTTGAATTAAAAGTATTTATTTTTATGTCGAAAGAAAATGAACACGTAATTTTTTTTTTTTTTTTTGGCAACAATTAAATTATAGCTAATTTTTTAATGGCTATTTTATTGCTATTAAGAGCTAATTATTTTCATATTTTAATTAATTAAAAGAAAACTATTCGAAAATCTGATTTTGAAGTCAGAACCGTGTTGTCACCGGGTTCTGAGTTACTGTGAACGATGAAATGAATGGTTCACATATCTTTCATGGCATTTTTTACTTTCTGAAAACACATAGGTAAGGAAAGTATTGTAATCATGACAAAAATTTGACTTTGTTATGTTAGTGTATCTATATGTTTTCAGGTCCCATAAGTTCATTTTTGCTATTTTTACAATGATGTATGTATGTCTGAGTAGAGTGAACACAATATTGTCTAAATGCTTTGATCAAATGAACTAAAAATTAGTACATATGTTATAGGTTATCGCAGCACAAACTGTATACATCTTGGAGAATCCAGAACAATTTTTTTTTTCCTTTACCAGAACACAAAGATAAATTCTTTATCATTATAGCCTATGGGCTCAGATAATCTAAAGTGTGATAGCATCTAAATTCCTTAATCAAATCAGCTGAAACTTCATATACATGTTAGAGGTCACTGTCGAATGAATTGTATTGATTTATTTTGGTGAATCTAGTATTTATAGCTTTTTTTTTAAGGGGAATAATGAAAAATTCTGTAATATTATATAGTCTGAAAATTATTAAAAACATGATGGTGCCAGAATGCCTCATTTGATTGAACTTTAATTTCATATACAAGTTATATGTCACACAAACTGTATACATTTTGGTGAATCTAACACTATTAGTTCTTTTACAGAGATGCACAAAAGAATTTGTGTACATACCATTTCATTAAACAATATACTATTTGGGAACAGATAATCAAACACTTATTATAATTTTCTCGTTTGTTTATTTAATGACTTCTCTTACTTCATTTTATTTAAACAACAGTGAATTACTTAATGTTCAGAAATTCGATTGGAGTCACTCAACATTTCTATTATTTCTCTTAAAGCTTCTGCATATATTGTTAAAGATATTACTTTTCTTGTGAAAAAATAAATAAGTTTTCTATGTGGAAGTAAAATTTAATTTTGTATATTTTTCATTTGGAATTTCTATTACCAAGTAATATTTTTTTTACAAAATTAAAATAAGAATATAAAATTATCAAATGATTAAGTATGTAAATTTGATCTTTTAAATTCTTGGATAAAAAAAATGGCATAATGCAAATGAAATGTTATATAGAAATGAAAGCTTAGCTTTGAAAGGACATGAAGACATAAATTGATAAAAACATTCTATCTACATTTATGAGATTTTTTTTTTTTTTTTTAACCAAGTATAGAAGTATTAAATCAGACATTTCCATGTTAAGTACAAAAATAACAAAGAAACAAATTATTTTTAAGATTATAATCGTCTATGTATTGATCAATCATGTCGTTTGTGAAAAACTTTAATATTGAAAATAATCTCTTTCATGGGGGGGGGGATTAAGTTCTTTTTTTTTTATTGTCAACATTATGTACTGAAGATAACTCAACATTATGCATAAATTCTTTTTCTGGCTTGTTTTTAAAGATTTAAATATAGCATTAAATAACTTTTTTTTTCCCTTTTAATATCCAGTATGATAATATTATAATAGTCCACCACAACATATTTACTTTGTTACATCTACAAACTGTACATAACCAATGTAATTAGCATTTTCTTCATTTTTTTTTTTTAATTACACTTTTTATTAATTAAATTATTAATTTTTAAAAAACTATTTCTATTGCTAAAAGTGGTAATTTAAAGTTAAAACTGCAATTTATTGTTTTAACAGAATACTTTTATGCACTAAACATGTACAGTTCAATGGATTTTATTTTGTCCAGTTCTGTGTGGTTTTTTCCAGTTTTGTCCGGTGTCCCAGACTTTTGACAAAAAAGTGGACAAAATAACAACCCTGTAATTGAGAACTACAAAATCTGCACAACTCAAATTTTGTTAATTTCAGTTCATAAAATAAATATTATATTTAAGCCAGAAAAATTGGATAAATCTAACAAAATGAAGAAAGTGCACTACAGCAGCATTTCACTGTAGTAGTACATGTAAGAAATCTCTGCTTCTTTTTTTTTGGGGGGGGGGAGGAGGGGGGAGGAATATTACTATGTTTAAGTACAATTTAATTTTTCTCTTTCTACATTCTTGTGCCACATTAAGATGTATATAATAAAGGAATAAACTAAAACGAGTACTGATCTGAGGCTAAAAAATTTTCTGTGTTTTTCAGGAAAATTTCCAAAGCAATTATTTTAGTAAATTTTTTACACTAATCACAGTACAGTTAAGTTTCAGTAATGTTAGATATAGTATGAAAAACAAAAGTTTTTAATTAGATATTTAAAATATTACTAGATATATGTTTTGAGCAACTTGCTCCAGAAGGAGAAGGTTAATGTAATACAAGTTATCTATAGTTGCTAATTAGAGTTTTGAATGTCCTTACAACATCTTTGTGTGAATGCAGTTATAAAGCATTTGGCGACATAATAAAATATAATATTGAAATATTAGTCACTGCGGTACTGCTGAGTTTCTATTTTTCAAGATATTCGTTTGATAAATGATGATACAGCAATGCTTTTCAAACTATGGCAGCAATTCTGATTTAGGTCATTTCATGGTCTCTGCTTCTGAAAATGTCTCAGCCAGTTGAAATTTAGTTATGATCTTGGTCAAATTTTCAATTAAAAAGAAAACTTAAAAAAATAAAATCCATAATCACAAAATATGCATGTTGAAAATTTTAGAGAAAAATCTTATAAAATTACATTTTTTTTTAAAAATCTCTTATTAAAACTAATTTCTAAAATGGGAGAAAAAATTAAAAAACCAATTGTGCTGTTTATGCAAGCAACAGGAAATACAATTGCCTAAATAAGGTAAAGATACCAGTGTTCACCATCCTTAAAATTTGTCTCAGAGTTTACCACCCTTACATGACATGTTGAAATAAACTTTTAATAGCATCTATGAATTTGAATCTGCTCGCGCTAGATTCCCTAGAACTGGAGAATCTAGCTTGAGCTGATTCAAATTCTAGATGTTAATTAACGGTTATTTTAACATGTCTTTTGTGAGGGTGGTGACCATTGGTGTCTTTACCTTAAATAAAAAGGTTAAGTTTAAATAAAATTTGGTCTAATATATTAAATGAATGTCACCATAATTTATAACTAGAAATTTGGAAATCTACCTGAAAGAAAGTAGCACTTCATTTATTTAAAATACCTAAAATTGAGTAATACTTGAAAAACTCATACTGAGTTTCACATTTAAAGGTTTTTAAAAATTAACAATAAAAAAGTAGAAACAAAATTTTAAAATTTCCTTCCTTTTTTTATGGAGGGGGGGGGGATAGAGAATTAGATCCATTATCCAATACTAGTAGAACTTGGATTTTGTGTTTGCAAGTTATGCTTAAAAATAAAACAAATAAATTAAAAATCAAAAGAATTTTAATGAAATGCACTATTACATGGTCTCTATCCTTTGCCAATCACCTTGTACAATTTCTCTGCCAATGGCAGCTAAAACTCATGTTATTCTATGAAGAAATTTGTTATGAAAATTACTCATTATTCAATTTTTTATTTTTTTTTTAATTTAAATTCAAAAATTTATAACTGTTATATTTTTTCTTGTTTTTCTAAAACAGTTTTTTTTTTTTTAATTTTTTATGTTTCTTTTTGAAGTTATAAAGTGCAAAAAAAGGAATTTTGTTTAATTTTTTTTTGCACTTCATAGCTTCAAAATGAATTATAAAAAATTAAGCAAATTTTGGGAAAAGCAAAAACCAAATTCAATTCTGGAATTTTTAGCTTAAAACGGGGCAGCCATCCCCTCTGTAGAGGATCAAAATTGTGATGGCATGTCTACAGACCACTCTTAGGGTGTCATTCACCGATAGCATAGCACTAGTGTCACATGAATACTTCTCAACCTCTAGATTTTTTTTTTATTATTATTAGAAAAACAGAATAATAATAATAAAAAAAAAAAAACACTGGCAAGGGAACATTCAAAAGGTGTCGTCTTCAAAAAATATATGTGATGCTACTCTTTATAAAACACCAGAAAGTGAAAAATTATCGGCTGAAATGAATTACAGTGACCACAAAAAATTATCAAAATTATGCATTTTTGGCGATTTAGCACTCTTAAGCTGTAAGTTTGCTAGCACCGAGGTTGCCGTGTATGAACAGAACTGTGTTTTGCTTCTGTGCCAAGTACTCAAAATGTCAAAATCAATCGCCTAACAGTGTGAAATCGCCAAATATGTTTAATTTTGATAATTTTTTGTGCTCGCTCTATTGTGCTCATTTCAGCCAATAAAATTTTCACTTTCTGGTATTTTATGAAGAGTAGTATCACATATATTTTTTTCAATATTTTTTGAAGATGACACCTTTTGAATGTTTCCTTGTGAGCAATTCTTAAAACTATTTTCTCTGATATAATTAAATGGGATTGAGCTACTGTCAATGATATGTGGCGAGTCTTCGAGAGCTACAGAATGCACAGACACACCATATTTATGTCGATTACTCAACCATCCTACATATATAACAGTCATTAAAAATTACCATAGTTTTCTAGCTTAATGCATGCTTTAAACCATTAAATCATAATTTTTATGTTTTGTTTATTAATTACTTTTTGAATTGATTAATTATTTATATTTTTCTTTGAATATTTTTGTTTACTTCAATGTATTAGTTTTATTTTACAAAACCCACATATTTAGAAAAAACTGTAAATATTCTTGGAAATCCACAAGCCTAAAAATAAATAGTATGCATTTTTCCAATGCATAATATATATATGTATGTGCATACATACATACATAAATAATGTTCATCTTGCTTTTGAATATGAGCTTACTGCTGTAAATTAAAATGTTTTATTACACAATAGAAGCGAGCTATTTTCAATAATGTATTGAAAATAATAATTCCTTTTTTATTCTCTGAACAAACAGCTTTAAAATTTTTAAACAGAATAGCCCTTGCTTTAAATCACAAGATGGTTGATGCTGGACAAGCTTATGATTTATTCAACATAAACTAATTTTACTAACAAATTGAAATATGCTAATGAGTTATTTCATGACAATGTGCTTCAACGACTGTCCCTGTGACAGAAAATTTTTATGCTTTCTGTGATAAGCCTCGTTCGTGCAACCTTTTCTGCAAGACAATATTGACATATTTTCTAATTTACACATAATATGTACCCATAAATATAAAGATATCAGCATTATTAATAGACTGTTGAAGAATCTTTAAATAGAAGACACGAGTTTCTATATTTTACTGAAATTTAGGAGTATCTTTAATTTTTATGTGCAAGTGATAATTTCTTTACTGCAACAATGTCGCTGTGTCACCTAAATTCTACTACAAGGATGAGTGCTAATCAAAAATTGTAACTATGAATAAATATAATTTGATATTTTAATTTATTTCATACGAACAAATAATCTTGAATGTTTCTGCTGTATGATTCGCCATGTTTATTCTAATTATCTGATGCAATGACACAATCTTATATAATAAGTGATTCAAAGAAATAGGAAATAAAACTACAAAAAAAAAAAAAAAAAAAAAAATTGCTCTTTAGCTTCTGCTCAATTTTATATTTGTGAAATTACCATGCTAATTTCATAACAACACAATACTTACTGCTTTATTTAATTCTGAATTTGTCATGGCAGAAAATTCAATGTTTAAGTTAAAGGCAATTGATACAACATAAATAAAGAAAAGCACTACAAATTATGTGATAAATATCTGAGAAGCATTTATTTACTTTATTACATTAGGTTGAAACTATGTACTCAAATATAAAAAATGCATAAGCTTAAGTTATTTACATTTTAGGAAAAAAGTTTGAAATGGGTAATAAAGGAATGATTTATTTAGATATAAATAATATATATATATATATTTTTTTGGGGGGAAACATGTTATTTCTTTTAGTAGTTCACAATTGGCAGAAAATATAAACTGCTTTAAGCATCTTCAGATACTTCTCCTGCATTGTGGTTTTTAAATGCATAGTTACATTATCTTATAAATAAGCTGAAACTTCATTTCATATTACTAAATTATTCCAGATAAACTATGCTAGTTACTTCATACAATATTTAGTAAAAAAGTATATATATATAAATAATTAAAAATTATACAATAACAATTTTTTATTAATATTCAACTTTAAGAAAATAAAAATCAGAAGTAAATTTGCTTTTTTAAAGTTATAAGAAACTGCAATAATGAGAGTGAGCTTTTAAGAATCTGTTAATAACTTAAAACTTAAAGGACAATTGTCAGGAAAGTTTAATTTTTATACAAATAAATTAAATTCTACAAGTATTATTGAAATCTGTATAATGTGTGTAGCTATTAAAATATTGATAGCCTTAAAGATCCCAATTTTGAAGAGCTTTCAAAAAATAAATGGGCTTTCAGATATGTCTAGTTAAATTTCTTGACATGATTTTTAACACCTGATCTAAACTGCATTTTGAATTCTCACACTAGTGTTAAATTCTAACGGTAAACCAAAATATTGTTTTTCTTTTACAAAATAATACAATGCCAACACTAGCAAATTTATGAAAATCGTATGTAATTTTAACAGAAAATAGGTTATGAAAAAAAAAACTTGCTCAACAAAGAATTATCCCAAGCTTGATGTTGGTAAAAGGAAATTAATGCAAAAATCAAATCGCTAGAAACTTATTTACTACATTTTTTTATACGTCAAATATACTAGTAATGAAAAATTATAATCATCCATAATAATCTACATTTTCAAACGACACATACAAACGATCTCCATTCTCTTTTCTCCCAATTGTCTGTTTTCGCTAGCTTCGGTTCATAAAGATCGTCATTTTTTAAAAGCTCTCTTTCAAAGTAAAATTAGCATAAAATCGCTCTTAAAAAAAACATGTTGCGTAGAATACTCTATTTAATGAAATTTGCTTTCAATCGAAATTTTTTCAGCTTGATATTATTTTTTAAAAAATAATTAAAACGAGACATTTCCCCATTGAATAACATTGCGGAAGCTGGAGAGAAGGAAGGATTGCACGCTGGCGCCCTCTGTAAACATTAGAAAACAACATCACAAAATTTCAGCATTACCTTCTTCTCCTATTAAATATTACTCCGTGGTGCTGTCTACAGAAAAATCTACAGCACTCAGACACAGTGATGCCAGATGGTTGAAAATTATTTCTCCAAACTGGTCTCCAAATTTCCCTAAATCAGGCTTTTTTTTTACGAAAAAATTGATTACCTTTTTTTATTAACTTGATTTTTACTAAAAATGGAAAATGAAAAGATTTCAAAAAAATATATCAAGTAGATTTTTCTATAATTTAAGCTCAGATTTTTCTCCAAATGAAGGCAATTTTTGAAAATAATCCCCAAATAGTAATAAAGGTATTGAAAGTCTCTAGTCGTAGTTCCGTGGTCGTAGGGATAAATCATACAGGCGATTAAACTTAGAACAGTAACAAGGGAACTTTTTTCCTCTGATTGGTTCTTCAAATTACGTAGTACTGACGCAAATTTCGTCATTTCACGCATGCGTTCTTGGAATTTGATCAACGAATCCCTATCGCGCTGCGGTGTGTAAAATGTAAACATAAACATGTAATTTATCCAAGTTAGTCTATTCTCAAAGAAATCCCCCCAACCACAAATTAGTCTATGGTTAGAAGTAATCTAATGCAAGTCTGATGTTAAAAATAAACAAATGAAAAATAACACAAATAGATTTAATATTTACTTTTTGATAATTTATTCTTGATAATATGGTACTTTAAAACTACTCAAATACATGCTTCAAAATATCTATTTTTGTCACGGGAAACTTCGTTTATTTTCTTATATTTGTGTATGTTTATCTTAAATTTAATACCTTAAACCTTGATTATGCTATAGTTCTAGAAATTTCCTGAGTATTTAGTTTAATACAGCACAGATGTTTTATAAATGTTTAAGATGTTTTATATTGGAGACAAAATACGTTCATAGACGTTGGCGAATTTTTTTTCTTTTTTTCTTGGTCTTAGTGAATGGCTTAATTGGAATAAGTGTATGATTGTTATACTAGTAAGCAAAACTTATCTGACTAACAAGTGCATGCATTATTAAAGTAAAACTAAGTGCAGTATGTCTTACTTAGTTTTTCATATCAAGTTTGTACAGAATCGGAAACTTTTTATTTATTTTTACTTTTTTTTTTTTTTTTTTTTTTTTTTTTAAGGAAGAAGTGCAAGATAAAAGATAAAGTTTATTTAAATTAATATATTAAACATCAACTACTCAGTTCTTTTTTTTTTTTTTTTTGTGCTTTTCCATTTTGCTGGTGCAAATCTAGCCAAGCAAAACTTTATTAGCGACAGTGATGCATTAATCGATTATTATTTAATTTGTAACCTAGGTTTATTTATTTTTTAATTTAAAGTTAATTTACATCCGTAATTATGGATATGATAAAATAAATATTGTATTTAGCTTTAAGCAAAATTTCAGAAACTTTACTTCTTTAAAAAAAAAAAAATTAATAAATGATAGTTTCTTTAATTTTCTTATTACTCCAAGTGTTTTGAAACAATTACTTTCTTAGGTGCTTAAAGACAAGTGTCTGTTGTATCATTTTGATGAGTGAAATGGAAAAGTTTTTTTTTTTTCTCCCAATACCTTAATTTTTATTTTTTTTTAAATTTTATGAAGTCTATGTCATTTTGAACATTTTTTCATTTTGACAGTGTTTGTTGAATTTGCCAAAATTATTTCATATATATTTGCATTTAGCTTCCACACTTTTTAGCTGTTTTTAAATAAAAAACACACTTCTTTCTATATTCTCTTAACAAATATTTAGAGTTAAGAAAAATTTTATAAAGACTTACTCAATTTTGGTGTAATCCTTTTTATTTTACTTTATTTTATTTTAATATAATGGGATTCTCGCAATCCCACTCTCTAATGTGAACCTTGTTTTGCCTGCATTACTTGGTTACCACAGAAAAATTTATAGGTAGCATAAGATTGGTCAGTTTTAGATATCATAAATTATTGTTCCCCCCAAAAATTGCTTTTCCAATTTTCTTTAAACTTGCTGCATAAATTATCTTTCGTATGCCTTAAGACATATGTATTATTTTTCTATCACAGAAAAATTGTTAGGCAAGTGATTGGATTACAAGGCTGGAAAATTGGTACAGAATTCATACCACAAGTAAATGAAACAGAATTTTCTTATTAAACCGATTATTTAATAGGTAGAGAAATATTTTAAATGATTACTGCTATGAGCTCTGCATTAATTTTATAGCCTCGGTGGTGTCATTTATGTCTTCTGACCATATTACTTCCAAAATAGTTTATAATAGTCAGGGGCGGTCCGACGGAATTTTGACACCCGTGCGAGTATCCATATCAGCGCCCCCCTGCCCCTCCCCCCAATTTCGAAAGAAGGTGATTGCAATTTAGTGGTTATAAATTATGCAGATATATATATATACTTTCTTCTCAAAAATCTCGTGTATTCATAGAAAAAAAAAACTAAAAGCAGACTTTGGGGACTGCCGATAGAAGTGAAAACTAAGTAACTTGTGAATTGTATCGTCGAGCTATTAGATTATTATTTTCGAATTATTTTTGGTTTGTAAAGAAGTGTTTATGATCTGTATTATATGGTTCAGCACAATATTTGTAGCCACAGCCACCCATATAAAATGAACTAAGCCTTATATAAGGTAAAAATATTGATTAAAAAATAAAAACAGGAGACTTGCCGTTGGAATATTAAAACCCGAATAAATTACTACGTCAGAAACGCCAAAGAAAAATATTGGAAATGCGTACAGCTGTTTCGGCAGCCTTAATCAAAAAGGATCTTTAGTGCAAAAAGGATCAATTTCGCACTTCCTTTCGGATCCTTTTTGCACTGAAGACGGCACGCTTAAGGCTGCCGAAACATCTGTATGCATTTCCAATATTTTTCTTTGGCGTTTCTGACGTAGTAATTTATTCGGGTTTTAATAAAAATATTGATTACTTATGAAATTGTTTTAATTAGTAGCTGAGATACAAAAGAAAAACGATTCAGGACACCTCAAAACGTGTAAATCAGGTGAAATCTCAAATTCCACTTTCGATAATATAAAAGAACTTTAAAATATCTTTTGAATGATGTATTAAAAATAATTCAATCATAATTAGAAATTCAAATATTGAAATTTTAAAATATTGTAGACAAACATTTGATATAGCTTTTTTTTTTTTTTTAAAAAAAAAAAAAGCTTCTCAAAATTGAAAATAACAAAGTCCCGAGAAAATGTTCGTCCTTTTAGCGCCCTTTCATTTGTGCATCGAGCGAGAGCCCCGTGCGACCGCATACCCCTTGTTCCACCCCTGATAATAGTCGATACTGGAAGGTGGAGTCATGTGGTAGTTAGAAACAAGATTAAAAAATAAATAAATAAATTGTGCAAGTCGTATTATAAGACATAGTATGAAGCAACGCTGAAGTTATTTTAGATTGAATCTCAGGTAGAATATTAAATCAGTTTAGTTGGTGCTAGAGTCCTGCACGGGTTGGGGTTTACCCGACTCGAACCTGACAAAAAAAAATTTTCTTCAACCCGAACCCGCAACAGAGAATTTTTTGCGACCTGAAACATAAATCAACATTACTTATTTATCTAAAAGTCATGCAAAACAAGGTAAAATGATATAACATGATATAAAATAAATTTTCATTGTCACACAGTTGGTAAATTATAAAAAAAAAAACTAGTATGTTGTGGCCACCACAAGACATTCTTCTATATTTTTCTGTCAAATTCACTAAGTGCGAATAATTTATTAAAACTATTATTAAAAAGTTTAAAGTGATGAATGCAAATAATTTTCATCTTAGGGAAATCTAACACTAAATATTCAGAGAGACAGTTTTATCGTCTGTAAATAACTTGTTAAACAATGCATTTTTATAATGGTTATCTTGCATATCATGGTTCGTACAGTTATATGGCATAGAAGTTAAGATATAGCCGTCCTGTTATCGATGAAATTTGCAGTATAGCAGCGCCACCTATTGGCCAACAAGCATTCAAACTGAGTCAGCATAATGTCTCATAATCGCCTTCTCACATATTAAGTTTTGTTTGATGATACACAATAGAACCTGAGATATAGCTTTCCTTGTAATTGGGGAAATTGCTGAGTAGCAGCGCTACCTGTTGAGCAGTTTACACCAAAAGTTGATAGGCGCTAATATATATTAAAGGGCACCTACATACAAATTTATATGCAATACTGTGCAGTATTTCTTGAGATATAGACATTTGCGGAAATTGCTGTGTAGCAGTGCCACCTGTTAGTTGATAGGCATTCAATTTCAATCCGCATAATATCTCATATTGGTCTTCTTACATATCAGGCTTTGTTGGATTATATACGCAATGAAACCTGATATGTAGTCTAGACCTCTCAAAACTTGTAAAACCGGAAGTCGAAAATTTTTGCTAATCCAATACTTTCTTCGATTGAATTTAGAAAAAAAAAAAAAAAATGTAATTACTGATTGTATTAAGTTAAAAAAAAAAAAAATGTTTAATAATAATGTTTGAACATTTATGTGAGTTGTGAACTTCAAGATTGCAAAAATATGCTTCATTTTCAGTGTTAGTAGTTCGTTCTTTAATGCTTATATTCTGAAAAAAAAAAAAAAATGTATATGTATATATATATATATCTTTATTTATTGCTTGTCTTCGACGTGCACGAAATTTATTATAATTCGAAATTTATTATAATTTGGGTAGCAGGGATATATGATTCGGAATTCAACACGATTTGACCATTTTTAGAAAAATGTCTGTCTGTGTGTGTGTGAGACAAAATTTTGTGGGAACTGTATCTCAGGAACTACTGCACAGAATTTCATACAAATTGGTATGTAAATGCACCTTGACATAAATTAGTGACCATCAACTTTTGGTGAAAAATTGTTTTACAGGTTGTGTTGCCCTCCCGCTTTTTCTAAATTTTTCACATGGTGATATAGGACAAAATTTTGTATAAATGTGCATAAAGAGAATGGTTTTTTAATAATCATTATGAAATTTACAAGAATTATTTATGATAGAGATAGTCAACTGGGAAAATTTTTTTGTATGTGTAGGAGCCTCGCCACCCCCCTGAGGGGGAAGTCCCCCCTCGAGGGGAGTAAATTTTAAAGATGGGTATCTTTCGAAAGCTCTCGTCAATACCTTTAAAACGAGTGGTTGAACTATAAATCTGTGATCATTTAAAACAAAATTATCGATTTTTTTTACTTTTAACAAAAAAAAAAAAAAAAAAAAAACAGGAAAAAAAAATCTTTTTTTTTTTTACGAAATTTAACCAAACTTGGTATTTAGTTGGCCCCTGACATAAACTGGTGCTGATTAGATTTGGAGATCAATCGCTCGACAGGTGGTGTGATGATCGTATTTTTTCAAAATTTTTATAGGACAAAATTTCGTATAAATGTACATAATGAGAGTTATTCTTAACCTGTGATTGTAAATTTGATACAAAAAAACAAATTAATTAATTATTAATTAATTAATTAATTAATTAATTAATTATTAATTATTATTAATTTTTTTTTTTTTTTTGTAACAAAAAAAAAAAAAAAAATTAATATTGAGGACTTTTAAATGGACTTTTTTTTTTATATTTAGTGTTATACTACTTCTCTAATACAGAAATCGTCTGCATTATCATGGAAGATCATTTTTTTAAATAATAATTTTAATAAGTTATTTTTACTGAGTGAATTTGTATAGGAAAATATAGAAGAAAGTCATGTGGTGGCCACAACATACTAGTTTTATATAGGAATTTTCGCTAGTGTTCGGACACTTTTGTTACCGACTGTACATGTATTTCATTGAAATGATAAAAGCTATTTCTTTTCGCTGATATGTTTTACCGGTTAAAAAAAGTAGGCTATCAACGAAAATTAATTTTGCCCAAAATAAAAATTTGCCAGTTTGATTTCTTACTCATAAAAAGCAAAACCCCTCGTCTTTGGTTTTCACTTCACATTAAGTCAAATTTTATAATATTTCATAAGATTTTTAAATTTGAGAACACATTCTTTCTGTGCGTGAACTTCAGCGAATAGAGAAAAAAGATATCAATTCAAAATTATACTTGAACTTTGTATTTAAGTATTTATAAATTGTGAAACAAACAAAAACATATTTAGGTAGAGTCAGTGAGAACTGTTTATTTGATTTAATATGGTTTAGTTGGCTATAAGCTGTATTACTGATAATTCACTACCAGCGTTTTATAGTCAATCTTCTTAGTATATTTTATTAAAAATTCGTGACAATTCAGAATTGCCGAAGACCATACTTTTTTTTTTTTTTTTTTTGTCATTATTCATAAGCAGCATTTTTTGCAATATGTTTAAGCAATTAAAAAAAACCCATAGATTTCTACACAAAAATAGTGGTGGAAAAAATACAGGTGGTGGCAACCCTGCATATTTGGAAATAAAAGCATAATCAATGACAAACAAATTAAACTGATGAACATATTTCAACTGCATTGGGAAGTTAAAAAAATAAACTTTCACTCAATACACCATAAAAGTATATAAACATAAAAAAAATTGTGTTAAGTTTTATCTGCATAAGGGAAAAAAGAGAAATTTTTGGAGGGGGCGACACCCCCCCCCCTGAAAATTTTCAGTGCCAATGCATGTTAAAGTAAATATTGTGAAAATGTAATGAAAGTATTTAGCCATTGTCTTGTGTACATGCATAAAACTGATCCATACCTATTTAAAAAATGATGTATCTGTAAGTATATAACATACAGATTCTATTATTATATAAAGACATTTTGTTGTTGTTAAATTTGATTGTACAGGGTTCATAATCAAATATGAGAAAAAATTTCCCTGAGTTTTCCAGACAATTTTAAAAAAAATATTAGCAATATATTACAAGAAACACTCCTCTAGAGAGGCGAAAATACTTCTAATTCCATTGTATGATGTCGTATTACTGACGATCATGACAGAAATTTACATAGAAATCATTGCTCACATGCGTATTTTCACAATACTTAATCATTTGAATCAATATGAAGGCTAAACAAGGAAATTATATTATGAGAGAAAGGAAATTGTCGTTTTTCCAGGTTTTATGATCAATTTTCCCTGATGAAGTATGAATCTTGTTAAAAATATTTGTATTTATCTAAGAGAAAAAAATAAATAACATTGCATGACTCTATAGGCCTATTTAAAGCTATCAATTATTAACCTTGCTGTGGCAAATGTGCTCTTAAAAAAATATAAAACAATTTATTTGATACAATAATAATAAGTAGTAATAACTGCCAGAATTGCATTTTATGTTTAATGAAAAACTTATAACCAGTAACAGTGAAATCTCAATAAAAAAATATTTTAATAAATATCCATTAAAATTTTTGAAAATGTGTTAAATAAAGAGAGTCTAAAACTTAATTTTTATCTCTTAACCACAACGCCAATAATATGCACTATGTACGGAATACACACAATCAAAAGAAAATTTATTTAAGTATATATATATATATATATATAATTTGAATAATTCAATTCCTTTACAACACTCAGCAAATGAAAGATAAATGAAAATACCAACATATGAAATTTTAAATGAGATGTATTTCGAATCAGAGGAAAAGAGTTGATATATCAAACAACCAATTAAATGCCAAGTTTAATATGCAAAAATTAATAATTTAAGAAATGCATAAAATCAATACTAGGAATAAAAGTTGAATATATGTTAGTAATGCAATAAAATAAGAAATACTATAAAACAATTAAAAAACAGCATTTTATATCTCTAATAATCAAAATAATTTACAAAATTTAGAATTATGTAATACAAATAATGAAAATAAATAAATAACAAACTTACTTATAAATTAAATCAAGTTCATTCTTTCACTAGAATATCATATTCAATATATTACTATGATTCTTTAATGGATTACATACATATGTATCTTTCTTTTCAATAAAATCAACCAAAAATTGGAATTCCTTATAACTGTGGGGTACAGTTTAAGAAAATAAACTTACTGCAATGCTCTAAATTAATACATAATGCAGTAGACTTATTCACTTTAACAATTTACCCCATCTCCAAGAATATCTTAATCCTGAAAATCGCTTTTCACAAACTGAATTCATGGCAGCTTTTCATAATATGCGTTTTAAGAGTTCATAGGAAAAATGAAAATTTTTTGAGAACTAGGTAACGAACATATTTTTATCATAATGACATATCTCCGTTTCTTTCTATCCTCCCTTGCAATATTTAATTTCCATTTGTTTGTTTGTTGCACTTGCACGGAGGCATGGAGGTTTGTTGTTATTTTCATATCAGCGTCCGTGTTTAGGCGCATGCGTAAAGTGACGTACTACCAGCTTATCTAAAGAACCAATCAGAGGAAAAAAGTGCCCTTGTTACTGTTCTAAGTTTAATCGCCTGTATAAATCATTAGTTGCCAAAGCGTGTTCAGTAGAGCGCCCGAGATGGTTCAATGCGACCGGGCGATGACGTCACTGATCCTGGACCGGTCTTGGATCGGGCCAGGAATCTACTGAACACTTTGGAACAATTTTGACGTGATAGGAGCAGCGCCATCTATCTAATTTGACCTGAAATTAGCAAGTTATTTATTGTATTTCTGTTGTTTATTTTGTCTGGACTTTTAATACGTAATTCCATAAAATGCTAAACTATATTTCGTTTTTTTTTTTTTTTTTTTTTTTTTTTTTTTTTTTTTAAAGAAAGAAAGAAAGAAAGACCTTTTATGTAATAACAGTTTTACTTCTTTCTTATTAATGTAGAATTCTGTATTCTGCTAACAAAAAATAAGAAGCTATTAATTGATTGTACTGACAAATTACTAATATACATTACTTTGGTTATGATTTTTCTAAATTCACGTATAAATTTTATTCATGAAAATGTTAAGAATGTTACGTTACATTTATTTTTAAAGGAGCAGAGTAGATTTATCTTAAATGAGCACTTAAAACACCTTTCTTTCTCTTCGAATTTTATTATGAACAGAAATGTACAACAAAAACGTTTTTGAAATAAATAAATTATGTAAAATATGAAATATGCTGTCCAGTTAATATAATGGATTTATATAAAAAATAATCTTATTTTCTTCTTCGATTTATGAATCAATATAAAGAGCTTTTTCTCTTATTACCGACTGAATATTAAAATAAACTAGCAATGTAAACAACACTGCATAATTTTATAGCTACTTTTTTTACAGTCTGTTTTGTTTATTAATTTAATAATTGACATCTTAAACTTATTTTTACCTAAATTAAAAATATGTGGAAGAATTTTTATTTATTTACTTATAGTTAACTTATTGTTTTAAAGGTAAAAAATACAATCGTTTACAAACTTTTCTATTTGTACACAAAAAACAATCGCATGAATGAAAAGCTTTGTCTGAAAAAAAAAAAAAAGAAATATAATTTTTCCCAGCTTATTTTTATATATTAAATTAACAAAATATGATAGCGTCCGAATTAAAAAAAATATATATTTTTTTGTTTCAATTAAAATTGTGTAAATTTTTGTTTTAATTTTATGTTTGAATGTTACGTTCATCAATAAAAAAAATTACGTATCGAAAATCGTTATTACGTAAAAAATCTTTTTTACACAATAAATAAATAAACATAATATAAATTAGCATTTTATGGAATTACTTACCTTATTTTCTACAGCACAAACAATGCATATAAATAGGTACAGTCGGCTGCAAAATTATTCGAGCACTAGCAATAATCCTTGCCAAAAAAAAAAAGTACACTTAATACAGCTTTGTTAAATAAATCCTTGTCGAGTCATGTTCTTAATCAGTCTAAGAACATGATTCGACAAGGATTTACTTATCAAAACAGTCTTAAGTGTACTTTTTAAACATAGGAATTATTGGCTAGTGCTCGAATAATTTTGCAGCCGACTGTACATCTGTATTAATCCTCAGCTAATCAAACAAATAAACAATCATTGTCAAAAGCAGATGTTCATTGTTCAGGTTTTCACTGCGTAATGTCAATCAGAGCCTGATTTTCAACCTATTGCGCATTTGATCCATCACGTGACCCAATGGATCAAGAAATTTTTCTGGGCTTTCTGATCCACGACCGGTCGAGATCGGTCCAATCCACTGAACGATGTGACTCTGGATCGGTCGACACCACTGAACGCTTTGGCTCAGAATCTTTCGACCGGTCGTGGATCGGGCGCTCTACTGAACACGCCCTTACATTTTCCATTTTTGACCTTCCTTCAGAATATAATATAGTTACCTATTGCTTGAGAAAGACGAGAAAAAAATAAAAAAGTATCTTATTTTCTATGCAAATTATTTTTATATTTTTTGGATATACGTTCAATATTTCGTATTTAAAGGCCCTCTTCACTTACCATTACCTTTTCTAAAATCCAAGGTTATTCTATGGAAAACTTTCTTTGCAGTTAAAACAGCGACATATTAATTGATTGTGACGCGATTTTTTTTTTATTGAATTACTCTCATTTCATAAACTGACGCACCTTTTGTCGATTTTATGAAAGAATAACAGTTGTTTTTTAAAAAAAGCTGTTTTATTGCAATATTATTGCAATGCATTATGTTTGCAATATTATATGCATTAAATGGCTTATAAATTATTCCCTTAATTTGCTAAAAGAGAATTTAAAAAGGCGCATCAATTTCAAAGAGCTTAATGAAATGTACGTAAAAATCTTATACTTTAATAAAATTTTAAATTAATTAAAATTGCAAAGATATTGCAAAAATTGGAGTAAAATGTTCCAATTTTTCGATTTGACACACCCTTTATTCGGCTCCACCTCTCAGACAGATGTTTTTGCGGTTCGACGAACAGATGTTTATATTTTTGTTATGAAGATACATCGTTCGGGGTTTTTATTTCTTTACTTCTTCTATTACTATAGATTTTTTTCTTTTTGTATTACGGATGTGAGTCTGAGCAGAGCCTCCTTAAGTAGATGCCTAGCGAGTCGCTCGAAAACTTGGCAACAGTACAAGAAGAACATAGCCAGTAGATGGCGCTTGATACCGTACGTAAAGTTATGTTTATTTCCCGCGAGCGCGATGCAATTGAGCTTCAATTGAGTTCTGGTTTATGTTTTATTAATTTAACAAATGTGAGAGTTTTTTTTTTTTCTTTTTATAATATGGTGTATTGCGTCGTTCCATTTTATAAATCAGACAGTAGCCGTGAAAATATATGTTTCCACGAAATACCAAGCAATGCAATTCAGCGTAAAAAATTGCTTCCAAATATTTCCAGACAAGGTATGTAAACTTCATAAATAATTAATGCAATATTGCCAACCCTCCGGATTTTTGAATATCAATAATATTTTTCACAAAAAACATTATTTTTCTTTATTATCGTAAATTGTGTGATTAAGACGAAGATAAATTTAAAAGAAATTACGATATAAAAATTCGAAGGGTTGACACCTCTCTGTTAGTAAGTTAGATTTAACAAATAAAAATAGTTATGCTTATTACAAAATGAAATAAAATTTTTATTTATTGATGTAGGAATACAGAAAAATAACTTGTTCTTAGTTACTTTCAAGTCACTCTATATTGGAGTATTTTGTAGTTTTTTTCATAAAATGAATAAAACTATAAAATACTCCAATATAGGAACAAGATTGATTTATATTTTTTTAATAACACTGTTTTTTAAAGACTTGTGTAAATGCGTATAAAAATTTGATTATTTCAGTTAAATCGAAACAAAAGTGTTGGGAATCTTGAAAAGAAAAAATAGAAAATTTTTATTTCTACTTTTGTTCTTTTTAAAAATATTAAGTTTTAAGATTCAAAACATTACTTTTATTAACCTTTTACCACAGAAATGGAATATGGAATTAAAAATTCATGTAAAAATTAAATATCATGAGTACTGATTTGAAAAATTATCAGAAAAATGAAAAATATCCCCACATCCATACACTCACATATATATACACACAAACACATATACTGGCTAAATATAAATCAGGGGAAAACTCGATATCGAATTTTTTGGACCGAACACAATACTTTCATTACCTACGGTAGTAGGGTAATGGAAGTAAAATGATTTCAAGGATGTTATTAATTTGTCCTTAAATTTGCCAATCTTTATCAAATTTTTCAATTTGAAACCTAATACGAGTTTTAAAATACAATTGTGAATTTTCTGCATTTGTTTGTTTTTAAGTTTTTCTGATAATAAATATGCATATAAATCAATCGCTAAAAACTAAAAAAAAAAAAAAAAAAAAAAAGTTTTTTGTATTCAGGGAACCTCAAAACGTGACTTTATTCAAAAACCTGAGTTGAAGATAGAACTTCAAAAAAAAATACTTTTTTTACATTATAGGTTCGAAAAATTAATTTTCCTTCTTCAACAGTATTCGTCGACATAAAAAAGTGTACCAAAGCACTTCCGTCAATTACATTCTACAGAAAAGAACGTTTAGCTTAATTTTGGATAGCCCTGTATGTTTTCAATAAACTATGTGCACATCAGATTGTGCATTTAAATTTAGTCTTATATGAAAAACACTTAACACAAAATGAAATACACTTTCAGCATTTTCCAAGTATATCCGAGATAGACAAACCGACGCGCACAGACCAACCGCTAAAAACATTTTTCGTTTCAGGAGACCTCAAAACATGTAAACATAACACAACTTTATTTCGAAAATATCTATCAGTTTCGAAAGCATACCCTCTCGGAACTGGTGAAGCTAATAAAATCTTGGGAAAAAAAAAAAAAAAAAAACTTTTCGTGCGAGAGAAAACTTATACTCAAGAAATCCTTAATTTTAAAAATTTAAATCTTAATGGTTATTTATTTATTTTTTCTGACGGACTAGACAACAGATTGTTTTCTTCTCCAATTTTTATTACTGAATGTTAACTTATCTCGTTAATGTGCTGGTCTATTTTTCTTATAAATAATATAAAATTCTCGATTTAAGAAAAATAATTCACACCTAATAAGGTAAAAATGTAACGTAAAGGACATGACCAAAAAAAGAAAAAAATGCATGATTTTAATAATTTATCATTATAAATTATTCATTCTAAACTGAACTCATTTAAAGTTCAGAGATTTTAATTTATATAAACGAAACTTTCATCTGATATCTATATTAAAAAATTTTTTGAAATTTTTATTGAATAAATATATAAAAAATAATTTAATCGCGTGATAGACATGCCATGTTTTTGCTTATTTAATTTTAAATTTCGTTTTTTAATTAATAATATATTAAAAAAAAAAAAAAGGTGTTATTTATTTGATACGTTGTAATTCAATTAGTTGAAAAGCTAAAATAGGTCTTGTCCACTTTCGAAGAAAATTAAACCCTATACTTTTTTAAATATAAATATTTGAATATTTTTTTTTTTGAAAATATTTACGATAAAGCACTTTCACATCATTTTTTCAAATTAAAAGAAAAAAAAAAACAATTTTGGACTTTAAATTGAAATTAATAGCTAGATTTTATATAAAAATATAACTTATCTATGAAACAGAAGAAAATTGTTGCTCTGCGTAGGTGCTGTCACCTAGCGTTAGTTTTGTTTTTTAAATGTTGCCTAATTTAACATTGGGATTCGAAGCGCGTGGAAGGCATCTACTTAAGGAGGCTCTGGTCTGAGTAACATATAGATTTAGAGGACAAATACGAAATATATGATCGCATTTCATTTTAAATATTTTTCGTGACACATACTACTGTTTGCACGATAAATCTGATATTTCACTCATAATGCAATGAGTGGCAATATACGATCATCTATTTTAGCGATTCGTAAAAAATATTTTGTTGAATTAAACAGATTTTCAATAATAGAATTTAAAGTAAATAATCTGGTATGGCACCCAGGGCCCGACTATGCTTTTGAAAGACCCGGGGCACTGAGGCTATTTCGAGGCCCCTTATCTTGCTCTAAAGAGCTCGCCAAAAGGACCCATTCTCAAAAACAAAAATAAATAAATAAAAATAGTGCATTTTAAAGAAATTTTTCCTTAAATATGCCTTCTATTTCCTCATTTTTTTTAGCAACCTTTACTAAAATCATTAGTTTTATGTTCAAGACAAACGAAAAACTGAAGCACATTGATCAGCCAATATTTAGGAAATTAGTCACAAAATTTAATAATTGTTTAAGAATAAAACATAGAAAGAAAAATTTAATCAATTTTTGTTTTTAATAGAAATATAATGAAAAAATGTGTACTATTACTTCTCAATTTTTGGAAATGAGGCCCCCTAAATTTGGAGGCCCTGGGCCAGTGCCCCGTGCCATAATCTGGCCCTGATGGCACCCATACGACTTTCTCTTACCTAAAATTAAAATTCTATTATGATAGATTGCAGATTGACGAGTAAGATAACGTTCTATGTATAACTAGTGAATATGCAGATAAGGAAAATCACCGTCATATTAGCATCACGCATTATTCAACAGATTATTTTTATTTATTCCCTATATAATATATATATATATATATATATATATATATATACATATTGAATCTATTGACTTTTTTTTATAAACAGAAACCTGCGGCTTATTTTTATATAAACAGAAACCTGCGGCTCATTTCTGTCGAGCTATCTACATGATAGACCAGAGATGTTTCTGCCTAATGGTTGTCTGAGTGAGTAATGCTGACCGGGGTGACGGCCTGGATAGCTCAATTGGTACAGCCTTGATCTTGTAAGTCAAAGATCCGGGGTTCGACTCCCGGTCCAGGTATTATTTTCACTCAGTCGGAAAAATAAAATTTCAATAAATATGATTTTCTTCCACAGTTGATTGTGTGATTTTAATAAAATTTATAAACAGAAACGTTTCTGAGGGGGATTGCAGCCCCCCTCAACCCCTCTGCTTCTCTCTTTCTATAACTATCTGTGTATGTATGTATTCCTAATAACTAACTGTCTTGTACTTGTACTAATTCCCTGTAATTCATAAGTACTTCTATCAAATTTCATGCAAATTAATTACATAACATACTAGAATTATTTTTTTCAACCCTGAAAATTAAATACCAATTCTATGCCCACATTTCCCCACAGAAAAATATGCTTTTAAAATTCTAAGAAAATTTCATATTTCGTGGGGTGTAACCATGTTGAAATGCAATACCAGTGTTGAAATATGGACTATAGACCGTAATAGAACGAAATTCTTTTATGTAACTCGGAAAAGCAGCCACAGTAATTATATACACTAAAAAAATTAGAATACACCTATTTAATTAATTATAATTCATGAATATTTCAATGTAATTTGAATCATTTGGATGATTACAGAATGTCATCCGAATTCATTTGTGTGATCCCGCAAATAAATCATTTAGTCTATACATATCCCTTTTATTAGCGTTAACATGTTTTTATATACCTTTATAATGTCTGGTAATTCCACTATGTTGAATGGAGCATAAACGTTTTAAAATGCGCTTATATATATATATATATATATTTATGTATTTATATTTACTGCAGGCAATAATATCATGAAATTATTTTGTCTCCTTAAACAATCCATAAACATTGCATACGTCAATAAAAACTATTCAACTTATTCTACGTTTTCCATGAACAATTGTTCGAAATTTGACATAATTTGGATGATTACGTGATAGTATCGGAACACGTATGTAAAGTCCTATGTATTAATTAGAAAGCCTAACAGCACACGTATTTTCTGCAGAAAACATCAGTTTAAGTCTCTCAGTAATACCCTAATTTCACTTTGTTCAATGCAGAGTACCGACGTTAAAATTTGTTTAAACTAAATTCACCCCGTAGGCCGTAATGATAAGAAAAACTTTGGGTTGTCCCTGTACATAGACCATAAAAAATTATACAGCTCTTTTTATACAGAGCTTGAACGTGTATACAGTGGCGGATCCAGAACTTGACTTTTTTTGGGGGGGGGGAGGGGAGGGGCTAAGATTTTTCAAAGTGTTATTCTAGACCAATAAAAAATTTACGATTGCAATATTCAATTGTGAATGTCAGTGATTTAAGGGGGGGGGGGGCTTCAGCCCCCTAGCCCCCCCCCTTAAATCCGCCACTGCGTGTATACCAATTTGCAAGTTATTTGGAGGATTTTTGCAGCCATTATTGCGGTACATACACATTCTGTCCATAGGCCATAGTGATAAGGAAAGCTTTGGTGTGTGTGTCCCTGTACACGAATTGCAAATAGAATACACGCCAAAACCAAAACAGCTAATTCCATGTGGCTCGAAAAGATGTGTACGAAATTGCAAATCAATAGCGTGATTCTTGCGGTCACACATTACTAAACAGGTCATTTATATTCATTTCTCACTATATAATATTGCGCATATATTGATTGGATTGACTTGCTACATAAACAGATACGTTCCTGAGGGAGGCTGCCGACCCTTTCGAAACTAATAAAGATAGAGCTACGAAACTTCAGATTTAAGACAGAACTGGTGTACAGATGAATTTTATAAAGTTCGGTGAAAACTGGAAAAATGGAAGTGGGACACCCGAAAACGGAAGTGGGACCGTAAGTCCGTATCTCAAAAACTGCTCTAACGATTTTCTTCAAATTTGCTACATAAGTACTTTATTAGATTTTCTTTCGAATGATATAGTTGGTTAGTTCAGGAGAATTGATAGGATCCCTGTATAAATAGCTGAATTTCAGGTCTCGCAAGTGCGTTTTTTTCTTTTTTTTTTTTTAAAACGGCTGTTCGGATTTTTTTCAAACCCGCCATATTAACTCCCTTTTAAATATCTTTTTGTATGTAATTATTGTTTTCCGATCAATAATTGAGTATGCTATGTTTTGCTAAAAGTTGGTATCTCAAAAACGGCTCTAACGATTTTCTTGAAAACTGTTGCATATTTCCATTTTAGATTGCCTTTCTCGTATAATGCGTGGTTATGACAGGAAAATTAACAGTCATCATGGTCAGGTAAGCCACTTTTATATCTCGGAAATTGGTGTTTCATAAAATAATTCTACCATTTTTTTTTTATTATTATTCCTTAACTCGCTATGTAAACTCTGTTTTACATATCTATATCAGTTTGTCAGGCGTCTACTTCGTTAGGTCAATTTTATGTCTTCTGATCGCATTTAACCCTTTCATTCCCAAGATATTCCCTCCATAAAACAATAAATCTTATATTTAGTCATAATTTTTTTTCCAAAGGTAATATACATAAATATTTACTTTTAATAGGAGTAATAGCAGAGTACGAATTAATATAGCTAACAAAGCAACTGACAGATGTTTATTTATATTTAATACAACCACTGATGCCATTTAAAACCATAACTTTTCAATAGATAAAAATATCAAAATTTTGGAAGAAACACATATTGCAATTAATTAAAATACAAAATATAAACATTAAAAAATAGAATAAAAAATATTTCAAACAGTTAATTTACTTAATTTGCCCAAAAGCGGAAACTGATTCCGATATTATTATCAGAATGGAGTAAAATATATTTTCAATTATCAACAGGGATTGTGAAATCATCTAATATATATATTTTTCGGTAGGAAAATGTGTATAGATTTTAATATTGTTCATTTTGAACCAGCGGAAGTGTTAGATGGTAAGAAAGAAACGCTGAAATTTTATGATTCCAATTGGCATCACTGGGAATGAAAGGGTTAAAAAAAAAAAAAATGTATATAATGAGTGAAATAGTGGGTAATGGAAGTAGTGTGGTTGCTTCACACCAATTTATTTATTTATTTTATTTTGTCAAAAATTACTTTTTGGGACTCTGGAGACCTTAAAACATGTAAATCAGGTGAAAACTCGATATCGAATTTTCGGACCGAATACAATACTTTTATTAATTATGGTTGTCGGGTAATGGAAGTAAAAAACCATAAAAAACTTTCTTCTATATCATCTATATAACAGCGTCATTTACCGTCACCTCTTAAAATAATAAATTTTTATCTGACGGTGAAATATATCATCAATATCAAAGATGAAATGTCTTCGAAGCAAAGTTTTACCCTGCAGCATAATTTTGGGTAATTTCAATATATGATTTGAAAGTAGCAACTCGCAAATTACCCATTCTTCCGCTTTTCATATTACACACAGGGCTATGTTTGTGTGTGAATACGTAAATGGTTATTGGGATATCTGTTTTGAGAAAAACCTTTGAACCAAAATTCCACACATATATAGCTATTCTCCTCTATGAGTGCACGAATATCTATTTAGATAACACTTCTTACAGTATTCTTTGCAACACATTTGATCCATACAGCTTTTTTTTTTTTTTGTGTGTGTGTGTACATCCTATTTAGATCTTTTTCGAGAAAATCTTTTACGGCAGACTTTACACACATATAACTTTTGCGTGTATGACTAACGTAAATGTATAATGAGATTATTCTTCTGAGAGAATCTTTACACACATACCTTTACAGACATATTGCTTTTCTTCTATACGGTTGCATAATTATCCATTGAGAAAAACACGTGGAGCACTTTACACACATGTCCTTTTTCCTGTATCAGTTAGGAAATGTCTATTCAAATTGGTCGTTCCCTAAAACTGTCCAGAACATATTTTAAAAAAACATACGGCTTTAAACATGAACATGCTTACATTTTACATGAATGTGTAAATGTCTTTTTAGACTACTCTTCACAGAGAATCTTCAAGGACACATTTTACACACATATGGTTCTTATCCTGAATGAGTTCGTAAATGGTAATTTAGAACCTGCCTTGAAGAAAACTTTTTAGAACAGATTTCACATCCGTATGGCTTTTCGCTTGTGTGTGTGCGTGAATGCACATTTAACTGCTTCTTCTCAGGGAATCCTTTACAACACATTTCACACACATATGGTTTTTCACCTGTGTGTATGCGTGAATGCACAGTTAACTGACTCTTCTGAGAGAATTCTTTAGGACACATTTCACACACGTATGGCTTCTCGCCTGTATGAGTGCGTAAATGCACTTTTAATACTTGCTTCCGAGAGAATTTTTCAGAACACACTTCACACACGTACGGATTTTTTTCTGTATGAGTTTGAAAATGGTAATATAGACCCTGCCTTGTAAAAAACTCTCTAGAACAGATTTTACACACGTATGGCTTTTCGCCTGTGTGTATGTGTGAATGCACATTTAAATCATCCTTCCGAGAAAATCCTTTAGAACACATTTCACACACGTATGGCTTTTCTCCTGTATGAGTTCGTAAATGGTAATTTAGAACCTGCCTTGTAGAAAACTTTTTAGAACAGATTTCACATCCGTATGGCTTTTCGCCTGTGTGTGTGCGTGAATGCACATTTAACTGACTCTTCTGAGAGAATCCTTTAGAACACATTTCACACACGTATGGTTTTTCGCCTCTGTGTATGCGTAAATGCACATTTAACTTACTCTTCTGAGAGAATCCTTTAGAACACGTTTCACATACGTATGGTTTTTCTCGTGTGTGAGTGCGTGAATGCAAATATAACAGACTCTTCTGAGAGAATGCTTTAGAACACATTTCACACACGTATGGCTTTTCGCCTGTATGAGTTTGTAAATGGTAATTTAGAGCCTTCCTTGAAAAAAACTTTCTAAAGCAGATTTCACACAAGTATTGCTTTTTACCTCTGTGACTGCAAGAATGCGTTTTTAATTTTATTTGCCGAGAGAATGCTTTAGAACAAATTTTACACACATACGGCTTTTCTTGGATGTCAGTGTATGCATGTACATTTACATTTTCCATTTTTGACTTTCCTTCAGAATATAATATAGTTACCTATTGCTTGAGAAAGACGAGAAAAAAATAAAAAAGTATCTTATTTTCTACGCAAATTATTTTTTTATTTTTTGGATATACGTTGAATATTTCGTATTTAACGGCCCTCTTCACTTACCATTTCCTTTTCTAAAAGCCAATGTTATTCTATGGAAAACTTTCTTTGCACTTAAAACAGTGACATATTAATGGGCTCTTCCCACCTGACGTCAGAGGTCACTAGGTCGAGTCCAGCTTCTGGAACACTTCGACCGATCCAACTGGGCCCTGAGACATTTGATCCACGACCGGTCGAAAGAAGAGGCTGGACGATTCCGATCCCTCTATTGGATCAAAATCAGTGCTGCCATCTGTAGGCTTAGTTTGAAATTAGCTCTAAAATATTAGAATTAAATTAGTTAAAAAAAAAAATTTAATTCATTAATTAACAATATAATTTAACTATGAATAAAAAAGATAGATGCATATCTATTTTTTTCTATTCTGCATAGCTGGGTACATATGCAATGAGATACAATAATATTAATTATATAATTCTTTTTCAAAAATTATTTTAAAAAAATAATAACAATAAAATTTTAATTTTAGAAAATTTTCCAGGAAATTTTTTTTAATTAATTCGCTCAATTATGCATTTTTGTATTTTAACGATATATTGTAAACAATTTTAAGTAATATTTTATGGATTTATTATCAAGCTAATTTTTGTTAAATATTTTTAAGTTGGAATGTTGAAATTTAAAGCAAATATTTAGCATTCAAATATTTGATGTAAATAAGAAGTAGGTTCAAGTTTTATTATTATGGTTGGTTGTAGGATTTTAAGGCCGATTGACTCCTGGCCTAGAGGGGGAATGCCCTCCGTGGGGGTCTTTCTAAGGGGTCCTAGCCCGTATTTACGCAAGTTTCGGAGGAAACCACGGAAAACTCCGAACGGCTAGGTCGATGAGCGTGACCTGGGATCGAACCCGGCACCTCCCATCTACCAGCTTTGAGCGCAGAACCGCTCGGCCGCTGGTGGGCGTTTTATTATTATGATTTAAGGTAAGAAATATGAAACTATTACACATTGCCAAAAAAATATAAAATTTAAATTTTGATTTAAATCAATGATTGCAAAAAAAAAAAAAAAATAAATAAATAAAATAAAATAAAAATAATAATAAAAATAAAAATAAAAATAAAAATAAACAGTTTTTTAAATTATCACTTCATTGATTGGTTTGCAAATTCAATTAATTATGATTTCAATCAATAATATTTTAAATGTTTAATATATTTAAGATTTTTTTTATAAATTTAAATACAAATTAAATATTGATTTTTAAATATTGTTAATTACTTTTATGTTTGATTGCTAAAATTTAATGCAAATATAGTAACAAAGCAGTACAAAACATATTTAAAATATTTAATAAACTGAAAATTTAAAAATTGTTAGCAGGGGAGCATTGTAAAATTTTATTTTATTAAATTTAAATAATATTCGATAATTTTTTTTTTTTTTTTTTTTTTTTTTTTTTTTTGCATTATTGTATTATATTTCAATTCATTGCATGAATATATTTATAATTCTAAAACAATTATACCGTTCTTTACCAAAAAAAAAATGCTTGTAGGCATATTCGCGTTTGTAAGAATCGATGGATGGCGGAACCAGAGCAATAACCAACGGCCAATCAGAGCAATGGATTTGTAAATGGATCAAATGACTAGGAAAAGTTCTTGGGCGATTTGATCCACGACCGGTCCATGGAACACATTACACTGGACGACTTTGATCCAGACCGGTCGATGAGACTGGACGCATTGTTCCACGACCAATTGGATCGATCCTGGATCGGTCGAGAGCCTGAACCCGCCCATGATAGAGGAAAAACAAATAGTATTGTTTATCTATCCGCGTTTGTAATGATCGATAAATGACGCTTCCTGAACTACAATTGTTAGTAAATATAATAGCCACACGTGTATTTGTTATTGTTCTTTCTTGTTGTTCTATCATTGTTTCAGTGTGAAAGCTATCAGTGGTGTGATAATTTCACCTTAGCCAACCAGAGGGCGAGCATTTCATTACAATCGCGGATAGCGATTGCTGAAATAACATATTTCCTATTCTTATTTTTGATCAATCGTATTTAATCTGTGTTATTTTTTATAAATCATCATTTTTAATCCATTTTATATCATTATTCATCATCTTTTGTTTGCTGTATACATTTACAATCATCATTTAGTTTATGTTTGTTATTGATGTTGCATTAAGAACATGTTTAACACTCTGATTTTTGGTACTAAAATCAGTGACAGTGCAATATCGTACTGCGTAAATCCATTTAGACCAGTAACTAAGTTAATTAACTTGTTGTAACACCTTTATGCAATTAAATTAAATGAAAACATTTTAAAATTTCAAATTATAATCCATAAACATTCTACAAGAAGCTATTATTTATTGCTAAATCAGTTAACGTTACAGTTACACTACAATATACAAAAATCGATTCTTATAGGTAAAAATAAATAAACACATAAAATGTTTTTTAAAAATTATTAAATTTACAAATACAATTATTCTACTGTTTACAAATGCACAATATTACTTTTATTTTATTTTATATTAAATATTAAAATTTTTGTTCTTAAGAACAATATTTAATTGAATTCGATTCTCAGAATTCGATTATTCGTATTCCTCTATCACGTGATTGAGCAGACGACGCTGGGAAGAGCCCATTGATTGTGACGCGGTGTTTTTTTATTGGATTACTCTCATTTCGTAAACTGACGCACCTTTTGTCAATTTTATGAAAGAATAACAGTTGTTTTTTAAAAAAGCTGTTTTATTGCAATATTATTGCAATGCATTATGTTTGCAATATTATATGCATTAAATGGCTTATAAATTATTCCCTTAATTTTCTAAAAGAGAATTTAAAAAGGCGCGTCAATTTCAAAGAGTTTAATGAAATGTACGTAAAAGTCTAATACTTTAATAAAATTTTAAATTAATTAAAATTGCAAAGAAATTGCAAAAATTGGAGTAAAATGTTCCAATTTTTCGATTTGACACACCCTTTATTCGGCTCCACCTCTCAGACAGATGTTTTTGCGGTTCGACGAACAGATGTTTATATTTTTGTTATGAAGATACATCGTCGGGGTTTTTATTTCTTTACTTCTTCTATTACTATAGATTTTTTTTCTTTTTGTATTACGGATGTGAGTCTGAGTAACATATAGATTTAGAAGACAAATACGAAATATATGATCGCATTTCATTTTAAATATTTCTCGCGGCACATAATACTGTTTGCACGATAAATCTGATATTTCACTCATAATGCAATGAGTGGCAATATACGAACATCTATTTTAGCGATTCGTAAAAAATATTTTGTTGAATTAAACAGATTTTCAATAATAGAATTTAAAGTAAATAGTCTGGTATGGCACCCATACGACTTTCTCTTACCTAAAATAAAAATCTATTAGGATAGATTGCAGATTGACGAGTAAGATAATGTTCTATATATAACTAGCGGACAGGCCCTGACTTACGGCAGGGCATACGGGGCAACTGCCCTGGGCCCCCCTTCAGGAAGGGGCCCCCCTACAGGCGAATACAGAAATTCTGCAACCTAAAGACCTCTTATGCCACTGCAAGGGGGCCCCCAGAATAGGCTTGCCCCGGGGCTGCAGGTAGTCTAAGTCGGGCCCTGCTAGCGGATATGCAGATCAGGAAAATCACCGTCCTATTTGCATCACGCATTATTCAACAGATTATTTTTATTTATTCCTTATATATATATATATATATATATATATATATATATATATATATATACATATTGAATCTATTGACTTTTTATATAAACAGAAACCTGCGGCTCATTTCTGTCGAGCTATCTACATGATAGACCAGAGATGTTTGTGCCTAATGGTTGTATGAGTGAGTAATGCTGACGAGGGCGACGACCTGGATAGCTAGCTCAATTGGTAGAGCCTTGACCTTGTAAGTCAAAGATCCGGGGTTCGACTCCCGGTCCAGGCATTATTTTCACTCAGTCGGAAAAATAAAATTTCAATAAATATGATTTTCTTCCACAGTTGATTGTGTGATTTTAATAAAAATCATAAACAGAAACGTTTCTGAGGGGGGTTGCAGACCCCGTCAACCCCTCTGCTTCTCTCTTTCTATAACTATCTGTGTATGTATGCATTCCTAATAATTGACTGTCTTGTACTTGTACTAATTCCCTGTAATTCATAAGTACTTCTATCAAATTTCATGCAAATTAATTACATAACATACTAGAATTATTTTGTGCAACCCTGTAAATTAAATACCAATTCTATGCTCACATTTCCCCACAGAAAAATATGCTTTTAAAATTCTAAGAAAATTTCATTACATTTTGTGGGGTGTAACCATGTTGAAATACAATACCAGTGAGGAAATATGGACTATAGACCGTAATAGAACGAAATTCTTTTATGTAACTCGGAAAAGCAGCCACAGTAATTATATAAACTAAAAAAATTAGAATACACCTATTTAATTAATTATAATTCATGACTATTTCAATGTAATTTGAATCATTTGGATGATTACAGGATGTCATCCGAATTCATTTGTGTGATCCCGCAAATAAATCATTTAGTCTATACATATCCCTTTTATTAGAGTTAACATGTTTTTATATATCTTTATAATGTCTGGTAATTCCACTGTGTTGAATGCAGCATAAACGTTTTAAAATGCGCTTATGCAGAGGCTGTTCGCACATTTTTTAGACGATTTTGATGGAGTGTACTGAAGCAATTTCACTCATATTTCGAGTTTTATTTGTTCAGTTTGATAGCCCTTGTTCTTAACTAACATTCTACATCATAATTTCTATGATAATAATGCTTTTTATAATATCGGAAGAGATATATTTTTCTACTCCTCTTGAACGGCTTTCCAGAGTCCACAAAGCGTGTAGGTCGGTGTTTGGATAATGTTGATTTTAAGAGTCGAAAAACACAAAAATCCAACAGTGATACATCAGAAGATTTAGCAGGAATGTCAGTGAAGGGTATGGTTTTAATTCCCGTTTTTTGTTCCATTTTTTTCTAGAAAAGCAATTGCGGATTGTGATGTGTGGCTGCTTGTTTTGTCTTGATACAGTTCAACGGATTGATAGCATTGTGGATAAAGATCTGGATTTTCATTTTCAAAAATTGGAATTAAAATATGTTCTTGAGAGTATTTAGAGTTGATTTTGACATTTTTGGCACACTTCTTTGCTTTTATCTTGCGCTTGTATGAAAAACCAGTGGCAATCATAAATCCTTTAGAAAAACTTTCTTTTGATGCTTTGAGCCATGTAGCAAATTTTTTTTCTCTACTTTTGTGATAATAAATTGACTTTTTTTTATTGCAACCACTTACATAGACCCAAGATCCATCTGTTGTTGCAACGTTTTTCCATTTTTCTCCTGATAAATGCTTTTCATAAAGATTTCACTAAAAACTATCTTTGGAAAGAGCGGAAACCTATCCTTCAATCCACTGCCATTTTAAAAGCGAATTTTTGCATCTAAACAAAAATTCTAAATATCAGAAGGTAAATAAAACTTCCAAAAATATAACTGTTCTGAAAATAAAATTCTCCATGCAAACGATTTTTTCTTACTGCGAAATAAAATCGTCTAAAAAATGTGCGAACAGCCTCTGTATATATATATATATATATATGTATGTATTTATTTATTTATTTTTACTGCAGGCAATAATATCATGAAATTATTTTGTGTGTCTCTGTAAACAATCCATAAACGTTGTATATGTCAGTAAAAACTATTCAACTTATTCTACGTTTTCCATGAACAATTGTTCGAAATTTGACATAATTTGGATGATTACGTGATAGTATCGGAACACGTATGTAAAGACCTATGTATTAATTAGTGCTGGACGATATCAGAAATTAAATATCGCAATATATCACCAAGTTAATATCGATATTAGTCATATGTTGCGATATTTCTTTCAAGATAGGAAAAAATAGACATTTGTTATTTTTTAACAACATATGCACACGAATTTTAAAGTATACAAGTATACAGTGTTTTCCATGTATTTTGTGGTATATTACTACCATTACTTTATCATTAAAAAAAAAAAAATCATAAAAAGTGAATCAATATTTTGTGTTTCTTATAACTTATACTATTGCTTTTAAGTATACCTCTGTATAGTTTATCCTCTATTCTTCCCATTTTAAGCTTTAATTATTTTAAAATCATATTTAACACAGCTAATATGTGATCTGTGTTTTATTTGTACCAAGTATATCAAAATTCATAATTCTACTAAAAATAAAGCTTAAGAAAAATTGTCTTAAGATGTAGGTATTAAATAAAAAGGAAAATCATTTTAAATAGTTAAGAAATGCCATTGGAATTGGATACACTTTTTTTGGTCGTAGAGAGTAATATTTTTTACTTAAAACTCTTATATGCATCCTAAATGTCAGTTACTTGTTTGTCTTTTTATTTTTGTTTCTGCTTACCAAATCCTTACAATATTTTTTAAATGTATATGTGTTCAATTCACATTCATAATAGTTTCACAACAATTGAAAATTGAATTATATATGTATTATATATATATATATATATATATATATATATATATATATGTTTACATTGTCAGTATAAAAATTATATTATTTAAACAATATTATGTTAAAGTTTCATTTTGTTACTTAAAGTAACTCATTTTGCATTTAAACCAATTTTATTTAACATGTACGGCTTAAAAAAAAAAAAAGAAAGAAAGAAAGAAAGAAAGAAGGAAAAGGAAAGAGAAAAAATAAATGCAGGTCGTTGAACAGGTCGTCTTTTAGCTTGAATTCTGTTTTTTGAATATTACTCTTTGAACAGGTCGTCTTTTAGCTTAGTGAGCAATTTTTCGAAAAAATAAATTTAAATATTTTACTTAGAGATCCACACTTAGAGTCCATAATTTACTTATTGAAATAAAATATTTAAACTAATGTTTTCGAAAAATTGTTCACCAAGCTAAACGGCGACCCGTTCAAAGAGTAATATTCAAAAAACAGATTTCGAAAAACTTCATTTTTGAATGAGATATTTTTATAAAACGAAGCAACGAAAATCCCATTGGATAACATGGGAAAGGAGAAAGGGAGCTCAAACAGTGATGCCAGATGGTCGAAAATTATTTCCCCAAACAGGTCTTAAAATTTCCCCAAATCAAGGTTTTTTTTTTGAAAAAATCCCCAACAGGTTTTCCACTAAAAAGAGGAAAAAAAAGCATTTTTTTTTCAAAAAAGAATATCAAGAAGATTTTTCTGATTTGAGCTCAGATTTTTCCCCAAATGAACTCAATTTTTGAAAAAAATCCCCAAATAACAATAAAGCTATTGAAAGTCTCTAGTCGTAGGGATAAATCATTACGTTGCCAACATTGACAGAAAGTTGAAGAACTCCCCAGATTTGCCCCCAAACATTTTAGAATTCCCCAAAAATGTCCCCAAAATTGTCCCCAGAAGCTTCAAAAATCCCCAAAATGGGGACAAAATCCCCAATCTGGCATCACTGAGCCCAAAGCGAGTTAAACACATTGAACGTCGCATCTTATTGGCCAGAAGTTATCCACACTTTGAAATAAACCAATATCAATGAACCAATAGCAGGAAATGAGCTAAAACAAAAGATATTGTATACAATACATTCGTCATAATAAGCGTTTGTTTTTATATCGCCCTGTCTGTGGTTTGGTTACTGTGGTATTACACCTACGATCCATGAGTGGTGATGTGGAATATTATCAAATACTAACGGTAGTATAAATTATTTCATATTATCGTTTAGAGTCAGTAATAAATAAGTCAATATACTGTGGGAAGTCAATATACTGCGGGAAAAGCAGATGGCTTTCAATAAATACTGTTTATTTTTTATTATGCGGTGGACTTATTAAAGCAGCGATATTTTAGATTTGAGGTTTCGCATGCAGGAATAAAGGAAGGGGAAGTATATGCATTGTGGGAGTGCAGTGATCGTTTGGGGGTGGGGTTATATATTTTTATTTTATCAGTGAGGGATGGGAGAAAAATAAGAGAATGGGTATTAGTATAAGATATTGCGCTCTCTTTTTGTTCGGGTTTCGTTCGCTCGCTCGGAATGTTCGTTCGCTCGGGTTTCATTCGGGAATTCGGGTTTCATTCGTGATGCGCGCTTGCGCGGAAGCACAATTCTATTAATCCGTCGTTGGCGTTTAACGGTACTTATCAGCATATCAATTGATCGCACGGTGCGCACTAGGTAATATCGTTAAAGGGATATATTGGCAGAGCAAAATCTTAAATATTGTTATCGGGATATTTAAAAAATATCGATACTTGGGGATATATTCATAAATAATCCAGCCCTAGTATTAATTAGGAAGCCTAACAGCACACGTATTTTCTGCAGTAAACATCAGTTTAAGTCTCTCAGTAATACCCTAATTTCACTTTGTTCAATGCAGAGTACCGACGTTGAAATTTGTTTAAACGAAATTCACCCCGTAGGTCGTAATGATAAGAAAAACTTTGGGTTGTCCCTGTACATAGACCATAAAAAAATATACACATAAAAAATTATACAGCTCTTTTTATACAGAGCTTGAACGTGTATACCAATTTGCAAGTTATTTGGAGGATTTTTGTAGCCGTTATTGCGGTACATACACATTCTGTCCATAGGCCATAGTGATAAGGAAAGCTTTGGTGTGTGTGTCCCTGTACACGAATTGCAAATAGAATGCACGCCAAAACCAATACAGCTAATTCCATGTGGCTCGAAAACAAGTGTACGAAATTGCAAATCAATAGCGTGATTCTTGCGGTCGCTGCGACAGGCACACAGACAAACAAAATATACACACAGACGGAACCCAAAATCTTTTTGAGTCTCCAAAGGGAAGCTTCCACTGACGTTTCGACAATAAACTAGTGGATCTGCAGATCAGGAGCCCCAATATCCTATTTGCATCACACATTATTGAACAGGTCATTTTTATTTATTTCTCACTATATAATATATGCGCATATATTGATTCGATTGACTTGCTACATAAACACATACGTTCCTGAGGGAGGCTGCCGACCCCTCTGAAACTAATAAAGATAGAGCTACGAAACTTCAGATTTAAGACAGAACTGGTGTACAGATGAATTTTATAAAGTTCGGTGAAAACTGGAAAAATGGAAGTGGGACATCCGAAAACGGAAGTGGGACCGTAAGTCCGTATCTCAAAAACTGCTCTAACGATTTTCTTCAAATTTGCTACATAAGTACTCTATTAGATTTTCTCCCGAATGATATAGTTGGTTAGTTCAGGAAAATTGATAAGATCCCTGTTTAAATAGCTGAATTTCAGGTCTCGCAAGTGCGTTTTTTTCTTTTTTTTTTTTTTTAAACGGCTCTACGGATTTTTTTCAAGCCCGCCATATTAACTCCCTTTTAAATATCCTTTTGTATGTAATTATTGTTTTCCGATCAATAATTGAGTATGCCATGTTTTGTGAAAAGTTGGTATCTCAAAAACGGCTCTAACGATTTTCTTGAAAACTGTTGCATATTTCCATTTTAGATTGCCTTTCTCGTATAATGCGTGGTTATGACAGGAAAATTAACAATCATCATGCTCAGGTAAGGCACTTTTAGTTCTCGGAAATTGGTGTTTCAAAAAATAATTCTACCATTTTTTTTTATTATTATTATTTCTTAACTCGTTATGTAAACTCTGTTTTACATATCTATATCAGTTTGTCAGGCGTCTACTTCGTTAGGCGAATTTTAAAAAATTGTATATAATGCGTGAAATAGTGGGTAATGGAAGTAGTGTGGTTGCTTCACACCAATTTATTTATTTATTTTATTTTATTTTGTCAAAAATTAATTTTGGGACTCTGGAGACCTTAAAACATGTAAATCAGGTGAAAACTCGATATCGAATTTTCGGACCAAATACAATACTTTTATTAATAACGGCTGTCGGGTAATGGAAGTAAAAAAACATAAAAAAAGCTTTCTTCTATATCATCTATATAACAGCGTCATTTACTGTCTAACGAGCGCCAAAATGTTTTATAATAGTTTCTCACAAGGAAAATTTCAGCTATATATGTAATTTAGTGCGATTGTAATCATATGGAAAATCACAAAAGTGAGAAATAGCAGCGCTACCAATCGGACGATATACACTCAAATTAAGCTAGCTTTCGTTTTCATAATGCTTGGTAATGTCAAATATCGAGTTCAATGCATTTAGCAACTACAGAAGTTGAGATTTAGTCTTCTTATTAAGGAAATAACTTACAGCATAGCAGCGCCACCTGTTGACCAATATGCAACTAAATTAAATCAACATGAATTTCATAATAGGCCTCTTATATACCAAGTTTTGTGCCATTATATACAATATAATCTAAGGCATAGCCTTCCCGTTCATGGGAAAATAACAGTGAAGTCCTGCATCGGATAGGTTTCACTGATTTATTGGGTTTTGTTTGCAGTGAGAAGGGTCAACTTAAAAAAAAAAAATTAACCATGATTACAAGAAAAATTGTTTGACATAATCATAACTATAATTGATGTAAACTAGAGTCCTTGCGCAAGATTGAGTCCTTTTTTCTGTAAAATTCATAAAATTTTAATTTTTAATTTCAAAACACTAGAAAAATAAAATGACAGGTATCCATTTTCGACTATAAACATAAACATGTCATTTCAAAGGAACAGATATGATATCTGTAGTCCATGGCAAAATAATAATAATAATAAAAGATGGCGAAAATATCTGACGAACATATTTCATTCCTTTCAAATATCATGGTCATTTTAATAAAGTATATTAAGACAGCAATCAGTAATATATGAAACAAATATTTCGTACAATATATATGCATTACGAAAATATTCATATGGCATGTATGTTTTCGTATTACGTTTTGATCGCCAAATACACAAAATGCGGAGGACGAACAGATATTAAATCTATGCCCATTTTGTTTCTAGAGATTTGAAATTTAAAATTAAAATTTTGTCAATTTGACAGGAAAATAACTTAATCTAACACATGTGCACGATAACTAATTTGTAATTATACCCAAATATGGGGATTAAAATGAGGAAATAATTTTCCTCGATTTTTAATAATTTTTTACAAAAAATCCGATGGACGATTAGGAAATTTTTTTTTAATTGGCCATAACGACGGTCAGTGATGTCACATTTCGCTTGCGTATACCTTCTGCATATATAAGAAGAAAGCATAAGATTTGAAAAAAAAAACTTTTGGTTTTCGGTTTTCGATGAATTTACAGAGTTTGAGATTTCCTTGCATTTCAATTAACTGAAATTCACTACTTATTTTTAAAAAGTGGGTTTATTACTAGCTTCTGCATCTATCAAAGAAAAAATTTCGATTTTCTGTTTTCGCTAAATTTAAGTGTTTTGAGATTTCCTTGAGTTTCAATTAACTGAAATTAACTACTTATTTTGGAAAAAGGGGATTTATTACTAGCTTCTGCATGTATAAGAAGAAAGTAGAAGATACGAAAAATAATCGATTTCCGGTTTTCGATGAATTTATACGTTTTGAGATTTCCTTGCATATGCATTAACTGAAACTGACTACTTATTTTTTAAAAAGTGGATTTATTATTCTATCATCTGCATATATAAGAAAAAAGCATAAGATTAAGAAAATTTTTAAATTTTTGGTTTTCGATGAATTTACACGTTTTGAGATTTCTTCGCATTTTTATTAACTGAAATTGACTACTTGTTTTTACTTTCTTCTATATTCAATAGAAGAAAGTATTGGATTCGTACAAATTTTCGACCTCGGGTTTTTGATGGATTTACAGGTTTTGAGAGATGTAGAACACGATTTGACCATTTTTAGAAAATGTCTGTCTGTCTGTGTGTGTGTGTGTGACAAAATTTTGTGGCAACTGTATCTCAGGAACTACTGCACAGAACTTTATACAAATTGGTATGTAGTTGCACCTTGACATATATTAGTGCCTACCAACTTTTGTTAAAAATTGTCTTACAGGTTGCGTTGCCATCCCGCTTTTTCAAAAATTTTAACATGGTGATATAGGACAAAATTTTGTATAAATGTACATAATGAGAGTTATTCTTAACCTGTGATTGTAAAATTAATAATTATTGATAATAGTTGTAGTTAATTAGGAAAAATTTTTGTGCATGTGGGAAGTAAAGTTTTCCCCCAAGGTCACCCCCCTGGGGGGAAGTCAAGTTTTTTTTTTTTTTTTTTTTTTTTTAAATATTGTTACTGAGTGAATTTGTATAGGAAAATATAGAAGAAAGTCTTGTGGTGGCCACAACATACTAGTTTAAAAAGTAGATTTATTATTCTGTCTTATGCATATATATAAGGAGAAAGTATAAGATGCAGAAAATTTTTAGATTTTCGGTTTTCGATGAAGTTACACGTTTTGAGATTTCCTAAAACATAATTCGACCTTGTTTAGAAAATATCTGTTTTTTTTTTCACTGGAACACTGTACTTTATTAACCACTGGATTTAATTTAAACCGAACTTCACACAGAAAAATAAATTGGTCACAGTGACCTGCCAAAATGCTCAGCTGACAATACAGAATTGACTAACCAAAATGACTGACTAGCCAGAAAGTGTACTTGCTGAACTAGTCTCCAAAACTGAAAAGTGTACTTGCTGAACTAGTCACCGAAACTGAAAAGTGTACTTGCTGAACTAGTCTTCAAAACTAAAAAGTGTACTTGCTGAACTAGTCACCAAAACTGAAAAGTGTACTTGCTGAACTAGTCTCAAAAACTAAAAAGTGTACTTGCTAAACTAGTCACCAAAACACTACTCCAGACTAGGAAGGTTAATATTATTAGACAAAGAAGGCTAGTCGATAATCATAATTATCAGACCAGGAAGGTTAGTCAACAACCGCAGTTGCCAGACAAGGCAAGTTAGTCAGAATCTGCACTTGATTAAGACGGTTAGTCAGCAGCCAACAGGTATTTTACAAAGCAAGCTAGTCAATTTTCAATGAATATCTTAAGAGACAGGATAGTCAAGACTATTTACCTGACTAATCTGTCTGGTAATATTTGAAAAGGAAAACTAGTCTCTATTTGACTAAGCTGCCTCATAATATTTGTGGAGGAATTTTATCCCGAAAAAAAAATATTTGACTAGTCTGTCTCATAATATTTGAGAGAGATTAATCAAAAAAATTTAATAGATTAAAATCCCTCATGTTTTATGAGGAAGTGGCCTCATACTTGTTTGCAGGGGCTTTTGAAAAAGCATTGATGTTAGTTTTAACCTCTTTACTTTTGTAATTGTTTAATCCCCCCTCCCCTTTTAAATGTTCAACCTTGAAAAAATATTTAAAAACTTTTCTGAAAAATATTACTTGTCCATCAACTGAAATAAAATACTCATAGCTGCCAACTTTTTCAATTTATTCCGGAATGTTGTTAACATTCGCCCTTTCCTTCATACCATATTCTTAATAGAATAATTTTCTTTAGCATGTAATTACAATTAAGTATGAAGATAATTACTCCTCAAAGAATATGGTTTGAAGATAAGGCGATATACTAACAACATTCCGGAATCAATTTAAAAAGTTAGCAGCTATGAATACTGGAAATTTAACAAACTAATGAAACAAAGAATTTGCTAGTTTAATCATTCTTCCCTACCTTTATTCATCATTAACGCACGCATTTATCCAACACTTTTTTATCAAGGCATTCCAAAAGGATTGTGGCGCCACATGATTTAGTCCACTTTCTATGCACATCCTCATATATGGATTTAGAAATATATATATATTTTTTCTCATCGGTGCTTTCATTTTATACGCTGTGGTTACAAAAATAAATGTAAACTTTTTTTTTTTTTTTTAAGTTCCTTTTTTTAATATTTAAGCCACCTGAATATAGGTATATATATTTTTAAATGATGGATTTTTTCCACCTGATTAAAATTACAGATAAGTACGACGATACAATGTGCTTTAACAATTGATACAGGCAATATAAACAATATGCACGGTATAGACGATACAATGTACTAAACTATAAATAACACCGAACTCCAAATTTCAGGTTATTTAAAGTTTTAAAATCATAAATATTAATGATATACTTTTTTTTTTTTTTTCAAGGTGAGGGTGGACATAAAATTTGCATAAAAAACACTTTAACATATATAATAAGAATTTTTATTTTTAATCATCTTTGTAAATTTTATGCCCAGAGAAATTTTAATATATAACAATAATTTATAAGTATTTGATCATCCAAAATAACTCTCACTTACCTGATAACATTACTTTCAACATTCTTAAATCAAGAATTTATGTGGCTTATTTAAATAAGATTTCTCCTTCATTAAAACTATGTAATTGAAATAATACATAAAAGACAAAAATCAAGATAAAAATAATTTTATTGAAAATTATAAATGTTTCATATACATGAAGAAGATTGCTCCATAATTTACATAAAAATTAATCATAATAATAATATAAAAGCAAAAATATAATTAGGTAATAAAACGTAATTTGTCTATCCCTAAAGATGGCAAGCCGCTGAAAATTGCAGGAATAGCACCATCTTTAACAATTGGTTTATTTCTTGGGACTTGATAGTAACTTTCCTTCTTTTTCATCAAAATAAGTTATTGTTTGTATAATTCCATCAGGTTTAAAATAGAGCTCACAAACCTTATAAAAAAAGAAAAAGAAAAAAAAGACATCAGGACATTACTAAGAAATACGTTATATGAGGTGTAAATTTCACCTCATTACATAGGTTGCATTCAATTAAGAAGTTGCATATACCATAGATGGCTTCATTGGAAATCAAATAAATCAATGAGGAGACGAAATATTCTATCAAAACCTTTCTTAATCTATGCATAAATTATTATATATATAAATATATATATATATATGTATGTGTGTGTGTGTGTGTGTGTGTGTGTGTGTGTGCGTGCGAAAACAGGACAGTTTGGAATCGCCTAGCAGAGGCCTTCATCCTGCAGTGCGTTGATAGAGGCTGAAATTGGTAATGATGATATATATATATTGTCATATAACACCATACCTTATAATTCGTATGATTACTTTAGAAAAGCAAGCACGAGATTCTTTTTAAAATCGATCTGGTTTTATTGATTTTTTTTTATTGAATTATTATTTTTTTTAATGAATGTATCCCTGTTAGAACACTATTGTTAAGCATATTTGAAAGTTGACAACCATATTATAAATGCCATCGCTGCATAGCAGCTCCACCTTTCGAGCGATTGACACCAAAAGTTGATAGGCACTAATTTATCGCTACCTGTTGAGCGATTATCACCAAAAGTTGACAACGTAAACTACTTTATCATTTATGTTAAGGTGCATCTACATATAAATTTATATGTAATTCTGAACAGTAGTTCCGTAGATACAGTTGCCACAAAAGTTTTGTCACACATATATACACACACAGACGGACAGACAAGACATTTTCTAAAAATGGTCAAATCGTGGTCTAACCTCTCAAAACTTGTAAATCCGTCGAAAACCGGAAGTCGAAAATTTTTACAAATCAAATACTTTCTTCCATTGAACATACAAAAAAAAAAAAAAAAAAAAGATGTAATTACTAATTGTATTGCGTTAAAAATCTGGGAAAAAAAAAAAAAAAAAGACTAATAATAATGATTAAACACTTATGCGAGTTGTGAACTTCAAGATTGCAAAAATGTGTTTCAAGGTCAGTGATAGTAGTTCATTGTTTAATGCTTAAATTCTGAAAAAAAAAAAGTATCTTTATTTATTGCATTTGTTCGACGGGAATGTTTATTTACTATAATAATTTGGGTTGCACGGATATATATGATTCGAAATTAAACATCTGCTTTGCTTTTATTTGTTCTAGAAAAGACGATAAAGAATATTATTATTATCTGCCTTGATGGAAGCAGTTTCCTAAATGTGTTTATTTTATATTGTTTTTTACTTTCTTCTGTATTCAATAGAAGAAAGTATTTCAATCGTAAAAATTTTCAACTTCCGCTTTTCAATGGATTTACACGTTTTGAGGGCTCCAGAACACGATTTGACCATTCTTAGAAAAATATGTGTCTGTGTCTGTGTGTGTGAGAGAAAAATTTTGTGGCAACGTATCTCAGGAACTACTGCAGATAACTGCATATAAATTTATATGCAGATGTACCTTGGCCTAAGTTAGTGCCTATCGACTTTTGGTGTTATTTGCTTAACAAGTGGCGCTGCTAGACCGCAATTTTCGCAATTTTAGGAAAGGCTATATCGCAGAAACTACTAAACGAATTTGCATAAATTTATATGCAGATAAACTTTGACGTAAGTTAGTGCCCACCAATATTTTTTGTCAAATGCTCAACAGTTGGTGCAGCTATACATCGACTTTCGCGTTTTCAGGGAAGGCTGTATCTAAGGTTCTGTTGTGTATAATCAAACAAAACTTGACACGTATCAACGTAGCCATTATATGACATTACGCAGATTCAATTTGGATGCATATCAGCCAATAAGTGGCGCTGGTATACTGCAATTTTCTTAGAGAACAGGATATGGCTATATCTCAACTTCTGTGTCATATAACTGTACAAAACCTGATATATGAGGTAACCATTATGAAGAAGCATCTTTTAAGACTTTATTTATAGAGAATTAAACTGTCTTTCTTTTCTTATTATTAGTGTTAGTTTTTTCTAAAATGAAATTATATGCATTCATTATGGTAGATAATTTTAATAAATACAGTTTTAAGAAAATATTTTTACTGGGCGAATGAATTTTCCTATAGGAAAATATAGAAGAAAGTTTTGCGGTGGTCACAACATAATAGCTTTAAATGAAATCACGACAAGTATTTCTTCAATATTTGCTGTATATACAAGTATAAATGGAGAAAAATTGAAAATTTCGTTCACATAAAAGCGAGGATTGAATTTTATTAAAAATAAAGGTATTTAAAAAAACAACAAAAAAAAAAGTATGTTGTGGCCGCCACAAGACTTTCTTTTTATATTTTCTAATACAAATTCGCTCAGTACAAATAATTTATTATAGCTCTTATTTATTTAAATTACCTACCATACTGAATGCAGACGATTTTCATCTTAGAGAAAAATTGCATTGAAAGTACAAAGAAAGACAGCTTTATTCTCTATAAATAATATATTTAAAAATGCGTTTTCATAATGGTTATCTCACATATCAAATTTTGTACAGTTATACACCATAGAAGTTGAAATATAGCTTTTACGTTCTAGGGGAAAATTGCAGTACAGCAGCGCCACCTATTGGCCGATATACATCCAAATTGAATTAGCATAATGTCTGATAATGGTCTTTTCACATATCATTTATTATTATTATTGTACGCAATAGAACTTGAAATGTCTCTTTTCCTTAAATTATGGAAATCGCTATATAGCACCGTCACCTATTGAATTATTGATACCAAAAGTGGATGGACAATAATTTATCTCGAGGTAGATCCACATATAAATTTATGTCTAGTAGTTCCTGATATAGCCTTCCCTTGAATTGTGAAAATCACTGTATAGCAGCGCCATCTTTTGAGAAATTGACATAAAAAACTGATAAGGACTAGGTTATGTCAAGGTGCATCTACATATAAATTTATATGCAATTCTTTGCAGTAGTTCATGAGACATAGCATTCCCTTAAATTGTTGAAATCGCTAGAGACCCTGTATAATATAGTTTCCTAATATATGGTCTCTAGAAATCGCTGTATAGCAGTACCATTTCTTGATGGATGGGCACCAAAAGTTGATAGACACTAATTTATGTCAAGGTGCATTTACATATAAATTTATATGCAATTACGTGCAGTAGTTCCAGAGTTACAGTAGCCACAAAATTTCTGTCTCTCTCACACACACAGAGGCATATCTAATATTTTCTAAAAATAGTCAAATCGTGTTCTGGAACTTTCAATACGTGCAAATTCATCGAAAAACGGAAGTCGAAAATTTTTATGAATCTAGTACTTTCTTCTATTAAATATAGAATAAAGTAAAAAAAAAAAAAATGTAAATTGCGAAATCTTTTCAATTTCCAGGACGTAAATACGAGGTTATACTGTATTTATTTAATTTATATATTAATAACAGTCAAAAAAGATTTATAATACTTTTCTAATTTTCATACAATTTCTACAAAAGATACATATTAGTTTTGTTAAAGAAAAGAAAACAGATCCATACAAATACGGATCTATTTTTCTGGATACGAATAGGGAGCTCCGATACATGTCTAGCATGTGTTACAGAGTTATAAATATGCCTATAAATTTAGATTTATAATTGTAAAAAATATTTTGAAGGGTAAGCAGTACGACAGCTGCGAATTGCAGTCGTAGATCGAATGTGCGCTATCGAAGATAAACAAACACAGAGAGAACTAGTATGTTGTGGCCACAAGACTTTCTTCTATATTTTCCTATATGCATATTCAATCAGTAACAATATTTAAAAAAAAAAAAAAAAAAAAAAAAAGATACGATTTTTTTCTAAGTTTTTTTTTGTTGTTAAAAGTAATACATACTCAATCAGTCAATCAGTAACAATATTTAAAAAAAAAAAAAAAAAAAAAAAAAAAATATTTTTTATTTTTTATTATTTTTTTGGTAAAAGTAAAAAAAATCGCTAACTTTGTTTTAAATTATCACAGATTTATAGTTCAACCATTCGTTTTAAAGGTATTGACGAGATCTTTCGAAAGATACTCATCTTGAAAATTTACCCCCCCCCCCTTCAGGGGGTACTTCCCCCCCCCAGGGGGGGGAATCGATGCCCCCACATGCACAGAAATTTTTTCCTAGTTAACTATTACTATTATCAATAACTCATATTAATTTTACAATCACAAGTTAAAAATAACTCTCATTATGTACATTTATACGAAATTTTGTCCTATACTGCCAATGTTAAAAATTTAGAAAAAATGCGATCACAGCGCCACCTGTTGAGCTATTGATCCCCAAATGTAATCAGCAGCACTTTATGTCGGGGACCAACTAAATACCAAGTTTGGTTAAATTTCGTTAAAAAAAAAAAAAAAAAAAATACGATTTTATTTTCTAAGTTTTTTTTCGTTAAAAGTAAAAAAATTCGATAACTTTGTTTCAAATTGTCACAGATTTATAGTTCAACATTTCGTTTTAAAGGTATTGACGAGATCTTTCGAAAGATACCCATCTTGAAAATTTAACCCCCCCCCCCGGGGGTGTACTTTCCCCAGAGGAGGAAGCCATGCCCCCCCCATGCACAAAATTATTTTCCTAGTTAACTACTACTATTATCAATAATTCATATTAATTTTACAATCATAAGTTTAAAATAACTCTCATTATGCCCATTTATACGGAATTTTGTCCTATGCTGCCATGTTAAAAATTTGCATAAAATGCGATCACAACGCCACCTTTTGAGCTATTGATCCCCAAATCTAATCAGCACCAGTTCATGTGAGGGTGCAACTAAATACCAAGTTTGGTTAAATTTCATTCATTGGTTCGTGAGATACAGCGTCCACAAAAAAATGATACAGACAGACAGACACACAGACAGACAGACATTTTCTAAAAACTATCAATTCGTGTTCAGGACATCCCAAAACGTGTAGATCCGTCAAAAAACGGAGGTCGAAAATTTTCGCGAATCCAATACTTTCTCTATATTACATATAGAAGAAAGTAAAAAACACACACACAGAGAGAGAGAGAGAGAAAGGCTGATCGTCTGTCTGTTGTTTCAGAAAGAAAATGAAAAAAGGTTTATCAATTATTCGCACCACAGAACTAGCGTTGCAAAATAATACTTGCAAAACTTTGAATAAACACCATTAAATAAAAAAAAAATTGCAACAATGGTTTCGGGTCGAAAGAGCATACGACCCTTCGTTAGGCGACCAAAGTAGGCACGAGTACAGCAGTCAAAGCCGTGCATTACCACTTTGACTGCTGCACTCGTGCCTACTTTGGGTGCCTGACGAAGGGTCGTGTGCTCTTTAGACCCGAAACAATTGTTTCGAGATATTTTATTTTTATGGTGTCAATTTAAAGTTTCGTAAGTATTATAATATTCATGCCCGCTTAAATAAAGTATTTTAAATTACTTGTTGTAAATTATTAAAAAAAGTTTTATTGTTAAATTGGAAATGTTTGCCATTTATACCATTAATGATAAATTTTATATACCTTTACCGTGTCTTGATACTATTGTGGGGAAAAAATGTTACGTATTAATGAATTTAAAATTTTTTCTGGGGGAATTATATTTGACAATTTATAAGTAAATCATTCATAATTATCAGTTGCAAATTACTAACATATATTTAACCCACTATATCTAAAATTAGTATATGCTGTAGCCATTACAAAATTTTCTTCTATTATTATTTAATATTATATCACCATATATCTGTTACGATGCACAAAGTAATTAACACAGCTTCTCACAAATAAAGATTTTACAAACTAATTTAACAAATAGATGCTGAGATACTATAGCTATCTGGAAATTTACAAAGAGTAATAGTAGCGCGGCACGTCATCTCATGTACACCCAAATTGATTCGGCATAGTTTTTAAAAAGCTAGTTTGGCATAGTTTTTGGATGTATGACATGCACCTTACATATCAAATTCGGTGCACATACATATCATAGAAGCTGGGATATGGCTCTCCTATAAATAGAGTTAATTGCACCATGCCAACGTCACCTGTCGGCCGATATGCGTCCAAATTAAATCAGCATAATAGTTCATAATGGCTGTTGCACATATCAAGTTTAGTGCATTTATATATCACAGAAGCTCAGTTACAGCATTTTCTTAAATGTGAAAAATTGCAACATACTGGCATTACCTGATGACCGATATGCACCTAAGTTGAATAAACATAGTCTTTCACAATCGACTATTTGAACATTAGGTTATGTGAAGTTCTACACAATAGAAGCTAAGATATAGTCTTTCCTTAATTGTGGGAAATTGCAGCATAGTAGCGCCACTTCTTAGATGATACAGGGTTGCCAACTTTTCAAAAACAGTTTGAGGAGTATTCAGAGAAATTTTGAGGAGCATTTTGGCTACTTTGAGGAGCAATTTTAAAAATACATAAAAAAAAAAAGAAAAAAAAGAAAAAAAAAAAGAAAGAAAGAAAGAAAAGAAATAAACTACTCACAAAAATAAATTAACAATAATCATATGAAATTTAGAAATATTTATTGATAAACAAATATATTTAGCAAAACAGTGAAGAGAGATAAGAATGGGAAATGATTAAGTCTGAATATAAGCTTAAAACCCAAAAGTAATTTGTTTTTTGCATAATGGCATATTTTCCATGCATAAGTAAAGGCAATATATGAAAGTAGATTATTCAGTTACATTAAAAAAAAAAAGAAAGAAAGAGAAGCACAAAGGGAAAAAAAAATTAATTTCGAACAATTTTCACGAATGTCAAAATAATTATACTATCACATAAAAATCTAAAAACGAAATCATATAAATGTGCAAATGATCTCATCTCTAAGTCAACTCCCTCTAATCTGCATAGCTTGGGACCATATGTTTTGTAAACTTTAGAATTTTGCAGATTATTGGTCATAATTTGTTTACTTATTTTTTTTTCCCAGATACAAATGAAAATATAATAATAAATCATTAATGCTTTAAGTGAATGATAAAATAAAAGCATAATTATTTCAAATAAATCTTAAATAAAGCGTTGTCAATCGGCCTTAAAGTTCAGTAGCTTTGAATCCATTATTTTTATCGATAAATAATTAAAATAAACAATTTTTTTTTCTTTCTTTCCCCCTTTCAGCTTCTAGTTTTAATTAAACACACTCTTAGCTAATGTAAACAAATACTTGTTCCTGTTCTGAGTCAGCAATATTTCGATCACTAGAATGTTTTCTTTCTTTCTTTCTTTCTTTCTTTTTTTTTTTCTCTTTTGTTTACTATTATTTATGAGTATTGTAGGATGAAGCGTGTGGTTCTTCAGCTAAATTGTAAAAGTTAGTTTTATTTTTTTTATTTTCAAGATACGTTGAAGCTCTTTCATAAATAAAAAATAAAATTCAAAGAATAATGTTTTATGCGGCAATTGTTGGAAATGCAAAATCAAAAGTTGATAAAGATTGGGTAACGATTTCTGCCTAGATGTGTGCAAGGAAAAAAAAAAAAGAAAGAAAGAAAGAAAAAAGAAAAATTGTTTTTTTTTTCAGTGTCTGCCACTATTCAATTTTATGTATTTAATAAAAAATATTTAATTAGGTGGTCAAGACTGAATTTGCGGAGCATAAACATTACTTCGCGGAATTGCGGAGTTTTTAAAATTTTCCGGAGAAACTCCGCAAAAATTGGAGCAGTTGGTAACCAAGCTATTCAGAACGAATTTATGTGAAAGTGCATCCAAATATAAACTTTTGTACAATTTTGTTCATTATTTTGTGAGATACAGCACCCAAAACATAAAATTTTGATTATACACAGACAGACATCTCCTAAAAATGGTTTAATCGAGTTTAAGGAAATCTTAAATTTGTAAATGCACCAAAAGCCAGAAAAAGAAAATTTTGAAAATTCCAGTACTTCATTCTTATATATGTAGAAGAAAATCAAAATTAATTTTAAGTTATTGTGGAAATAGAGTATACGACTAAATGTTTGCAAGAATTACTTAAGCATAGTTAAAAGAAAAAAAATGTTGTTTAAATTGACATACCAAATAGTTTTTAAATTTAAATGTGTTAAGAATGAAACAAATAACATGGATATTTTTAATAAGATACCTTTTATTTATCACGAATACTTAATATGCTACGCATGAACAATTTGATTTTGAATCGAGAATACAGTATCTAATAATTTAAACTCATATTATTTTTGATTAAATTTGTTTTGAAAAAAAAAAATATATATATATATATATATATATATATATAATATCAAATTTTTAATAACTAAAAATATCAACCTTTTACTACAATCATCAATCATTTAAATGAAACAAATAACCTGAAGTTGAATATATATATATTTATTTATTTATTTACCAAGATATTTATTATTTATCGCTAATAATTAATATTGTATATAAGAACAATTTGACTTTAAATTGAGAACAGAATATAGTATGCAATATTAAATTCATATTATTTTTGCTAAAAGTTGTTTTGAAAAAATTGGTGTCAAACATTTAATAATAAAAAAGTCATTTTTTAATACATACAATTATCAACCATTTGCCAAAATTATTTAAATTTTAAAAAATATTTATTTAGAACAGGAATTAAAAAAATAAATAAATAATAACAGATAAACGAGAAACTTTTAATTTATCTCAAAAAGTTTAAATATAAAAAAAAAGTATTAATATTATTTTTTATTGTTCTAAGATAGATATAATGTTGCAAACGATAATTTAAAAAACATACCTTAAAATTCGGATTTCTTTCAAAATCCCCATGGATAGCATTTTTCTATATCTTTCTTAAATTGACGTCCTTTGGAAATCCAAATACCTTCTGAACCATCTTTAGGGAAAAATAAATCATTACTATTCTGTGAAAAAAATATTAATATAATATGAGCTTAATGTTAAAAGTGTATGTAAACAACTATAGCTTAGACAAATTAAATATACTTTTATAATACAACGATACGTAAAACTAGATTTATAATAACGTATTTTAAATTTTATACATTTTAAACAACTTTATAAATTAGAACAAATTCTAATTACGATTCATATTGTTAGAAGATTGCCGAAGCTTTAGAATTCTACAAATTTACAATTTACTATTCTTACAAAGCTTACAATAAAACAAAGTATTTAGCACTTACTTTCAGCTGTAAACTCGATTCGCTGATTCTGATTACTAAAAAATCTCTCGTTCTCTTTCTAAAATGAAAATAACTCTAACGGCAATTGCAGTATCCCGCCAAATGCGATGAGTTTATTGTTTAATTTTCGGTTTCGGTTGACTAACACAAGTTGTCAATAGGAGACAAAAAATAAATAACAAATAAAAAAAAAATAAGAAGAAGAACAATGTTTAGCTTTTGGACTAGCCAAACAAATTTTCTTAGTCAATTGACGAAACGGGAACAATTTTTTTTTTATTCTCTCCTCTGACTAACCGGTCAAATTTGAGGAAAATGAAAACTGTACCTGGGAAATTAGTCATCTGACAAGTTTTAGAGGCAAAACGGATCATCAGACGAAACACATTAAAGATACATGGTAAAATAAAACGACTTTTGTGTCTCATGACTAAATGGGATTGTCAGGTAGTGTTTTGATTGTTTAAAATTTTGCGTAATTTTGTGCAAATTTGTCAACGTACTTGATAAACGTTTAGTGTCACAAAGATGGCATGTCGCATGACAAGTTTCGATTTTTCATTTTTCTGTGTGTTGATATTTGGTTAGACCTTGGTTTGAATTAGTGCCGATCAGCTTTTGGGTTATATCACCGAATTTTGCTTCCACATTGCGATTACCTCTCATTTCAGATAAAGCTCAGCATTTACCGCTACAGCATACCAAACTTAGTAAAATATCTTAAATAAAACACTGCTGATTCACTTTGAATATACACTAACCAATTGCCTCACTTTTCTGGACTCGAGGTACATGTCATCAAGTCAAAACTGGATGTCAAAACTAAGTTTTTGGCTGAATACAATATTTCTATTACATACAATAGTCGAGTGATGGAAATAAAACTTCACTAGCAGATAGGATTTTTAAAATTCTGTGGAGCTCATTTTTTAATGAGGCTCAATTGTAGATATATATTTATAGATTTTCTGAGATACATTAAATGATATAGCAATATAAAAAATAAATATATATGAATTTTTTCAATATAACTATAATAGCAGGCTTCGCTGCTATTAGATATATGGAAATGAATTTCTCCCTTTTTTTTTTTTTTTTTTTTTTTTTTTTTTTTAATTATGAATCACTTAATATATATAGATATATATGTATCACTTAAAAAAAAAAAAAAAAAAAAATCCACTAAAATCACCCCGAACCTCGTTTCGGGTAACCGCTACCAATACATCGTTACTCTCACCCGCGTTGTATCGGATCTAGATTTCCACTGCATGCAGAAACGTCTTTCCTGGACACTTCAATTTGGATATTAATCGGTTTACAAGTTTATCTGCTATTACAATTTTAACTAGTATGTTGAGGCCACCACAAGACTTTCTACTATATTTTCCTATACAAATTCACTCAGTAACAATAAAAAAAAAAAAAAAAAAAAAAAAAAAAAAAAAAACGATTTTTTTTTTCTTTTGTTAAAAGTGAAAAAAAATCAATAACTTTGTTTTAAATTATCACAGATTTATAGTTCAACCATTCGTTTTAAAGGTATTGACGAGACCTTTCGAAAGATACCCATCTTGAAAATATACACCCCCGGGGGGGGGGGGAAGCGATTCCCCCACATGCACAGAATTTTTTTCCTAATTAACTACTACTATTATCAATAATTCATATTAATTTTACAATCACAAGTTAAAAATAACTCTCATTATGTACATTAATACGAAATTTTGCCCTATACTGTCATGTTGAAATTTTAGAAAAAATGTGATCGCAGCGCCACCTGTTGAGCGATTGATCCCCAAATGTAATCAACACCATGTCAGGGTGCAACTAAATACCAAGTTTGGTTAAATTTCATTGGTTCGAGAGATACAGTGGACTCAAAAAATGTGATACACGCACAGAGACACACAGACAGACAGACAATTTCTAAAAACTATCAATTCGTGTTCAGGACGTCCCAAAACGTGTAAATCCATCAGAAAACGGAGGTCGAAAATTTTCATGAATCCAGTACTTTCCCTATATTACATATAGAAGAAAGTAAAAATGTCCTTATCTCAGCATCCATTAAACATTTTAGTTTTGGCACCATGTAATTTATAGCCCTCGCACTGTTTACTATATTACCATATGATTAATAATATAAAAAAGTAAAAAAATTTTAATGGAATTAAATAAATAAATTTCAGTTAAACTCAAGTAATTTTTTCTACTATATTACCAATTTGAGTTAATTTAATAAACCAAGATTCAATAGTGTAACAGCCGTTGCTATGGGACGCAAGCGATTGAAATTTAAAAAAAAAAAAAAAAAAAAAAAAATTAAGAAAAATAAATGGATAAAATCGAAACATATATTAAATATATATATATATATATATATATATATATATATATGTACAAATGTCGCTGATGTGCACTCCTGCAGAGTCCAAATTACTCCTCTGCCAGGTGTTGTAGCTCTGCGGTAAGTATTCTGAGCTCCTGACCGCAGATAAACACACAGACCCTTCTCTATATTTCAGCAACATTATACATCTTAGTTATTTTTTTTGGTTAAATTAATTATATCAAACTACAAGTTTAATTATAAAGAATACTTTCTTTTATTAAATTTCACTGTTACATAATTCGACGGTATAACTATTGACAGCTTGAAACGGGCTAAAAATAGCATAAATTACTTGGTCAGATCAGGCTACGATATTAAAATACACTATAAATAGATAAGAATAATTTATTTGTTGTCATTTGAAAATGGAAAAGAAAAAATAAGTAAATAAAAAAGGAAACACAAAAATAAAAGAAAGAAAGACAGAATTAAAACAAAACAAAGCTTCAGCAAAACCGCAAATAAGTACGTAGCTGATTTTTGATTTATTCTTTCAAAAAGTCAACGATTCGTCAGTGAATCTGTCAATCTTCTCAATTTCTTAACACCTCCTGTCAAAACCACGTGGGGCACTTTTTGTCTGTTTTTAGCCAGCATCGGAATTTTTTTTCGGTGAAGAGGGCCATTAAGAGAGGGATACTACTGTAACAATCGCAGCTATCGTAGATCACAAGTCGTATTGTACACCCCGCAGCAAATGTATCCGAGATCTAGAAATAATCCCTGTCTAAAAAAAGTACACTTAATACTGCTTTGTTAAATAAATCCTTGTCGAATGGACCATATTTATGTGACGTCATGGTCACGTGACGTGGGGAAACATTAACGATTTCACCTACAGTATAAAGCGGGCTAACAAGAAACTTATTGTATATGAAAAAAATTAGTAAAAAGATTAAGCAACATTTGAATAGGATATAATACCTAAGTAAGCATTGGAATGCACTCATAAAATTAAAACTTTGCTTATACATTAAATTATTTATCATGTTTAATAAGAAATCATTTATCAAGCATGCTACAAAAAACAAACGTATATTTTCGAATTCTACCACAGCAACAATTTTCTAGGCTAAGTATACAATCAATGTACTATATTCTTAAATAAATATATCAGAAAATTGTACAGGGTCTATATTAACACTTGCAATGGCTGCAGATTATTTAATTCTTTTAATAACACAGTGGTCTCTCTCTTTTTTTTTTTTTTTTTTCGTTTAACTATTTTTTGTTGACATTCATTTATTGTTACAATCAGATGATTATTAAAAAATATGAAGGCAATCCTCCTCTTTACATCATCAAATTTGTAGAACATTCCATTAGGTGATGCATGAATTTATGCATACGCATATATACATAAAATGGACATCAATAATTAATTTTTTTCTATAAGCAGCATTAAATATTTGTAAACTTCTTTGGCAATTATAAATATCGACTAAAACAAATATTTCTACTCCTTATATACACATTTTCTCTCTCTCGGATTATGTGTAAAAGAGCATTATGCTGTGTACTTCATTTACGTTTTGCTAATATTTTCAAGTTAAAATGACGCTTAATTTAAAAGTTATGTAGTCATATAATGAATAAATTGAAATTATAAATGTTCACAAATGAGCTTACTAGTAAAATAAAAGGTAAATATGCAATCCGAATTTCAAATAATGTCGATGTTGATAACGAAGTATCTCGCTTCCACTGTGTAAACCGGAAAAATGTAAAAATTAAAATTTTTTCACAAAATAGCAACATTAATTCATTTTAAACTTTATGGCATCATAAAATTACTGCTAAATTTCATACTTAAAATAAAAATTTCTCTATATATATGTGCTAAACATTTTCATTTTTTAGGAATCTGTAAATTCATTATATATTCCTATGAAAAAGATGTAAATTGTTTCTCCACACAGGTGATATCCTTGCAGCTTCGAACCCAAAGTGAGAATATGGTCCATTATGTACTTAGTCTACCTAAGAACGTGATTCGACAAGGATTTATTTAACAAAACTGTATTAAATGTACCCACGCAGTAAGGTGCAATATACTTTTAGGTAATATAGATGGCGTCACTCGTCGGTAGATGTCCGATTATCTTCGTTCCGTAATGCTTTTTAATTGCAAAAATGTTCATTTAATAACTTTCTTTAACGAAAATAATGATTTTTGAGAAAGTCAACGAAAAATGAATTCGATTACACAGAGTTTTCTTAACAACATATATTTTTTACAAAAGTGTGTGATACTTGAAGTATGTGTACTTGTTATTTTAAAAAATCCAGTTTTGTATAAGCTGTCATCAAAAGAAAATTAATTAAAAGGGACATTTAATTTCAAATAATTTATAAATATATTTTAAAAAGAAATTTTTATTATTTTTATTATATTATATATTATATATATATATACATACATATATATATATATATATATATACAGAGCTGCCAACCTAATCCGGCAAATTGTTAGTACCGCCCCTTTTTCTACACCACTTAATTTTTAGAGTATTTTTCTACTTAATTCCTCATAGATACATTTGAAGAGAATTGCTCTTAAAATTAAGTGGTGTAGAAAAAGGGCGTTTTTCAATAGGCGTTAACAATTTGCCGGATTAGGTTGGCAGCTCTGTATATATATATATATATATATATATATATATATATATATATATATATTATCCCAATGAAATATGAAATTAATTCCATTAAAAAAAAAAAAAAAATCTACGTAAAATTAATAAATATTTTTGATTGTCAAATGCAATTTTACTATATGTAAACTGTTTGAAAAAGTAAATTTTAGACCTCATTCGTGGTGTGATGTTGGGTTTATAAGGCCAATTGACAGCACTTGGGTTTTAGGCCTGAGTAGAATGCCCTCAGTGTGTCTCATTATGAGATTCTAGCCAGTAGTTATGCAAGTTGCGGAGAAAATCACGAAAAACGATCGGCTAGGTCCGCGGGAGCGACTTGGAATTAAATTCGACATTTCCCGTCTATCAGCTTGAAAAATAACACCATATTAAAGAAAAACACTCTCTTTACGGTAGGTGCCCTCTTGTCATCGTTCTGTAATGCTTTTAACCTGCAAAAGTATCCATATAAAAAAGTTTTTTAACAAAAAGAATGATTTTTGAGAAATTCGCGAAAAATGAAATTGATTATACTGGGTTTATTTAACAACATATGTATATATTTTTTTTTTCACAAGAAGTATGCGAGGCTTGTTATTTTAAAAAAGCCAGTTTTCTGTAAGCTGTCGTCAAAATGAAAATTAATCAAAGGGATATTCAATTTCAAATAATTTATATAAGCAATTTTTTATTATTATTATTATTATTATTTTTTATAATTTTTATTACATTATATTATTATTATTATTATTTAATCCCAATGAAATACGAAATGCATTCTATTTAAAAAAAAATGTCTACATAAAAGCAATGAATATTTTAAATTTAAGATGGAATGCAATTTTAGAGTCTTAGGCCAATCAGGTCTTAGACCTGAGTAAATACCCTGCCCTTCATAGTAGTTTTTTTTTAAAGTATAGTTACATTGTATTCCTGCGAGCTTCGGAGAAAACCACAGAAAACACCGTGCGATAGGTTAGTGAACGCGAGTTGGTATCAAACCCAGCACTTCCCGTCAAACAACTTTGTGAACATAGCCATTCGGTGAATCGTTGGGCAGGTAAAAAACAAAATTCTTTAAAAATATATGTTTTGACGAAATAATATGTTGGAATTAAGGCAATTAACTACACGAGGCTTTTGTGACTCAGTTATGTGTCCTCAACACATAACCCAAGCAGTGAAAAGCGGAGGACTAAGGGATCCCAGCACATATTTACCTGAGTTTCAGAGAAAACCACGGAAAACTTCGAGCAGCTATTCGACTGCACAACCTAAAATCGAACCCAGCACTTCCAATCTACCAACTTCAAAAGTAGTATCACGCCACTCAGAAATGTGTGAAGACTGATATATTATAAGGTGAAAAATAAATTATTATTTTATAAATATTAATATTTATAAATTAATTAATCATATATATTATTTTTAAATAATTAGTTATCTTTATAACTTAATTTTATAAAAACTAAATCATATGTTATATATATATATATATATATATAAACTACTTTGTATAGCTAAATGTAATAATGACAAATCATAATCATAAAATGCATTGATACTATTAAGAAATTTAAATAATGTATAGAATCATCCGCAATTGAGAAATAAAATAACAATAGGAAAATAACAATAATATTAAATAAAATAATTTTTTTCTTCTACTTATTTATAAATTTCTTATAAATTAAAATTTAAATTTATGATTAAAAAAAGAAGAAAAAAAATATGTGCAACGAAAATTTATTATATACGATACATTTCTTTTCAATCTACATTTTTCTTTATTATAGATATCGTTTCCCTCCCTAGTCCTTTTAAATGTCCCTGTGTCCCTTTAATTCGTTATGATCTTGACGAAAGCCTATAAAAATTGGCTCTTTCAAAATAACAAGTGTCCTATGCCGCTTGTAAAAATTTTATGCTGTTAAGAAAACCCTATATATTCAAATTCATTTTTCGCCGATTTTCTCAAAAATCATTCTTTTCGTTAAAAAAATAAAATAAATGAGCATTTTTTCCCATTGAAAAGCATTACGGAATGGGAATGATCGGACATCAGCCGAGAGTGGCGCCATCGTTTACTCAAATAATTGGATAACACACATTTTACGCTAGTTTTCTCTCCAGTTATTTCTTACTCCGCGAATGTATTTTTTTAGACAGGGATTATTGCTAGTACTCGGATACTTTTGCTGCGGAGTGTACGATCCGACTTGTGATCTATGATAGCTGCGATTCTTACAATAGTATGCCTCTCTAAATATATGTATATGTATTTTTTCAGAAAATCTTTTGAAACATTCATTTTAATTAAAATATTTTAAGAAAAATAAAAACTAAAGTATTGGTCTATAAATGGAAAAGAAATCCAATAAAAAAATGATCGGCATACTCCTGATATTCAGATATTTTTTTCATTAAAATAACATTACAGTTAAATTCACGGATTAAGAGTTTAGGATATAATACGAATGTTACGGAAAAGTAGTAATTTTCATCTTACAGATAGAGGGCGAGCAGATCTTGACAATCTACTAATCAGCGCGTTTGTTTAAATTTGTAGCGGTTCATTGGTCGTTCTCGGAAATCGGATGATGACAGAAGCCGAAGGGGCGGGCTTTCACTTTCTTCCGATAAGTTTCAAAGATACTACACCAGGCGGCGATCGGATCGTTTTCCTCCACTCGGCTGAATTAATGTGGAGTAGAAAGCTCTGGTTTCCGCGCTGGCTGCCCTATCTTGTTTTTCATCCTATAGTCTTAATCCGTGGTTAAATTAACAAGGTAAAAATCAATAAATAAAAAATATGAGTGGATGAATGGATGGTTGGGTTTTACGTCGCACTAGAGTTGCGCAGATGGACAACTGGCGACGGTCTGGGCCACACACCTAGATGTGGTCCGGAGACATGCCATCACAATTTTGATTCTCCACGAAAGGGATGACTCTCCCGCTTCGGTGACCCCCAGAGGTATAATTTTTAAGTCTATCAACGGATTTTGAGAAATTTTACTCCAAGCAAGTTTTCAATAAAAATCTAATCTTACAAAAAAAAAAAAAAAAAAAGAACAGATATTTTCTTTCATTTTTCGTTTAATGCTTCAGCTAAATGTTTCCTTTTACAATAAATTGCTGTTTATTTTTCTGATTTTCATAATTTCATTTCAATTTGATTCTCAGTTAAAGAAAAAACCATGGAAAAAACAGAAGTAGAAACACTTATGGTTTATTCTGAAAATTTCTAGCTGCTGCGTGGTAAGAGAGAAAAATCACTACTCTCTTGCTTGTAAAATTCAAAGACTGGGGGGCGGGTTCAGGCTCTCGACCGATCCAGGATCGATGCAATTGGTCGTGGAACAATGTGTCCAGTCTCATTGACCGGTCTGAAAGTCGTCCAGTGTAATGTGTTCCATGGACCGGTCGTTGATCAAATCGCCCAAGAATTTTTTTCCGAGTCATTTGCACTGAGCTGAAGAACAACTGAGGAAATGCTTCACCGGATTTTGTGTGCCGTTTTGGGAAGGTTTGTCTTTTGAGCGTTGCACGGCAGAGAGCATTTGATGTCTTTATATTTCAATGTAAAATTGTGTAAAGGTTGTCTCTTCGAACAACCATATACTAAACATGATATTACAATTTTAAATTTTAATTCTTTAAAGAGTATAATACTAATAGACAACCCGACAAATGTTACTTGCCGTGCAAGGTACGGCAAATGATTGCAGAAAAACTGGCACGCACGAATACTGTGTAAAGGTATTGGAAGCATTTGCTCCAGTTCTTTTTCAGCTCAGTGGTCATTTGATCCATTTACAGATCCATTGCTGTGATTGGCCATTGGTTACTGCTCTGGTTCCGCCATCTATCGATCCTTACAAACGCGAATATGCATACAAGCCTTTTTTATTGATAAATAACTGTATAATTGTTTTAGAATTGTAAACATATTCATGCAATGGATTAAAATATAATGCACGTTAAGATTCATCGAATATTATTTAAATTTAATAAAATAAAATTTTTAAATGCTTTAAAATTTTTTAATTTTGAGTTTAACAAAATATTTCAAATTTGTTTTGTGCTGCTTTGTTAATTTATCGATGAGTAAATTTTTATAAAACCTTTTTATGTTTGAATACTAAATATTTGCATTAAATTTTAGCATTCAAACATAAAAGTAATTAACAATATTCAAAAATCAATATTTAATTTGTATTAAAAAAAAATCATAAATATATCAAACATTTAAAATATTATAGATTGAAATCATAATTAATTGAATTTACAAACCAATCAATGAAGTGAGAATTTTAAAAACCGTGATTTTTTTTTTTTTTTTTTTTTTTTTTTTTTTTTTTGTAATCATTGATTTAAATCAAAATTTAAATTTTATAATTCTTTGGCAATGTGTAAAAGTTTCATATTTCTTGCCTTAGATCATAATAATGAAACTTGAGCGTACTTCTTATTTAAATCAAATGTTTGAATGCTAAATTGTTGCTTTAAATTTCAGCATTATAACTTAAAAATATTTAACAAAAATTAGCTTGGTAATAAATCCATAAAATGTTACTTAAAATTGTTTACAATATATCGTTAAAATACAATAATGAATAATCGAGGGAAATAATTAAAAAGAAAAATAATAATAGCTGGAAAATTTTCTAAATTTAAAATTTTATTGTTACTATTTTTTTTTTAAATAATTTATAATTTTCGAAAAAGAATTATATAAATAATATAATTGTATCTCAGTGCAAATGTACTCAACTATGCAGAATATAAAAAGAAATAGATATGCATCTATCTCTTTTTTATTCATAGTTAAATTACATTTTTAATTAATGAATTAAATTTTTCTTTAACTAATTTAATTCTGTAATATTTTAGAGCTAATTTTAAACTAAGCCTACAGATGGCAGCACTGATTTTGATCCAATAGAGGTTTCGGAGTTCAGCCTCTGCTTTCGACCGGTCGTGGATCAAATGTCTCAGGGCCCAGTTAGATCGGTCGAAGTGTTCCAGAGGCTGGACTCACCCTTAGAATATAGAGATGGGGTCAACCTTAAAATTGGGTATACAATGTGAAGCTGGTTATCGCTCAGAATAAAATACCAAATGTAGCCCACACCAACGCTCTGTGCGTAGACAAAACAAGAACTCATCAATACATGCTGGCTCATTAGGCATATTATTTCCCACTCAGCGATTGTTGCCCACGTGGTCTGGATTTCAAGTGCTATCAAATTACATAAAATGGGGCTCGTGCAGCCGAAAATTGCTCAAAGATTACGAGAACTGGTTTTAGAATGTTTAGATTTCCAACAGATGAAGAAAGCCGAAAGAAATGGGCCATTAATTGTCGAAGAGAAAATTGTACACCTTATCGAATTCAAACTTTAAGAATAACTATATGTGATATCTATATACTAAATATTAAATAAATTAGTATTCAACAAATTGATTCTACAAATCTTCATCTAATCAAGAATTTCTTAATAAAAACAGATAGAATCGTTTATGTTTCAATTCAATATAAAAAGGTAAGAAAAACTTGCCTTCCTTCATCTATATTTTTCGAGGGTTGAAACGTTCGTTCTTAATTCAGTAAATAGTGGAGACTTTCACTAATTATGCAGTCATTTCCTTTAAATAAACACATTTTATCTGGAGAAATACACAATTACAAATTATTAACGACATAATACTGATAAAATTACATACATACCTAACGCGCGCTAACAATACACAATATTTACATTTTGAACTTAGAACAGTCTTTTTGCTATCGACCGCAAAATTCTTTACGTGCGCGCAGGCGCAGACGATCAGATTACAAAAAGTAGAAGTGGAAGTAGCGATTTTCGCAACACACTCCCACCTTTGAGTTTCGAGGATTTTTAGAGAAACTCAAACTTCACTTTTGGCTTTAACAAGCGTGTATATTTGGATCGTTTTCCAAGTGGAACAGTCTCTATAGGAATGTCCTTTACAGAACTTTTGTCAATTGGCTCAGTACCAATACAACACAGAATGTTTCAGTTATGTTGCAAAAATCTTTCAAAAACGTAACACATTGAAGTATGCTCTCTGATACCTTTCTGAAACATTCGCCCTTTTTGATTTTCTATCTGTTACACTGTAAAAAAATAACTATTACCAGCTGCAAGAAACTGTCTGTGATTGGAGAAAATAATTATTTTCTCCAATCACAGAGAGTTTCTTGCAGCTGGTAATAGTTATTTTTTTTTACAGTGTAAGTGATTGTAATGTTTATGTTACGTATCTGTTTCTTTGTTACGATGGCGGACATTTCTCCGTTTTTCAAACTAATCGGAAAGCAATCTGAAAGTTTTTAAACGTTTCTGAAGTATTTATAATGTTTCAATGTTATATGATTGTTACGTTTCTGGAACATTTTGTGTGTTAGGGTTGGTTCAGTCACTGGAACATACTCAGTTGGAGGAGTCACTGGAACAGATTCATCTGGAACAGTCACTGGAACAGAGTTCTTTCCAGGAGGTTGGTTATTCGACTTAGAAATTTGTGATGAATAGGGTAAATCAGCACAACTTTTAGGAGTTACTTCTAGAGGAATTAATCTAAGCACTGCACGGTAAAATTCACTACCTTTCATTTTCACTTTTTCAAACAAAAAGTAATCTTGAATGCCGTTTACGTGAACATTCTTAGTATGTTGTTAATCAAGAAATTTCTAAATCTTCTATTGTGATGGGAATTTTATCATAGTTTTAATTTTAAGAGTGCCAAAATTATCTTTCATGCCAAACACGTTTCCGAACTGGATTTTTTAGAAAATTTAACTATTTACCTTAATTGTGATAAAATTGTCAATGAAAAATCTGATTCCACTTTGCTGTCTACAGCCTGGAAATTTTTTTTAAATTCAATTAAATAATTTCCTTCATTATGTTTATAACATAATAATAGTTATAATTAAATAATTCTAATTAAATAAATTAAAAAAATAATAATATTAATAAATTTTATTAAATTTACTTATTAGTATAATATTAATTAAAAAATTAATTAATTAATTAATTATAAAATAAATAAAATAAATAAATAATTAAAAAAAATAATTGTTTATTCCTTCCCTCCCTCCTTTTGTTTTTGTGTGTGCATGTGTGTTCCTCTCTGATTGGTCCTGCATGATGCTTCCTATTGGTTGTTTGTGTTGCTCCTCCCCCTCTGGATTTTGCCCTGCTTTCAGTCTTGTTTTTGCCTCCAAGGCAGTAGCACGTGTTTTTTTGCACCTGATGAAGGAAGGCTACGTCCTTTGAAGCCGGTTGTGCTGGTTTAAAATTTATGGTGTGTGAAGAAATCTTATTGTCTATTTATCGTTTGTACACCAGTTTTGCATTTAGTTTTGGTTGATTAACAATGCCCTCAGTATCACAGATAACAGCTCTAACAGTACAAAATGTTCCAGAAAAACAACAATCATATAACATTGAAATAATCTAAACATTTCAGAAATGTTTATAAACGTTCAGATTGATTTCCGATTAGTTTAAAAAACGTAGAAATGTTCGCGATCGTAACAAAAAATCAGATACGTAACAGAAACGTTACAATCACTTAAGATAGAAAATCAAAAAGGACGAATGTTTCAGAAAGATATCAGAGAGAATACTTAACTGTGTTACGTTTTTGAAAGATTGTAAGCTTTTTGCAACATATCTGAAACATTCTGTGCTGTATGGGAGTGTTCATTTCTTCTAAATTCAACGAACTTCTTCCTAAGACTTTTTGAAGAATTCCCTTGATTATACCAATCAAACGTTCCCACCATCCACCCCACCACGGTGCAGATGGAGGGTAGAACTTCCAAATGATCTTCTGAGCTTCACTGTATCGAGAAATGGTATCCCAATTGATTTCCTTAAGTAAATTTTCCGCACCAACGAAATTCGATACATTATCATAGTAAATTATAGTGGGTCTTCCTCTTCGAGCTATGAATCTTTGGAGAGCCTGTAGAAAAGTTTCAGTCGACATGGATGTAGCTATCTCTAAATGCAAGGCTCTGTAGATGGCACAAGTGAAGATGACTATCCAGACTTTCTGACCTCCTCGAAGAATTAGAGGACCAGCATAATCAATTCCTATGACCTCAAACACTGATACTTCCTTTATTCTACCAACTGGGAGAGTTGCTTCTATGATGGGCTTTGGTCTAACATCATATCCTTTGCAGCGTACACAATTTTTAATAACCTTTCTTACGGTCTTCGGATACTTTAAAATCCAAAAATCTTCTCTTAAGTTTTTCATGAGGTTCTGGACACCAACATGATTCAAATTTAAATGTCTGGTTCGGATAAGTTTTTCTACCACTGGATGATTGGATGGCAATATTATCGGATATCGGAAACTTTATGTATTTTCTCTCCTGATGATTCTAAGTCAGGAAGGGCATTAGATCTTAGCCATTCTTGTCTTGGCTTCCTCAATCATTGCACACCTTCCCACCACTTGGATTTATTCAATGTTACAACACTGCAGCCGCGAGATGGTAAATCTGCTGCATTGAAAGACCCTGGTACGTGGTGCCAATTTTCAGGCTCTGTCAGAGATTTAATTTCTTTAACTCTGTTAAAAACGAAAGACGCCCAGTTTTTACTTCCTTTTATCTGTGTTAAGAAATACAGTACAGCCTATAGTAATTGGATGCTGGCAAACCCTGGTAAACCAATCACTATATATGACGTTGCTGAAAATGTTGGCATGTCCTATCCGTCGACCTTTACTCCTGTAAACATTCTATCAGGCTTTCGTGTATCCGGCATATGGCCAATGAATCAAAACACATTCACTGAGGATGAATATTTAAGTTCAAATGTGACTGAAAGACAAGATCCCTCCATAAAAAAAAAAAAAAAAAAAAAAAAGATTTTCCAGGAGGAAAGTGAACCAACAATGATAGAACTGGATGTCTCTGTTTCTTGTCCTGTTGAAATTTCGAAACCTTCAACATCTAACATCTTTTCGTGTGTCATGCTTTACCAGGTACGAACCTAAGCAAAACCTTTACCTAAAGCAAGCAAAACCTCCCACATCAAAGAAAAGATGTGAACGAAAACCAGAGAGATCTAGAAATCCAAGAGACACTCCAGAAAAAAAAAAAAAAAAAAAAAAAAAAAAAAAAAATTGAAGAAAAGAAAAAAAAAAAAGAAAAAAAAGGAAAAAAAAAACGTTCTGTTAGAATATCCCAAAGAAAGAACAAAGTGAAAATTTTCAAGTTTCAAATTAAGGCAACAACATGATAACTATTATATGACAAATAAATATATTACTTGATATTGTTTCTTTTATAAAATACACGTTTATATGCTTATTTTCTATTCATTACAAAGTGAAATCTAAATTTGAGAGAATGGCCCTAGGTACAATGAGGTCTGGCCCCAGGTACAATGAGGGTGTTGTACCTAGGGCCACGAGTGAGGTTTTTTTTAAAAACCTTCTATTTGTCGGAATTTATTATTTTAGGTGTTTATATTAATACCAATTGGAAGTAATTAGTCCTAAAGACATGTACATATCAGTTTGATAATTTTAAACAGATCAAGGGCTCTATTTTTGGGCATTGAAAAAAAGCGGCCCTAGGTACACGGGTCTCCCCTATATGCTTAAATTTACAAATATAGTGTCAAGTTAATATTGACTATGATTAGAAATAAAAAATGATCAAAACATAATCATTTTTCAATTTATAAGCGCAATGTATAAACGAAAATTTATCACAATAATGACTGTATAAGTAAAAGTTCTTTCTTTTTCCGCATGAAAAATAATTCAATTAAAAGCAGCAGACGATCAGCATTTGGAGGCGCTTTATGCTTTAGCAGCGTTGGAAAAAAATATTAATTAAGAATTTATATAAAGCAAAAATAAATAAATAAATAAAGATAATATTTTTCTTCTAATTATTCATTTATTTAATTTAGAGAGAAAAAAAAAAACATTTTTTCGCCTGAAATAAAATGTTTTAATAATTTAATAGAAATACTGTTCATTTTTATGTACGATAAATAACAAAATTAAAAGCAGACGATCATTATTTGCTAACTAGTGGCTTTGACGTAAATTATTGATAAAAAAATTAACTGAAACTTTAGGAAAGCAAAAAAAAAAAAAAAAAAAAAAAAAAAAAAAAATGTGAAAATAAAATTTATTTTCTCTTAAACTCGTCATTTATATAAATTACAAAGAAAAATTAAAAATATTTTTTTTCAGTTGAAAAAAAAAAAAAATGTTTTAATAATTAAACATTTAAATATATTTTTTAATTAAATTTAATAATTATCTTCCTTAATTTTTTTTTATTTTATTAAAAAAAAAGTATGCATATAATATATCTGTATATGCATATTTGGGAAAGAAAAAAAAAGGTAAGTGTTCCGTCGGGACTCGAACGCAGGAACTACGTTTTTCATAAAAAGCATCTGTAAGGTTAAGGGTCATTTCTTGCCCCCTGGGGAGTTGTTGCAGCAAATTTGAACGCTATCCTATGTTTTCGACCACGCTCTTTAATTTAAGCTTGATTTGGTTCAAATCGGAATTTTACTCATTCATACTTCCCTTGTCAGTTAAATTATATTTTAAATAAATTACTCATTTTTAATATTAGTATATTCAGTTTTATTTTGATATAATATTCTAAACAGAAATGCTTTTTAATTATAACATTAACCACTTTTACTTAATTTTTCTCACCTTAAATCGCTTTCTGGGAATACTTACCTAGGAATAATCCTTGCCATTTTTAATCAAATTAGTTAAATCATTTATACTCCCACCATCCCACCTTCTTTAATCATATGATATTGTGTTGTAATGGAAATACAAATAACAGTCACTGTTATATTAAGAGCAGAAAAAGAGCAATTCATTTCATATTATTATGAGAATTGTAACTTTTTCCTTTAAGATTCCATGTATATTTCTTCATGCATTATCAAGCTGTAAAACACTTTTTATTTATATTCAACTGGTAAGTTCACCTATAATTCACCTATAATATTCTCCGGTTTGTTTTGGAAAACTGGGGCTTAAATAAATAAATAAGTAATAATAAATAAGTAAGAAACACACACAAGTCTTTCGGTACAAAACTCCATTATGCACTTTTAACATCGTCCGTTATGGAAAAGGGTTGATACTGAGTCTTAAAAACTATAACGTAAATATTAATTACAAATTTGAAAAATCGTGAGATAAAGGGGCCATGCCCCCCCCCCCTAGAAAAATATTCTAGTTACGCTAATGACAATGCCATATTTGTAGCAGTCTATCCAGTGGTGTATTTAGAGGAGAGGGCTGCTGTGCTGCAGCCTCTCCCAAAATTTTGTAGAAAGTTTTAAAATATAAAGAGTAATATGCATAATTTCTGGACACTATGAAACATTATCGAACTTAACTCAGCTCTCCCCCATATAAAATGATTAGACACGCCACTGTGACTATCGTTATCTCATCCCCTATTTAATAGTCTGTCAGTTTGCATACAGCCTTTTAAAGATATAAACTACAACCACAAAGAATTTTAATTTGTGTATTTCATTTATTTATTTATTTTTAAATCTCATGCCTCTTTAATGCGTTTTGTCAGCATTTTCTCATTTTCTCTTTTCTCCCCTGCGAATAAGTCTGACCGTATTTAGTCGGTATTAGCGGATTTTTTTTTTTTTCTTTTTAATACCAAAATATATACGTAGGTTTTTTTTTTTTTTTTAGATAATTTGGAATGGAAGGCTGATTTTGAATTTTCTAAATTAATTAGAAAGAATTTTCTAAATATATACGTAGCATTTTAAAATATGCATTTAAATTAAAAAGATAAATACAGTTTAAAGACGAAAAGAAATATATAGACACAACATAATTTCATCATTAAAAAAAAAAAAAAAAAAAAAATAAAATAAAATAAAGGTAAGAAATTAATTTGTTAAAGTTAGAAAAAAAGTTATCTGCAGACAACAAGCCTAAATTCATTTTTTCATTAAAAATATCTATAAGTTTTTATTATTTATTTTCAGATGAAAAATTTCTTTATGCCAATAGCAATATTGACATTTAGTTTATTTTTTAATGCAGTTGATCACATTTTAATTTTCCTGTGGAAAATGATGTCATAAGACTGAAAGAACAACTATTTGAGAAACTTTTTGTAAGATGGCAAATAAAGTACCTGTATTAATCCGACATTTTAAATTGGTAACTTCGTTTGATAGAAATTTCTAACTGGCTGAAATATCTACCTTGGAGTATTAGGCACACCGCCACATTGATACCTTTCATGACACAGATAGTGATGTACGGTGGAAAATTTTTCGCTATATTTTTCATTTAATTTTTCGAAGCCAAAAAAGCAATTTTTTAGAAAATTTCTTACATGACGTACAGTCGAACCTTGTTAACGTGAATTACTTTTAACATGAACTGTGTTCACACTCCCCGTCAAAAGGAAAATTAGTTTCTGAGATACTGATAGCATAAACTACTAATAACATGAACATACTTTTTATCACCCTTGAGATTTACTTTAACGAGGTTCGACTGTATTTAAATTTTTCTTTTATTAGTCACAGTACACTTATTAGTTTCAGTAATGTTAGTTATATAGTGCAAAAAACAAAAGTTTCTATTAAAGATATTTAGAAAGCTACAAGACAAGATTGAGCAAGATGCTCGAAGAGAACGTATTTATTACTAGCCGCCTTTGGTTACCAGCTGGTTCACGATCTTGAAAAATCCGACTTTACAAAACTCCCGCTCGTTGGTGCCTTTTTCCAGTTTCAAATAGCTTTATTGAAAAATTTAACCACAGTAAATTCCCGCTCAGTAGAAGCCCTCTTCCCATTTGAATATCTGAAATAGCCTGTTCGCTCACTGTGTTATGATCTTTAAAAATTCTGACTTTAGCAAAGTTCTGCTCGGTGATGCCGAGGCGCCTTATCCCCGTTTTAGAACTTACCAACAGCTTACTCGCTCATAGCGCAAATAACTTTGAAAATTTTAACCGTAGCAAATTTCTGCTCTGTGGTGACTAAGGCGCCGCTTTACGCTTCATGATTTGAAACAGCCTGCTCGCTTACCATGTAAAGGACATTTGAAAATTCTGATTGTGGTAAATCCGCAACCCGGTGCAGCCTACGGTCTCTCATTCTTCTCTCTATAAATAATTTACTCATAATCAAATTGGATATATTGAATTACTAAAATATCAAAGCGCCCTCTCGCAACAGATATTTGCACTATGTACTTTTCAATTTAAATTTAAATGACATTTAAAATGATATTTTACCTATGAAATTATGTTAATTAGAAGCTGAGATAAAAAAGTAAGAATAGAACTGTTATAAAAGTATGAATGACTTTGATTTTACAGATACAGTATCAAATCACAAATTTTTTAATTCATGTTTAAATGTGTATATATAACAGCCGAAGAGTGGCGCTGCTATGCTCTAAAACTACATCTCAAAATCTAATTCGCACAACTACACCATATTTTAATTACTTGGATTTAAATGTATGTGCATATCGGCCAAAAGGTGGCCCTGCTGTGCTATAATTTGTCTTATTTTTGAAAAAGCTATATCTCAAGATTTAATGCAGATTCGTCGGGTTTATGTTTGTGTTTATATCGGCCAGAATAGTGGCGCTACTGTGCTATGATTTTCCCTGCTTCCTAAACAGCTATATCTCAAAATCTAATGCGCACAACTACACCATATTTTCCGTATTCGGGTTTAAATTTGTGTGTACATCTGCGGAAAGGTGGCGCTATTATGTTGTAATTTTCCTTGTTTATGAAAAAGCTACGTTTCAAAATCTTATGTACACAATTGCACCATTTTTAATTTGTATGTATATTGAGTGAAAGGTCTTTTTTTTTTATTAATCATGTTAAAAAATTTAAATACATAAATCCTCAGTATAGGCAAGTTAAAATGTATATCTATAAAAACATCATCAGCAACTGGTGTTGCATCTATTTCAGTTGGCGGCTACTATCTTATCTACCCTATATAAGTAACTACCCCAAATTTGTAACGATCGGACTAATATTTCTAATTTATTTTCCACTTTTTCTGCTTTTAACTCGATTAAAATATCTATTTTCATGCAATCGCGGTGAATTTATAGTCATTGAAATCGCTTTTTGATTAGACATAGGTCGACATTTTAATTAATATCTCCGCAACTAATTAAAGTTTTTTAATTTTGTTTTCAGCAGCCCCTCGGGAAGGCTCCTGAGCATCCGTGTGTCAATTTTTGTACTTCTGCGTTCAATAAGGGCTTAACATATAGAAGAACAGACAGACAGACAAACCTTTCCTTTTATTATTATAGACTAGCCGCCTTCAGCAACCAGCTGGTTCGCGATCTTTGAAAAATCCGACTTTAAGAAAATCTCGCTAGGTTGTGCCTGTGGCGTCTTTTTCCCGTTTCAGGTCCTACAGCAGCTTATTGACATATAGTGCAAATACCTTTATTGAAAAACTTAGCCGTAGTAAATTCTCGCTGGGTAGGTGCCTCTTCCAGTTTCAACATCTGAAACAGCCTGTCCGCTCACCGTGTTATGATTTTTGAAAATTCTGACTTTAGCAAAGTCCCGCTTGGTGGCGACTGTGGCGCCTTATCCCCGCTTTAGAACTTTATGGAACCTCAGGAAGGCTCTTCATCATCCGTATGTCAATTTTTGTATTTCTACGTTTAGTAGTCCCATCATTAAAAATCTCATAGTGGGTGTTCCATTTAAATAACAATTTTTAAATAACAATAATGGAAAAAAATAAAAATAAATCCTCTCAAACTTCCAGATAAATTGCATTGAATAGAGGATTACATCCATTATCAATACTACCAACTATTAAAATAAATGATTTTGTGTTTGCAAGTTATATTTAAAAATAGAACAAATCAAAAAGAGTAAAAATGAATAAAAACCAAAAGAATTTTAATAAAATTAACCCTTACATGGTGCGAGTCATACCGTGCATGATTTCTCTACCACTACACTTCGATTCCATGTGGTAGAGATGGAAGATTCCAATCTTCCATGTTATTCTATCGAGAAATTTGTTATGGAAATTATTCATTATTATTATTATTTATTTATTTTTAATTCTATATTTACTTTCAGATAATTTGCAATTGTTAAATTTGTTCTTGTTTTTCAAAAACTTTTTTTTTTTTTATGTTTTCTTTTGAAGTAATAAATGGCAGAAAAGCACTTTGTTCATTTTTTCCCCACATTTTTTACTTCCGAATGAAATATTAAAAATTCAATAAAATTTAGTAATTCTAGATTTTTCGATAACGAAAAAAAAAAAAAATCATTAATTTTTATACCAATTTTCTCTATGTAGTAAAATGGAATTCAATTGTTTACAATGATATGCGGAGAATCTCTGAGAGCTAGAGAATATACCACCGGCGTAGATAGGAGGGGGGTTTGGGGGACCCCCCTTCTCCCGAATTATAGCTGTACAACACATATTTCTTTAAACACATGAAAAAACATTTTGAATTTTTTTATGCTTCAGGTAATAGCATAAAAAATTATTTGTCTCTTGAGATATTTCTGAAACATCTCCGATTTTTACAATTCTTCAGAGTCACTGAAGAAAGCATGTGGAACTCTTAGTGCCGAAACAGCTATATAAACTAAAACCAAATAACTGTGCTTGGTGAGGTCCCCGCTTACAAAAATGCACTCTCTGTAGACTGAAAATAACGAATTAAAAAAAAACGAAAACACTCTGGTTTGATCTTCAGTAAGTGTTATTGGTCTGTCTCAATAGTCAGGTCTCAGGTGTGTGTGTGGGGGGGGGGGGGGGGGGAGGTTTTTTTTTTTCTCCTTATTTTGAGTTTTAAGGTTGGTAATATTACTACCGATTGAAAAGTAAATTGAATCTTTTTGAAACGACTGTTTAGTTGAATGATAATACCGCGATGACGCTAAATTATGTTGCTAGTTTATTTAAAAAGAAAACAATGGGTCGATGGCTAGCAAATAAAACATAAACTATCCTCAGTTATAAAGGACAGTGACTCTCGCAATGTCGGTAGCAACAATCTTCAACCTATTATGGTTGCTACAAGTAAGCAAATATTATTTAATTTTTTATCTTTTTTCCTGTATTTTTTTTTTTTTTTTTTTTTACAAGTATAATAAACAGGTGTTGGATTCACGAAGATATTCGAACTCCAGTTTTTGACAGATTTGCATGTTTTAAGATATCCTGAACACGATTTAACTGTTTTTTAGAAATGTCTGTGTGTATATAAAAAATTTCTTGAACGCTGTATCTCACGAACCAAAGAACGAAATTTAATCAAACTTGGTACTTAGTTGCACCCTTACCTAATCTGGTGCTAATAACATTTGGGGGACTATCGCTCAACAGGAGGCACTATGATTTTATTTTCTTATAATTTTTAATATGGCAGTATAGGACAAAATTTCGTATAAGTGTACATAATAATGAAGGTCATTTTTAAGGAATTATTACTACTATTATCACTAATTAGTTTTATAAACTAGGAACGTTGGTGCATGTAGGAGTATCGTTTTCCCCTTGGGATGGGGGCATTATCCCCCCCCAGGGGGTCGTAAATTTTTAATATCTGCAATAACTTTAAAAGAAATGGTTGAACTGTAGATCTATGATAATTTAAAACAAAATTAGCGATTATTTTCATTTTTAATGGCGACAAAATAATCTCATTTCTTCCAATGTCGGCAAAATTGACTTTCATTCGGAATTTAGTGTTATACTTCTCTGAGATAAATAACGTCTGCATTCATCATGGAAAATACTTTTAATAACTAATAATTTAATAAATAATTGGTGCTGCTTGAACTTTTATAAGGTAAAAAAAACAGAAAGTCCTGCGTGGCCACAACATACTAATCCTTTATATATATATATATATATAATATATGCATACATTAAAACTTGCATAATGCAGAAAGAGTATAAAACAGAAATGTAATGCATACAAACTTTGTAAGCGACGCTATAAATAACTAAAACTCGCAACAGTTGTTTCAAGATAAAGTAATTGAACATAGCTATTCATCAGGAGGAGTAAAGTAGGTGTACGAATGCAGTATGAAAGTAGCAACCCACATGAGTTTTTTAAAATTATAATGTTGTTTAATATTTATAAATATATGAAATTCGATTCTTCATATCTATTATTTTATTTATTCATTAGATGATATATTATTTAGATTTTTCTTATTATTATTTAAGATTCTTAAAATGTTGACCAAATTTCTCTGTCAAAAAATTTTCAATGTTTGTATTATTCTTTTCTTGATTTAGGCAGTAATCTCCTATCCTTAAGCTTTAAATCTAAATAATGAAACCCAAACTATCTCTGTAAAGCGGTATTTCTTTAAAAACTAGTATATTGTGGCTATCACAAAACTTTCTCCTATATCTTTTTGTATAAGAGCGCCACTCATCACTTACTAACTTTTGACAAGCATTAAAGTTTGACAACAGCTTTTCACAATAACTATTTTAAGTATGCAGATTTATGCAATTTTAATTAACAGACACTATGATGTACTTATGTGGAAAATCATATAAGGTCAGTAATAGCAGTGCCTTCTATTGGCTGATATGTACCCAAATTAAGTCAGGATCATTTTCACAATGGTTATCACGAGCGTAATTTGCAGGTCATCAGTGCCACCTGTCGTCCGATATACACTCGAATACAACAAGCAAACTGTTTCATAATGGGTTTCCTATACTCAAAATTTTGTGCAATTATATGCAATAAAGTCTGAGATATAGCCTTCCCGTTAGCGGGGAAAATTGCAGTACAACAACGCCATCTATCAGCAGATTTGCACCCAAATCCATCTAGTATAGTGTTTCATAAAGACCCTCTCACATTCTGAGTTTTATTCGTTTATACACAATAGAACATGAGATATATCCCTTAAATGGAAGAAATCGCAGTATAGCAGCACCACCTGTTGGGAGATCTGCACCAAAAGTTAATAGGCACTAATTTATGTCAATTTTCAACTACATATGAATTTAAATGAAATTCTGTGCCCTAGTTCCTGATATACAGTTACCATAAAATTTTTGTAGTACACACACACACAGACACACATTTCCTAAATGCGATTAAATTGTGTTCTGGACCTCTAAAAACGTGTAAATTCATCGAAAACCGGAAGTCCAAAATTTTTACGAATCCAATACTTTCTTTTATTGAATATACAAGAAATTAGAAATAATTGTATATTGTATATATCAAACAGTTTCACAAAAGAGAGATAACCCCCCCCCCCGAAATTGTGGTCTAGCTACGCCAGAGGAACATTCACAGGCACCTTGTTTAAATAGATTATTCAACAATCATACATGCAAAACAGTCATTAAAAATTATATAATTTTCTTGTTTTATACATATTTAAAATCTATTAAATCATAATTTCAATGTTTGTTTATTTCTTCTTTAACTAAATAATTATTCTTACTTTTCTTTGAATAGTTTTGTTTACTTGTAGCTTTTAATGTATTGGTTTTATTGTATAAAACATTCGTAATTTAGAGACTGAAAATTTTCCATTTCAAAATTTTCATGAAAACCCACATCCCTAGACACAGAGAATACTGCTCTCTGTAAGGAGATGCGATCACAGACAAAAAAATTTGACGCCAGCAACAGTAATTTTTTTTTCTTTAAATATACAGAGAAATGATAAATTATATGGTAAATTTATAATAATTATTGTTTATAATATTTCTTTTTGTATACATATCAATGTTTGCTGAAATATGGAGTTTCATTTATATCGAGCTAGAGGTATCCATTTTTTTTTTTTTTTTTTTTTTTTTTTTTGCATGCATGCATGCAAAGCATATATACCTTACATATTGCTACAATACAGAATTTTGTATATTTATATTGTGTTATTGTATGTTTTAACTTGATACTTTTAATAATTCATTAATGTTAACAATTAATTTTGTGTAAAATTTATTATTTCAGCAGTCAGCAATACTAATGTATGCATACATTACATGTACATAGAAAAAAATCAACACTGGTAACGCCTACATCAATGTGCATGAATTTAAAAAAAATGCACGAAATTCCATATTGCAGCAATCACTAATATACATGCATGCACATTTTGTGTACATGAAAAAAAAATCACTGGATACCTATTTCCTACCACGATGTGCATGAATCTAAAAAATGCACGAAGATATGGTACTTGTGTAATTACAAATAATTAATATAAATATTATTAAAAAGTATTATAAACAATAATTATAAGTTGACTGTCTTATTTATACTAATATAAAATTTGAGAATTATTTATTGGCATACGGATAATACGTAAAACGTAAACTTGTAACTTTAAAAAATAGCATATTCACATTTATTTATTTATTTATTTATTTATTTTTTTTTTGTTATTAATTAATCCGAAATACTATGATTATCCATGCCTAAACTGTAATCTGAACCTGGCTCCTGTCTTATGATGGTCAGAGCACTAACCAGATACACATGGCATAAGGGAAAAGAAACGTATTTAAAAAAAGAAATGCTTTACTATGAACTGATGCACAATGAAAGCTGACTGGTTTTTGTTTTAACATTTTTCCCCTTTTGAAATTTTTTTTTTATTTTTTAGAAACAAGCACATAATTTAACTTCAAGTAAAAATGATGAATGTAACATAATAACTTGAAGAAAAATAATAGAATTTCTAAAAAATAATTTGTTTCGCTTAAAAGAATAAAATATTTGTCTTGTAAAATACCTAATGTTTTCCTACCACGAATTATATATAGAGAAAAAGTAAAAGCATTTTAGGTGTTATAAGATTTCGCTTACATTAAGAAGAATATGTAAACGAATGTTAAACTCATCAAATGAAAATTTTACCTTTTCTCCAGTCATTCTACTTTCTATATTTAATTTATATATTCAATTGTACACCCGTACATACATTTAAGTTTTTATATATTTGAATTATAAAATAAAACTTAACATTTCTCAAAAAAGTTTGTTATTATACTTAAAAAAAAAAAAAAAAAAGATAAAACTTGAGCACCATATTTCAAATATAAAAACACTGAAAGGTTTGCCATATGCATAAGACATGTTAATTTTTCTTTATACCCTTATAACTTTATTTCTCTATGACACATATAATGTACACACATATATATATACAGTTGATCGCACAATAGTTATCTTCTTTATTGAGAGTTTCATTTAGAGAGTTAAAAGAATTAAATTTTTTATATTAATTCTTAATTACCTTGCATGACAATCTAAATAATTTAAAAGCATCTGTTTAGATCCAGTTATGTAATAAAGAAATAGTTTATAATTTCAATAGGTATTAAGAAAGAAATAACAAAGCAATGGAATCAGATGAGGACTTTGAATATTAATATAAAAAATAGCTTATAGTAGATCAACGAATAAGAAATGTAACGATATACAGCTTCTTTCAATTGTGAAATTAATAGTTAATAAAAACCTATTGAATGTTTTGGCATACTTTAATAGTATTGCTGTATGTTCGTTTATTTTAGAGTTGCAGTCAAAGCGACAATCTATTTTGATTTTATTTTCACAAATTTTGGAGTACATCTAACAGAAACAACAAGACATCTAAGGATGAATTTAAATCTCTATTTCCCGGAATCCCACAAACTTCACCATCACAAAATTTGGGCATTTCATCGAAAATAATACGGAAAATATATGAAAACAGTACGTAAACACAGAGTTCGTGTGGGTTGCGTGTCCTACAGCGTTAACAAGAACAGGAAATAACTGTTTGTGACGTCAACTTGCTCAGCTCTATTTGGTGAAGTACAGTGGCTAGAATAAGATAGTGTGTCATTCGATGAGCGAAAAACGTGTAAGAAATCAAGTTTCCGATAGATGGCGCTACCTCCGATTGTGATGTATTGCTTCTGGTTTTCGGCTGAATATAAATACTAGCAACAAATTAACATTTTGCATCACAATTAATTTTTTATTCGTTTTTAAATTTAATAAATATTTCTACTAAGAATAAAATTAAGCTCTCAATTTCTCCACAATTAATAATAAAATAGCGTAAATAACTGAGAAATACTAATTAAGAAATTAATAAAAATCTGAAGTTTTTTCTCTTTCTCAGTACATATTTATTAAAATAAAAAGATATAACTATCATAAAAATAATAAATTATTATAAATTAAAAATATATACAATAGGTGCATTTAAAAAATACCAATTCTTAAAAATTTTCATTAAAAAATTATTATTTCTTTCAAATAGAAATATATCTAGAAATTAAACTTCATATTATTTAATGATGAAATATTTTTTATAACAGCACTCATAAAACCTTTTCGATATTTTTGTACAGATTAAAGATGTTTTAATTTTTTGTTTGAACACATAATCATACTGAAATAAAGGAAGCTTGCGAAAACTAATAAATTAAAGCCAATTGTAAAGTTTACAGGTTTTTCAATATAAAAGAAGAAGCATTAATTACATACTGCAGGAACACAGTCTGTATTACAGTACTATTCCAGCAACTTTTATTTTATTTCTTATTTAAAAGGAATTTTTAATGAATTGAACAATCATTCAGAAAATAAATAAAAATAAAATTAATATAACATCTGAACTGGAACATTTTCTAATGTATATAAAAAAGAATATATAATTTCAAATATGAGTCTGATAAAATGCATTCATATATATTAGTAAAAATATTCATATCATAACATATGTTTCAGAAAAATCATTAAACTAATATTTATATATATATGTATATTAAATAAAGAATTTAGAAACATCATATAGATGAATGATCTCTCAAAATTTATCCAAGAATGTTATATTTCATCTTCAAGACAATTTTTACTTATCAGTGAAATAAATGAGTTTGAACAGTTAAGATGTAAACTGCTTAGGTAAAAAAAAAATCCAAAATGGTTTGTCCCTGAGTTAGCACACTTAGTTTTTGAGATAATTCATCTCATTTAAAAGAGTGCATATCAAATTCAAAATTAAATACAAAATTTAATATCATGTGCAATATTTTTTTCAGTAGTATAATTTACTAAAACTTGTATTATGGCACTAAATAAATGTATAATTAATTAAACAGCAAAACACTTACTTTAAGATTAAAAGATGAACTAACTGAAATTGATTAAATTAATATCTTTTTACTTATAGTAAATTTATTGTGTACGCCGAATCTTAAGGCATTTAGCGTTTTCTCTTTTTGTTTGACGATCCCTATTGAGCTGTTTCACATAAAAATGTAATCTTGTTAAAACATAGAATTTTATGATTCTCTTTGTGAGATCATCTTTGTGCTTATCACATCCAATCATATATATTTTATCTCTGTTTAAAGTAGCCATCACATCTAAAAGGCTATCGCTAAGCAGTGTTTGCACACTAAAACATTCAGTAAATTTATTTTCTAATTCAAAAATTAAATTAAACAAGCATTTTGAAGGATATATTAACGTACCCCTATTATCATTTTTTTTTTTTTTTGGTGAATTCAGCACAGTTTGGAAGTTCAAGTTCACATGATCTTAACATTTTTTCACATTCAGTGCATTTTGTTTTCGACTCATATTTTCTGACAACATATCCAGAAATATAATAAATTAGTCTAGCATCACTGTGTTTAAGCAAAATGTTTAAAAAACCATCTTTAAATTCATTTAAGCAATTTTCAGCATTTTATAAATCCCCATTTTCTATAAATTAATGTGTACAATTAGCAATTAATGAATTATTTTCACCCTTTTTATTGACGATATTTTCTGATGAAAGTAATGAATTTATTACATTTGGGGCAATGTTCCCCCCACCTTTAGGTGCTCTGGCTAAATTATAAAAACTCAAACACTCAATAATGGTTAAAAACTCGCTTGGTGTTGGAGGATCATTGCATCCTTTGCATTGCCTAATTATACCGAATAAGTTCTCAAGTTTATCTTGGCTTAGTCTGCTTGTCAATAAATACGTATAATTTAAAGAAGATAAGTAATTTATAACAGATAAAGTACTTTTTAAAGTAACTTTAAAACCAATACTTGTTGTTTTACTCAGATATCCATTTTTATTTGGCTCACAATGTTTTTCCCATTCTGTTAAGAAATTTAAAAATTCCACGAGGAATTTCTGTTGCTGAGAATTTACCTGTAAGCCCTGCTTGCGGCATCGTGCAGTCATAATTTTTATCAATGAGTTTCTTAACAAAATTAGTTGTTGCTGACGGATTACCATATTCTTCAATTTTTTCTCTGTAAAATTCTAATCCTTTAATTACATCTTCACTAAATATTTCAAATGCTAAATTAACTTTCATTTTTTCAAAACTATTGGGAAAGAAATGAATTTTAGAAATCCGAGGCATGACTCTTAATGTCAATGGATTAGAATCTTCTTTCCAAGCACTTTTTATGTGCTCAAGAAGAATATGTGCTCTTCTGGTGTATAAAATTCTCCATACTTCAAAAGTGCATTTCTTAAACATTTTAGCAGATGAGGAAAATCAGATACAAAGTTGAGTGATCGAGTATCATCACATGGATGAATTACTTTGTACTGAACCTCACCTTGCTTTTTATCGCCTATTCCAAAAATTTTCCACATTGATCTATACTCCAAGGTGCTCAATCTCCTGTGACAACATCGACGAATAAACCACATTTTTGAATAAGAAGAATAACTTCTATGAGAATTTCAGCTAACATAGCTCCTTTCATGTTATTGTGAGTAGCAAATACGCCCACAATTTGAATCCAATCTCCTGTAAAGGGTTGGAATATTAGAACCAGTCCATGGTCACATAATTTATTTTTTATATTTTCATCAGAAAAAGACCCATAATCTACATAACTTTGAATAAGCCCATCAGATCTAACTTTTAAATTTTCGGAAAGTTTTATTTCATGAAATAGAAGAGAACCATGCTTTTGAAATGCGTCTAAATGACAAACTTTCTCTTTTAAAATTTGAAAACATTTTTTGTTGAAACCAAAGCCAGCTGAAAATGTGTTAATGGCTTTTTTAAGGCAAGTTTTCCCGGGTAAATTTAAAATTTTGTTTAAACGCATGTGTTCATATAATCTTGGGCTTTTCATTCGCATTAATATACATTCTAGTAACCATTCTTTATTATATTTCATACCTTTTGGACTTTTTCTTTGAGAAGTTTAAAGCATTCGTTAATTACTAATTGCTGCTTTGCAGTTAGTGCTTTTAATTTCGTTGATAAATTTGCTTCATTATCTATGGCTTTTTTAGATGCATACTTTAAGTTGCTTTTTAATTGTGACACTTTACCCTTTAATCGTTTAAAAGATGCAGTAGAAATTCTGGGAGATTTTTTCTTCACAAGTAATTTCTTTTTCGCTTTTTTCATTAGAACAGACTCTTTATATAATAAGTTTTTACGCTTGAATTTACAGGATAAACATCTGTTCTGTAACGAAACTGATAACTCAGTGCAATTTTTACTAAAAATAATAGAGTTATGAGTTGAAATATTTTTTGATGAGATATCAGCAAACTCATTAATATGCTCAACACCAACACACAGTACAAGTTTATCAGTATCCTGTATAATTCTTTCCAATTGTATTATAGAATTCAGTGGTTCATGCTTTTTAATAATAAAATGTCCAAGACATACGGAATATACAAACTGTCCATTTATTTCTTCAACAGTTATTAATTTGTTTGGACTTTGTAACTGTAAGAATTAGGAATCAGTATTATAATCATTCCAGACAGCAAATACTTTACAGAGCGAATTTTTTTTTTTAATTTATCTCATTCCAAAATTCTGGCAGTTGTATGTTTGAAAATTCCGAAATTGTTGCTAAGCGATTATCAGTAAATGAAGCTGCCTGATTGCATTTTTCATCTGTAGATACTTTTTTCTTCTTTCTCGGGGGCGAAAATGAGTGATCTTTAGGCGGCGACTTTTTTTAACTTTGGCAGATTTTGAAATATGGAAGGAATAGCTCCACGTAGTAAAATGGGTCGTTCTCTTGGTATTAAAACTTCCTCTCCATTTATTATGTGCCGAAAATTTCGCTTAATAAAACTGTCACTGAAATGTAATTCACAGACTGCACACATTTCGTCTGAAGGTTTGTCTGCTTTGGGAATACATTTTTCCCAACGTTTTCTTTCTAGTGGATCCGATGGAAAATTAAATAAAGAAATTTTAGTCTCATTCTTTTTCCTGCTATAGCCACGGTTGCCAGGTTTGGCTATTATTAGCCAATTTGGCTAATTTTCATCACGTTTGGCTAGAAAAAAATTAAATGAATTAGCCAAACCAATTTTGGCTAATTTTTGGCTATTTTTCTTACTTTATAATTTTTCTATTTCTAAATTTATAGAAATATAACTATAACCGTTATTGCAACTAACTAAAAATTTTCGATGATGACAATTCAAATCCTTTTAAGTTCTCATAACTCCTCCCTTAACTAACGAATTGACCAATAGCGTGCAACCAATAGCTCCCGGTGTCTATCTTTAAGGTCCTGTGATATTTGTAAATCTAACATAGTGTAGCATAAGTATAAAACAGGAAACAGAAACTTGCATGTTTAAAAATTCTTCTACGGTATATCCGCGTTTGTAATGATCGATAGATGGAGCTTTCTCAACTGCAGTTAGTAAATATAATAGACACGTGCATTAATTTATTGTTCTTTCTTGTTGTTCTATCGTTGTTTGAGCGTGAAAGCTATCAGTGGTATGATATATTCACCTTAGCCCACCAGAGGGCGAGCATTTCATTACAATCGCGGATCACTAATAATATTGATATCTTTGTAATTAAATATACGTATTTTGTTTAAATTAGAAAATATGTCATTATGAAATAACATCTTGCAGAAAACAAAAATAAAATAAAAATATTCTGTCATAGATATTTTAATTAATATGGTTTTGCTCCCCCCCCCTTTTTTTTGAGAAAAACAGTAGGGTGATTTATTATTAATAATTGCAATAAAATTTATTAATGTACTAAATTTAATATTATCTATGTGTAATTTTCAAATATCATTTATTACGAAATTCAGAAAAGACCATTAAAAATAAGCCCAACAGTTTAGCACAAATAAATTTCGCTACAAATTAAAAATCAAATGAGCTGTCTCTGTATTTAATAATTTAAATTATCAAACATAATTAAATAAACACTTCTGAAATCACTAAGAATCACTAACATGTATTAATTCTTAGAAACATAAGAAGATGGCACCACCTTCCAAGCCCTCTAACAAAAAAAAAAACCTGTTGCCATTTGCTACTATGTAATTGAAGCCGATATTAGGCATACATGAATATAAATATATATATATATATATTCTAACTATTAATTTTGTTTAACATAATTTAAAATTTCACAAGTTCTTTTGGCTCATATGTGTAAAATATATCTTATCATGTCTAGGCTAATTCCGTTAGTTTAGTACTTACAGTTAAATATTTTTAATCCAAAAGATGGCGCTACAGTCACCGAGTTTGGCTATTTTGGGCTAATTTTAAAAGGTAGTTTGGCTATTTTTGTGAATTTTCACCTGGCAACCCTGGCTATAGCCTGTATTGCATCCTGGTACGAAACAATGCCGCTGACGATATTTTTTACGAGTTGTCAAACTCATGTTTTCTGTTTTGCATGCACACCGATTTATGAATTTTTTCAATGAAGTAAACAATATATTCACATGTTATATTAAATAATTAAATCTGATATAATTATTATAATAAATTGTAAACACAATTAAACTATAACACATAAAAATCAAACGCTTTTTTCGCACATACTTTGTAAACAAACACATTTCAAACTGAAACTTTACCGCGGCTAAAAAATTACTTACACCCCTCTAGAAATCTTGGAAACGCTACACCCCTCCCTACAGAAGCGCCCTCTTGTGACAGGCTTATTTCTGAGACTAAAGATGCTCGAGAGCGATAACGAACGGCACACTATTTATTCTAGCCACTGTAGGTTATTTGGGTCATCCATGCACAATGCCGAAATTTGCTGCACTGACCACGGAAGAAGATTGTACTTTTTTATAGAAACAAGCTATACGTGTGGTAGTTGTTTTCTGAATTTTTTTCTGGAAAGGCACTTTTAAGCAGACATCTACGCATTCACACAAGAAGAAAAGCTTTATTGTTTAAATTGGTCCTAAAGCATTCTCCCAGAAAGATTTTAAAAGCGCATTCACGCAAGTGAAAAGCGATACATGTGTGAAATCTGTTCTATAAGGGAAACTCTAAATTACCATTCATGCACTGACACAGGCGAGAAGTCATACGTGTGTCTCCTAAAGGATTCTCTCAGATGCATGAACTAAATGAACATTCACGCACTCACACAGGCGAAAATCCATACGTGTGTGAAATGTGTTCTAAAAGATTCTCTCGGAAGGGTGATTTAAATAAACATTCTCGTATTCACACAGGTGAAAAGCCATACGTATGTAAAATCTGTTCTAAAGGATTCTCTCTGAAGCATAATTTAAAGATGCATGCACACACTCACACAGGTGAAAGGCCATACATGTGTGAAATGTGTCCTAAAAGATTTACTCAAAAGCGTGACCTAAATGAACATTCACTCACTCACACAGGTGAAAAGCCATACGTGTGTGAAATATGTTCTAAAGGATTCCCAGTTAAGAGTTATTTAAAAATACATTTACGTATTCACACACAAGAAAAGCCATATGTGTGTGAAATATGTTCTAAAAAATTCTCTCAGAAAGGTCATCTTAATACACATTCACGTATACATACTTCTGAAATGTTATACGTGTGTGAAATGTGTTCTAGAGAATTTTCTAGAAGGCAGTTTCTAAATAGCCATTTAAGAACTCATACAGGAGAAAAGCCATACGTATGTGAAATCTGTTCTAAAGGATTCTCTGTGAAGCATAATTTAAAGAGGCATGCACGCACTCACACAGGCGAAAAGCCATACTTGTGTTAAATGTGTCCTAAAAGATTCACACAGAAGGTTGATTTAAATAGGCATTCAATTACTCACACAGGCGAAAATCCATACGAATGCGAAATGGGTACTAAAGGATTCTCTCGGAAGTGTGATTTAAATCTGCATGCATGTAAAATGAATTATGTACATGTTTAAAGCCTTATGTTTGTGAAATATATTCTAGAAAGTTTTCTGTAAAGAACAATTTGAATACGCATTTCCGAACTGATGCAGGAGGAAAGCCATGTGTGCTCTAAATGTTTTTCTAGAAAATAAAAATAAACCCAAGAAAAGTCATGTGTGTGTGAAATAGGTTCTGAATAATTCTGGCTGGACATTTGCCTAACCATACAGTAAAGAAGCGATACGTGTGTAATATATGTTGTAAAAATTTTGTGGTATAATCCCATAAAAACTATAAAATATAAGATTTAATTCTGAACTATATATATATATATATATATGTTTATTACACCTCAACTTGTATTTGTAGATTAACTGTAACCTGTTTGTAACTGGCGGGTATTGGTATCTTTCGTGTTCGATTATTAAAGTTGTGTATTGCAAACACTGCTTCTTAAATAGTTGTTAAATCATGCTACCATTAATAATATTTATTGTTTACGCTCGCTACTACCATAATAATACATAACAATGGGTCCAGGACAAAATCCACTCAGGTCAAAATCCCATTTTGGTAAATTAATTAAGAAAGAGAAATTGAATTTTAAATATTTTATGCCCCCTTCTAATCAAGCTCATGGATTGGGAAATTAATTGAGAAAGTAGAGAAAAATCACATCTGATTTCCACAAGACATTTTAAATGTTCTTTCCTTTTTTTATTTATTTTATTTATTTATTTAGAAATGTTTCCTATAATGTAAATTTTTATTATTGTTATTTATGCGGTGCTCCATCCCTTCACGTTTTACTAAATATTTGATGGAAATATAAGAAACTATTCCTTTCTCAATGTCGGTATTTTATATCACTCGACGTACTAGAATCTAATAATATATTTAGCTTTACTGATAACAAAATTTTTTTTAAATGAAATTATTCTTTTCTTACAACCCCCCCCCCCTCCCACACACACACGCACAGGATATGCAGATACCCTCAAAAACATAATTAATTGCGCCTTTCTTCAAGTTTTATTTAAATATAACAATTGGAACAAAAGCATCAAACACGCTTTTATTTATTTTTATTAGTACGACAGGACTATTTCTTTCAACCTGTCATTTTGCGTCGTTACCAATATATAGTGTTCCACTTGGAAAATACCTGGAAGACTTCGCGCAAGTCGACATTTACAGTCGCAATTTGAACTAACACATTTTTAGTGGTAGGAATATGATTTTACTAATAGCTGTTTCGCCGTGTATTTTTGAAAGGCAAAGTTTTAGTTGCTGTTTTTAAAATAACATTTCTCTACCTTAAAATATTTTGAGAAATCCGTAAAAAATTTTTATGTTTTTGAAAGTCTAGCATTAATCTAGAGATTCTTCCTCGATCGCACGTAGAAATCAATTGCCGATCTTGGTAACACGACCATTAATATTCATAAATTGGGTGGATTCTGAATATTTGTTGGCTGTATTTTCCAAATGTACATTGATGATCGTTTCTAAATATCCCTTTATTTATATCTTCAGATTACATATCGCATATGGCTTTGGAATATTTGATGGCGAAGTTTTTTGAATATACATTGACTATGGCTTAAAAATATTTGATATCTATTTCTTCTGGATATGTATTAAAAGATAATGGTTTCTACATAGATGGCTATATGTTCTTAATGGTAATGTCTTCTGAATAGTTGGTAAAGAATTATATATATATATATATATAAAGAAAAAAGTTAGTACGACAGGACTAATCTGGCATTTTGCGTCGTTACCAATTCATAGTGTTCCACTACGAAAATGCGAAAATGGCTGCCAATATCCAATATTACCATTAAATTTCTTACTCTGTAATCATAAAGGGTCTGAGCGGGCATGGCCTATAAGCCCCAAATAATATTATAGGGCTTATAAGCCACGCTCACTTTGGCTGCGCCCACTTTGACCACATCCACCTATAGTTTTTACCTGCAAAATTTCCAAGTAATTTTCTAAATATTAGAGATATTACAATGTATTTTATAGAATAGCTTGACCCCTCCCACTTTCATTTCGGAATTTAAAAATTTTTCATGGATTTACCAATTATGGTAGAGTTTCGAGACATTTCACAGTGCATCATGTCCACGCCCATAAATAGTCCTGTCGTGCTAACATAAATTCTATCACAGACATATTTTTTTTTTTTTTTTTATCTTTCTTTTCGGTGATGTGTTAAAATTAGATGCATTATTTTTAGATGTTAGTATGTCTTGGTCTCTTGACTTACTCTCTGATGACTCACTGGCAGTATCTTGGTGTTCGTGTTCACAGCCACTTACTGAAATTGTTGTTTGGAAGTACTCAGGCTGAATCTCTGCTGTCATTGAATGTGACTGTCCTCGAAATTTTTATTGTTTTTGATATGGGATCAAAAAGTCTATAATTAGACAAATTTCCTTCATACCCAACAAAAATTGTCTTGATACTTTTGGGAAATAATTTCTTGCGCAACTGGTCAGGGCTATATTAGTCAGCAGCTATATTAGTTTCAGTTTTCGAAATAACCCTGGCAAAATAATACTGGTCAATGTTGGCCCATCATTGGCTAACGACGGCCCAACATTAGCCAATGCTGGCCAGTGATGTGCCCAACATTGGCCAATATTGTTGTGCTACTGGGGAACATCTGATACAAATTATTAGATATGCGAACAGCCGATGCAATAAGATTATCATCACGATTATATATTTTAAATAATAATCCTTTAGGAAGGTTCAACCATATATCAAATTTGGTTAAATTAATTCCATTGGTTCGTAAAGTACAGTGCTAGAAGTCAAAAAATAGATATTGTGCAAAAATGGCCGAATTGAGTTCGGGAAATCTGAAAACGTGTAACTTCATCGAAAACTGAAAAATCTAAAAATTTTCTGAATCTTATACTTTCTTCTTACATATGCAGAGGAAAGAATTATAAATCCACTTTTTTAAATATAAGTAGTCAATTTCAGTTAATTGAAATGCAAGGGAATCACAAAACATGTAAATTCATCGAAAACCGAAAATCAAAAATTTTCCTATTTTCTACTTGCTTTTTATACATGCAGAAGCCAGCAATAAATTCACCTTTTTTAAAATAAGTATTCAATTTCAGTTAATTGAAACTAAAGAAAGCTCAAAACATGTAAATTCAGCGAAAACCGGAAATCGAAATTTTTTCCGTATATTCCACTTTCTTCTTATACATGCAGCAGCTAGTAATAAACACACTTTTTTGGTTAAATTTAACACTTTCGCAACCACTGGCGTAGATTCACGTCATTTGAAAATCTGTATCTTCAACAGTTTGCGTTTCTTTCGCAATTTGTATGCTATCTATTTCTGAAATATATAAACAATCCTCACATTTTTACAATCAAATATACTATGAATACAAATACTTTGATTAGTAAGAATATAATTACAATGTATATCCATTTCTAATATAAATGTGGATACAGATTTTTTTTTTTTTTTCTGAAATATTGTAACATGGGAGATTAACGCCCACAGGCGGACCTTATTGTCAAAAATTCAAAATCATGCGGTCGCGAGAGAGAATTCAAAATCATGCGCGCATGAAATGACTCTCATGCATAAAGATAAATAATAGTAAAGTTTCAAACTATTTTACCAAATATAAAATAATTTGGGATAAAAAGGGTTAATAAATAATAATAATAGATTGAAAAATTATAAGAAATTTAATACTTAATATCAGTGGCAATTCCCCTCCCTCCTTAAATTTTCCCCTTGCAGCATATGTTGATGTTTTAGAATTTTTCAACTTTGTAACCCCTCAGAAGATATTTAACAGTTCAAACAATCCTCACCCCTCCTAAAAATAAAATTTATAGCCATAAAATAACCGAAAAGTGGTAAAAATAAATAAACGTCCCCAAAAAACGGTTGTTAAGGCAAAATGGACGTCATATTCGGATTCAGGAGGTCATTTTACATGAGAATTTACCAAAATGGTTGTTAGGGGCAATTTTCATACCGAGCAGTGTTATCCATTGGAATTTTTAAAAAATATATTAAAAATTAAGGAAAATTGTTTTCCGATTTAAAACCCCATATTTGAGTATAATTATAAATAAGTTATCATGCACATATGTTAGATTAAGTTATTTTGCTGTCAAATTGACAAAACTTTAATTTTAAATTTAAAAACCCTGTCGTTCTTGGCATTTTTTTGTATATGGCGATTAAAAATGTAATACGAAAATATGCGTACCTGATGTATATTTTCGTAATACCTGTTGTATGAAATATTGGTTCTGATTATTGATTGCTCTCTTAATATACGTTGTGAAATAACATGATTTTTGAAAGGCATTAAATAAATTCTCCAGATAATTAGGCAATATCTTTTTTTTTTTTTTTTTTTTTTTTCCCCGCCAAGAACGACAGATATCTATTCCACTTCAAGCTGCAACATACTAGCAACTTATATCAGAAACTTTATTTAGACATTTGAAAACAAATTTAACTTCAAATTATGATAGAATAGTTACAATTTTCCTTTTACTTAGTATATTAGCTGTATATTTATTGTGTAAATATCACCCTCTGAAATGAAATGTGTATGCTTACATTCGAAACTGGAAGTTTTTTTTTTTTTTTTTCCCTACAGTTTTTAAATTTTAAATCAAAATTTTGTCAATTTTATAGCAAAAGTAACTCAATCTAACACATGTAGATAGTAACTTATATATAACTATAATACCTGAATATTAGTGATTAAAATCGGGAGATAATTTCTTTAACTTATAATTTTATACAAAAAATCTAATGGACGATTAACATGAGAAATCTTTTTCTTGGCCCCACGGACGGCCAGTGACTTCATCACTTCGCTTGCGTATAGTGATACTACATTATACAAATTACTGTATCTATGTTTTTATTTGAGTTTTATGAAATTGCCAGATTTAACAACTTTCTGCTTTTAAGTATTTTTTAATTTAAAGAATGAAAATATACGTGTATAAAAGGGAAAAATGGGGGAAAAGAATGAAAATATACGTGTATAAAAGGGAAAAATGGGGGAAATGAATAAAAAATAAATGTATTTCTAAATAACTTCTTGACATCCTAAGAAAATAATTTTTATATTCTCCTCATTTGGCTAACCAACCCTTTCGAATGATACCATTTTCAACCCTCTACTCCCATAATTAATATGTTAAAAAAGGACTAGAAATTTTGTGCTTCCCTATTAATATATAGATAAAATATACTGTTTTTAAAAATTCTTTACACGTAATTTCTTTAAAATTTCTTTACGCGCAAAAAAAAAAAAAAAAAGGAAGAGAGAGAGAGAGGGGGGGGGGAAGGAAGAAAAGTAAATTAGTCTTTGCAATTTTTAATAATGAAGGCCAGTTTTATGTAAATAAATAAATAACTAAAATCTACATATAAACAAATAAGTAAAATCTTAGCAAAAGGTAATTTGAAATGCAGTAGATTCTTTCAGATTTTTATTTAGCGGAAATAAAAACATAATATCAAATAATTTTTTAACGAAATTAATTTTAAATAAATAGACTCAAAAGAAGCGTGTGATTTTCAGTGCAACAGAAGTTCAAACAGAATCTCTGATTGAAGTAACTTTTTTTTTATTTCTTGAAAATATACACAACTAGTTTACAAAATCACGGAAACTTGTCATACATATATAATAGCACTGCTCAATGTAGTTTCTGAACCAAATGAAAAAATATAATTCTTATTCGTGAATACTTCAACAATTGCTGTAATTAGTAGTTTAAATGGAAAATCCATCAGAGTAAACATTTTTATCAATTACAGTAATTATTACATATTATTCCTTAAATACTTTTCTAAATTCTTTTTTATACTTTTCCTTTCCTCGTTGGATACAAGTGTATTTTTTTTTTTTTTTATTCAATTGAAACTGAAATTGCTGAATATCATTTACATAAGTAAATCAGCTTATTTGACCTGCAATAATTCACAAGCATATATTCTCTTTTCACATTTCTTTTTAGCTTTTTTAACTGATAAATAATTATCGTTGTCTCTCTCTTCATGCATCCGGCTACAAAAATGTCAACTAACTGTGGCAACATCCACTTGAAAATAAATTGTCGAGCCGGTGTCGACTGTGGGGGATTTGGAAGCTATCAGTCACTGAAGTGCAAAATTTCCCATTGTTGTGGTTGAAAGAAGTTTCTCTCAGTCATTCGGCTCCGCGGACTTCCCTCCGTCCTCATCTCCCAGTTTTGCTAAATCCATAGACTCCACTGTACGCCATCTTGAGCAGAAAATATAGATGACTAGTGTAGGGCCTTAAATTTTGATGTATACAGAGGCCATATAAGTGTCTCAACCAAGTTTATTAATGAACTTTATCTGCTCTTTTCTTACAAAAAGGCAGATACCTTAAATTAAGCTGAGCCACTTGAAAATTTATTATTATAATAAATTTTGAAAGACTGAATCAAATCAAACTAAAGTTGGGTAGTGAACTTACACAAATGTTTTGATAAGTTCACTGAACAACCTATTCTGCCGTTTTAAATATAATTAATAAACTTAACTGTAAATAGTTGTACATATCTTTTTAATTTGTAAATTGTAAAATAATTTTTATCAAATTTTAGTATTGTAAATAGCGGAAATATATTTTCTCTGTTTGCCTAACAGTCTTGATAGGCTAAATTTTCTATAATTTTATTTTTCTAAATTGTATAGTATTTTATTTATTCTGACTGCTTAGCAGTCTCGTTAGGCTTTTCTCAATTATCTTATAAAAAAAATAATAATAATAAAATAAAGGATTAGTGCTTAGGTCTCTTTGTTCTACTGCCATATGACTCCACAGCTTCCAGATCGGCTCTGCTCTGCCTCTCTCTTCCGTGATGGTGCTGACAGCATCTAATCATCACGCCAGGGTTCCTTTGGAATCCACACAATTCACTCTTCCGATTATCTTGACCATGCAAGACCTCCTTATGTTCTTCTTCTCTCCTTAGGTGAAGGTAAGCGGCTGTCACGAACGCCGTAGGAACTTCTCAAGCCCGTGATGATGATGATGATGATGTTGCGGTTACGTGAAACCTGACTGCCACTTTAAAATGTACCATCAAAACTTTTGAAACACCAAGCTGATTTACACCAATGTTGGAAAGTGAACATACATTTCAAATATTTTGGATAAGTTCGGTGGACAACTTGCTCTGATAATTTATGTCCAAGTGACGGCCACATGAAAATTTGTCATTATGACAGTTTTTGCAATACTACTGAATAAATTTGAATCAAATTCGTGCAGCGGACCTATCATTCAAATATCTCATAGGGAAACATTAAAAAGGTGTCGTCTTCAAAAAATGTTGAAAAAAATATATGTGATTCTACTCTTCATAAAACACCAGAAAGTGAAAAAATTATCGTCTGAACTGAACAACAGCGATCACAAAAAATTATTAAAACTAAGCATTTTTGGCGATTTAGCCCCGTTAGGTGATAAGTTCGCTAGCACCGAGATTGCCTTGTTCGAAGAGAACCGTGCTTTGTTTCTCCGTCAAGTACTCAAAATCAATCGCCAAACAGTGTAAAATCGCCAAATATGCTTAATTTTTATAATTTTTTGTGTTGCTGTAATTCATTTCAGCAGATAATTTTTTTAACTTTTTGTTGTTTTATGAAGAGTACAATCACATATATTTTTTTCAATATTTTTTGAAGACGACACCTACTGAATGTTTTCTTGTTAGATAAGTTTGCTAATCATCTCACTCCACTCTTTTGTTTCCAAATGGTGGCCACTTGAAAATTTCTTATCATAATAACTTTTGAAATATTAAATTAATTCAAACCAAAGTTGGTCAGTGATAGTATCATATAAATATCTTGGAATTGTTAAGTGAGCAATTTGTCCCAGCTGTTTTGTTTCTAAGTGGCGGTCACTTGAAAATTTCAAATTAACATGAAAAAGATATTTATGAACCGATTTGCTTAAAACACCATATGTATATAGCAATCATCATATTTAATCAACTGAGCCCATTAATAAATTGTAGCCACTACTTTAAAACAAAATGGCGGTTACTTGGTAAGGGAAAAAATAACCAACCTTTTGAATAAGTCGGAACGATTTCTTTTATATTGAATCCAACCAGGATTCAAACCTGGATCCTTTGGCCCTATGCTCTTGTGTTCCGCCAAGGGATCATCTCATTCAATATTTGTGTTCACCTTATCATTCACATGAAATAGATTTTTCTTTTCTCTATGTGAATAAAAGTGCAGTATTACAAATTATTATTATTATTATTATTATTATTAACACGTTCACTGCCACAAGCATCACCGGAGGGTCTCAAAAAATTTTCATTATGTGCCCTGAGTATCACCCGTGGGTCACCGGTGTTATTGCCTATTATGTTAAATAAGAATTCTAGAGCAGTTCAGGAATGACTTTATGTTTGTAGGTGGCACTCTACAATAAGTTCTTAAAAAAAAAAAAAAAATCAAAATGCTCAGGTCACATAAAGAAAAATTTTTGAGACCCATGGTAATGCCCGTGGAGTAAACGTGTTAACAATGTAAATAAATTGTTAGATTTAATGTTAAGTAGACAGTCATTATTTAGTTGTCTCACTGGTGACCCGGGAATACGAAATGTGCCCTTCTGCCACGATGTTCCAGGTATGTAATTTTGATTGATTTCTCTGTGATTTGGTCAGTATATTATTCCCTTTTCCTTTTTTGCACTTTACTTAAACTCTTGTATGTTATTATTCAAAAATGCCGTCTGACGACGAAACAAAAGTTCCCGAACAACACGTGTACGGAGGCGGAGTCGAGCTCCCACCGTTGTGGAAAAATAACATCAAACTTTGGTTCGTACGCGTTGAAAGTAACATTGCACTCTCCAGAATTACGGCAGATGAAACTAAATATAATAATGTTATCGCTGCAATCGATCCGGAAACCTTAACGGCAGTCTCCGATATACTTTTAAACCCTCTCGCGACAGAGAAATATAAAGCCCTTAAAGATTGCCTCATAGACGAATTTTCCGATTCCGCGACGCAGCAGATTCGGCGTCTAGTTTCAGAAATTCAATTCGGCGATGATAAACCGTCCCATTTATTGCGTGAAATGAAAGAATTAGCCAACGGTGCGTTGAACGACGATTTTTTACAAACATTATGGCTACAGCGCTTGCCATCGGACATTTAAGCTGTCCTCTCTGTAAGCTCTGAGCCGTTGGAGAATTTAGCGAAGTTAGCCGACAAGATCGCGGATTGGCGTGGCGAAGCTGCCGCTTCCAGTGTTTGCGCCGTGAGTCATGATACGCACACATACACTTTCGTTTTAAGCGGCACTCCTCCCATTACGTTTTAATTCCCCTTTAGTAATTTGCTTTTGTTCACACATGTATACACTTTTACACAGTTCTTTTACTACATAAACAAAAATTTAGGTTTATCTTTATTATATTCATAATATTATGACATGCACTCATTAGTATTTTAATTCTTTAAAAAAAGTTTATATAAAAATTTCTGTAATAAATACAAAAGAAGTTTATATTTCAAAATGTGTAAAACAGGTTTCGTACTCTCCGCCCTTTTCGCATGACACTCTTAGGGATTAGACATTTCTGCTTTTATTGCTAGCACAATTTTTATACAATAATCTCTATCCCATTCAATAAAGACACATTACTACAAAAATACTAGAAATATTTCTGTATGAAATTAGTGGTTATGAAAAAGGCAGAAATTTTGTATCGGTGTTAGTGTCCTGGAAAACGGCGGAGAGTACGACCACTGGTAAAGCATTCGTTAAAATGTGTTATTTTTACAAAGCAATGAAAATGAAAACGTGGGGATAAGCTTCATTATGCATACAATCAGAAGCATGGGTATATATTGTCCAATTTAATCCTTATGTTTTCCATTGCTTTTTGCTAAAAAAAAAAAGAGTACTGTAAAAAAAAGACACACATTAATTGAGATAAAAGAGACATTAATTAGAAACAATAATTAGAAAAGATCAAGTTATTTTAAAATTCTACAACACACACCCCATTCTTTACCCTCATTTTATTGACCATTAAAGGGTTTGAGGAACTTCGTTTATTCTTGTCGCTTTGCTATATTTTCAATTTTGTTTTATGCTAAAGTTTTTTTAACTAATTTTCTCCAAACTGCTTTTTTTTTTTTTAATTATTTAAATATATCTCATGAATCGTCCACATACCAAACGTAAGATCAACCCACTTGACTATTTTTGTTGTAAAATGCTACTTATACATAGCTGCCAATATTTTAATTTATTCCGTAGTACTTTTAGCCCCGCCTCTATTTCGTACCACTTATTTTTTTAAAGTAATTTTTTCATATTTTATCGAAGTTACGTATTGAAGAAAATTTTTCTATAAATAAAGTGGTGCGAAATAAAGGCGGGGCTAAAAGTACTCCGAAATAAATTAAAATATTGGCAGATATGCTTATAGGTTAGCAGAAGATCATAAAGCGAGAGTGTTAACCGACACAATTTCTTTCATAAATGTTCCACCACTATATTTACAGAGTAAAATTTTGTATTATGTTTCCTAGATTAATTAAGAGAATTTTTTTTTACATAAATATAGTGATGGATGTGTCAGAAAGAAAAAAAAAAAGGCGTTCCATTAGGTACACTGTTTTAGTTTTAAACAGTCAGTATGCACGTTTTGCATTAAATGTGTGTGTTGTGTATGTATATTGTTCAGATTTCTCCGTATATTCTTCCGATAAGATGAGTTTACTATTGTTGCACACAATAAAATCTTTTGAGCATTTTTCTTTGTTCAATTATTATGACGTCAATGCATGACTTACAACATCAATAACATACGAAAAACTAGTGTTGGGTAACTCATACCTGAAGCATGACATTGTCCCACCTCATAGCAGCGGTTTGTCATGACACCTCATAATTATTTACTTCAAAAGTTATGTCTCACTCAGTGCCTCAAATGTTTTGTCTCATTCATTCATTGTTTCACTTTATACATCAATCTAACCAAACGAACCGAACAGGATTTGAAGAACCTAAACAATTTTGTCCCAATTAAAGACATTCAACGCTTCAAACGTTTTGTCAAACTCATTCATCCACTCACTCAGCACCTTAATCTAGCTGAACTGGATTTGAAGTACTTCAAATATTTTGTACCATTCATTCAACGGGGTGAGATTCATATACTCAGAATAGAAACAGAAATTCAGAAATGAGAAAAAACCTGAATGGAATGACATGACTGAATGAAGTGTTATGCGATACGTGGTATAATTCCTTGCATTGAGCTGTGACTCTGGGAGGTTAACATGTGAGGATATATTATAAGTGTAAGTGTTTATTCGGATCCTGTTAGAAGTGAAAATCCCAGTTGTGTTTGTAATTTAAGGTCGTCACATGTCTGTGGGTGGTCGAGTTGTGACTGTTGTGCTGATTAGTGTGTGTAATAGAAAACAGGGATGGAACACGGGCGCAGAATTCATACCACTATCAATGTAAGAAAATTTTCTACTTCTTAAATCAGCGATATTATAGGTACAGAAATTTCTTCAACGGATTCCGGTATGAATTCTGCGCCCGTGTTCCATCCCTGAGAAAATAAAGTCGTATGAACTGGGGGAGTAAAATACAAAGTCTGTCCCGAAAGTAATGCGCCCATTTTTATTTTAAGAAATTTATTGAACCGATTCGTACGATTACTCAATATTCTTCGAAATGCATCCCTCCTGCTTCAACACACTTGTTCCAACGCGATTTCCATGCTTTATATGCGTCCTGGAAGTCCACCAGAGGGATGTCCTTTAGTGACCTCGTCGTGGCCGCCACGATGATCTCACGGTCCCCAAATGCTGTCCTTTGAAGTCGGGCGGGAACAAATCAGTACTGTATGGCGGCTGGGGGAGCGTTGAGATGCCGGCCTTGGTTGGCTACTCGTTCGTCGTAAAGACGGTGTGGCTGGGAGTATTGTCATGGTGCAGCTTCCAGGAATTCTTGATCTCGCACCTGACGCGGTTGACCTGTTGCTTTAGCCTTTTCAGTACTTCGACGTAGAATTTGGCGTTGACTGGTTCGCCAGGTGGAACAAATTCAAAATGGACCACTCCCTTGGAATCGAAAAAAATAATGAGCATCGCTTTGACCTGCGATTTGCTCATTCTTGCCCTTTTTGGGCGTGGGGACGACATCGTGTGCCACTCTGTGCTATGTCTTTTTGTTTCTGGGCCGTACAAGAAGATCCAAGATTCGTCATCACTTACTGCATTGTTCAAAAAAGTCGGATCGTCCTCACAACACTGCACAAATTCTGCTCGAAAGCTTTTTCCAACTTAATTTCGACCGAGCACTCACACAAGGGTTCACTGAAACAGGTACTGTGACTCTGCAGGAGCTCGGAGCCGACTGGCGCTGGTGGCGCTGTGTTCCCAAAACTCCACCCACCCTTCCGTGCAAGCGGCAACCCTGTGCGATGGATAGTCGAGGCAGAAGAATATGGGGCGCATTACTTTCGGGACAGACCTTGTAAAGGCAGAGTGCAGTGAGAAGGATTGACGGCACTTTTTAGAGATATTATACTGCACTCATGAGGAGAGGAGCCTTGCATCGCGGGTCTACCAGCAATATATTTTTCTTCAAAAAAAAAAAAAAAAAGAAATTTTTGCTTTTTTTATGAGTATTTTTTTTTCTTAATGCAGAGACTGGATGACTTTATCTTTCTTTACTGTAATTAAAGTTACATGACTGATAACATAAGTTTTATTTGTAAAGAAGAAATGCATAAATATTGATATTTAACGTTTAAAACTATATATGCGAAAATTATTTGTCTTCCAACGTATATTTCCTTACTTATTTTACTTTTTATTTTATACACTGTGAATATTTTAAACAGTGGATTTTTTAACAGTGGATTTTTAACAGTAAATGTAATACGAAAAAAATTTTAGTACAAGAGGCTTAGTGGACACTCAAAATAATTAAGAACAATTTAAATTTATATACCAAAAATACTGAATTAAATTAGATGAATAAACGCATTTTTAACGCATTGTCATTTGTGCAATTTTCTATTTTTTACATTAAGTTTTCCCATATAACAGTAATCGCCACCCTTTTCGACTTCAAGGATCACTAAATTCACAATTTTAAAATGTGCAGACTACGAACATAATTGTTTCAAAAACTTAAATATATCTCTAGATTAATAATCAAAGAATAACCATTTGTTATGTATAAAATAAACCTCTTTAATAAACAGAATTGCAAAACATATATAATTTCCAGAGTTGCCAACGTTCTTAATTGATTCCGGAGTATTTTTATTTCCGCCATTATTTCATACCACTTACTTTTTAAGATTTTTTTTTTTTTTTAACTGTAATTATATATTGAAGAAAATTATTCGATAAATATATAGTGAAACCAAGATTCCCAAGGGTATTAGTGAGGAAGAGTCCAAAATCTTGGAGGGCTGGCAAACTGACCGACATCTGGGATTTAATAAATATTCAGTTACTTGGTGTTCCGTTATCGCTAATTTTCCTTCAAATCACTCCTAGTTCAGGACTGGATTCTCTTTGAGTCCGCACTTGGGCAGAGGCCTACATGGTCGCAAGAAATGTGGTTAAAAAATAGTGGTGTGAAATGAAAGTGAGGTTGAAAATTCTCCGTAACAAATTAAGGAAGTTGGCAACTCTGAAAGAATCATAGTTCAAGTTTGTTTTATTTTAATAATACAATTATGAGGAAAGAATGTTTCTTATTTCCGTAATATAAGAAACTCAGACGAAAGATTATTATTTACAGTGAAAAATTTGCTCTTATAAAACTGTATTTATTAAGGTGCCTGCCTACATTTAAAATGTAATTTTCGTTAAAAACTCCAATTTTCTATTTTTGGTTTAGTATTAAAGCCTGACATTTTAGGTTTCTAAATCAGTTTGAATTTTGTTTCTATCTTGCTTAGAACTTTAGTTACAGGCATTTTAATATTAGTCACTCGTTAGTTTTTGAAAGTGGAAGTGACCGAAAAGGACCCGTAAATGTTTGTTTACGTAAATGTTTTACTCAATATAAACATCAACATTTGTTACTGAATATAAAAAGAATTAAAAAAAAAAAAAAGAAACTTTGAAATAAATCAGAAACTTAGTAAAATTATTTTCTTTTTAATAGGTAAAATCTGGTTTTTAAATATGTTTTCTGCTTTTTCTCAAAATGAAATTTTTAACATTTTGCTTTATCCCAAAACGTCATAACTCCAAAAGTTAAAATCGAAACTTTATGAAACTTTGACAAAATACTCTAGAGGATTTGTTTTAGGGATTGAACTACGACAATGAATGGAGCTAAACTATTTTTTGTTTTTTTTGTCAATAGAAGTTATGAACTGTCATGTACAGTCGGGGGGGAAAAAAACGCAACATTCAACGTAACTTCGTTGCTAATCGAAGTAGAAAAATGTAATAGGTATCATTCGACGGGGAATTGTGAGTAGTTTCAGAAAATGACTTGAAATTTTGAATTGGGGGTCGTCTAATGATAAAACGCGCACCAACTTTGATTTTTTCAATGGTAATGCCCCATTTTTATTTTATATTTGAATTCCTGGGATCGCGACAACGCGAAAAAGTACTATATCGGTTGTATATTTTACTCATTTTTTCACAGAGTTATAAGCGTTCACAGTTTGAAGGTGCTAATGTTAAATTCATATTTCAAACTTTTATTAATATCTTCACAAAAAATAACTTGATCGATATATATATATACATATATATATATATATATTTTTTTTTACGAAATACAGTGAAGAAACCCAAACATAATCCATCATTACTTTTGATTCTGAAAAATATTTTTAATTCTGGAATATATTAATAAATTCATATTCATAAAAATTATGAAATATAACCTTTATTAATTTTTACATAAAATGAATCCTAATGCTGGAAAATATGGGTGTGCAAATTTGCAGCTCATTCCAGTTATTAATTTTAGAGATAGAAATAAATCTTTCTTTTGGAGTGGTTTAGGGGGCAGTCTCTCATAAAGTTTTGCATGAGATAACGAATCAAATCTTAAAAAATAATAAACAAAATTAAACAAAATATTTTTATTTTTTATTTACGGGTCAAATTATATAACAACAACGTCAAACGCAAAGAATTGAAACAAAAATGATACTTTTTAAACATTAGTGTTAGCAACAAAAATTCCTGTTTTCTAAAGAAGACAAGCCCCGCCTTCATCGTTCTTCAAAACAAAACAATACAGAAAGAAAAAGTAAATGTGTCATTGAATATTCGTGTTAAACCCCTTATTTTATGTTGACAAAAATATGCACAAGTGGTATGTACTTCATCGATTAATTGGTGATAAATTTTGAATCTTTTAAACGAACTCTAGAAGAAAAAAAATTAACTAAATAGGCGGGGTTTACTGTTTTAAATAGAAAAATAGGTTTAATGTAAAATTGTCAAATATAAAAAACGAATAGAATTGGAATGCAAGACAGACTTGTAAAATCGTTTCTTAACTACTGTCATAGTTAAAAAAGGCTTAATCATTTGCTTCATATATTGCTTTATTTTATTTTATTTATTCACTTATTTATTTATTTTGTAAGGGGGAGGATTATTATTTTAAGGACACTTTAGTCTTTAAAATTTTATTAATATAGTTTAACTTTATACATTTTTAAAAATATACTTCAACTTTTATAAAGATATTTTAACATTTTTTGCGACCGCAGGATTTTGTCTTTTTGACAGTAAGACCCGCTTACGTTCGTTATACTCTCAAAATAAAATATTTCAGAACAAATTTTCGGTATTCACAATTATATTACAAATGGATATACATTATAATTATATTCTTTCTAATCAATATACTTCTATCCATAGTATAATTTATTGTAAAAATATGAACACCGGGTACACACTTACGAAATGTGTAACACATAAATTACGAAAGAAACGCCCACTGACAGAGTTACAGATTTTTAAATGGAGTGAATCTATGTCAGAAGTCGCGAAAGGGTTAATTAAGAAATATATTTTCATAGAAATTATAAAACGAATCGTACATTTCCAAAGAGTTCAACTGGCCCAAAACTGGTAAGTGCGATTAAAATTGCTTAATATTTACTTCATGAACTCTTACAATAATTTATCCGAAAAAATTTAGTTTATGCGGCGTTGTGCATATATATATATATATATATATATATATATATTATTTCATTTGGTATATTATGTTATACCTACGAAAGAAAACTTAAGCTTTATTGATGATCAGTACAGCCATTTTAGACACTTTTACTTGAAAAATATTGCACGTTTTTCAAAGAGTACTGTATGAACCAATCGCAAGTGTAATGTATTTAAATACACCTAAAATTATCTAAAAAATTACTGAAGCATATACAAATCTAAAAAAATTGAATTCAGGATAATTAAGGAACTGCTAAAGAGGCAACGTTTTATTAATACTTATAATTATTTTTTTCCTGAAAGATTTCCGGTGTGAAAAATTAAAGTTTTGTCTCTTTTTATAGGATCTTAATTTTATTTTTTTACATTTCCAGATAACCCCCTAACACATTTTTCATTATAACTCTATAAATACTAAAGATAAAGTATAGAAACAGTATACTTTACCGCACTGCCAGACTCTCAGAAATTCGAAAATGAAGACAAATTTGGGTGTTGCTTTTGAAAAAATTAAAGTTGGCGCTCATTTCAATATGTAGATGACCCCCTAATTCAAAATTTGACGATCCTGCGTCAATTAATAACGAAATTACAGCGGGTGTTGTGTTTTTTCCCCCGACTGTATATTCATGAATTTTTCAGCACGTAAAAATGTTATCTTCTCTAAAATATTAAATAACATGGTTATAATTTTGAGAGTAGTTCATTCTTTTAAGGATTTTTCAATAATCTAAATAAAATTTACAGAATAAATATTTCTTTATTTAAATTTGACTCATGATGTTTTGTAAAAGTGCTTTTATTTCGCAAATTTTATGCATATTTTGTGCCCAAATATCAAAGTATTGTAAAATCTGCAATTTGTTTTTCAAGGTTATTTCCTGTTTTTTACTATATTCTATCATATAATGCACATAAATGGGCAATTTTTCAATTATTAAAAAAATCACTTCCGACAGTAGGCAGGCACCTTAAATGTTGTAATCATACATACCAACATCGTAATTAATATTGAGTAGTGTTGTTAGTCCCGCCCACTTTTTCCACCTTAAAATTTTTAGAGTGATGTCCTCCAAATGCAATTACGATTAAATAAGAAGAAAAGCGATGTAAAAACAGCTTGCATGAAAAAAGTACGGGGCTAACAAAATTGCGGAATATTAAGGAGGATGTTGGAAGATATGATTGTAATAATTATACTAGCGAGCTCCGCCCGGTAGAGGGTCAGTATTTTCAAATGAATCACTAACAGTAACCTTTAGTCCTAAGAAAAGAAATTAAAAAAAAAATCATTTCTGATCTGGTAAAATATCGTCCCGGGTCCCCACTGCCTTCGGCAGCGCAGTCCTGTGCGCGCTGCGCGTGCACAAGTTAAGGGATACACGCGCTGCGCGCATGTATTCCCTCCCTGACCCTTCGTGACCCCCCAAAAAAATCATTTCTGATCGGACAAAAACTCACACCGGGTCCCCACTGCCTTCGGCAGTGCAGAATCATACGCGCTGCGCGCGCACGTGTGTAGGTATACGTGCGCTGCGCGCAAATATTCCTTCTTAAATAAAATTTTTATTCTTAAGAAAAGAAAAGAAAATAATCATTTCTCATGGGGTACAAAGTCGGCACGGGTCCCCACTGCCTTCGGCAGCGCGCACAAGTTAAAGTATACACGCGCTGTACGCCCGCATTTCTTCCCTGACACTTCGTGTCCCCTAAAAAAAATCATTTCTGATCGGGTAAAAAATCACACCGGGTCCCCACTGCCTTCAGCAGCGTTTCCAATGCGCGCTGCGTGCGCAAGTATTCCTCCTCAAATCAAATTTTTATTCTTAATAAAAGAAAATTAAAAAAATCATTTCTGATCGGGTAAAATGTCGTCCCGTGTGCGCTGCGCAGCGCACGTATTCTTTCCCTGACCCTTCGTGCCCTTCCCCCCCAAAAAACATTTCTGATCGGGCAAAAACTCACAGCGGGTCCCCACAGCCTTCGGTAGCGCACAACCATGCGCGCTGCGCGCGCACGTGTGAAGGTATACGCGCAAGGCTGCGGAAGGTATACGCGAAGGCTGCGCGCAAATATTCTTTCTCAAAACAAATTTTTATTCTTAAGAAAAAAAAAGAAAAAAAATCATTTCTCATGGGGTACAAAGTCGGCCCGGGTCTCCACTGATTTCGGCAGCGAAGTCCCGTGCGCGCGCAGCGGGCACAAGTTAAAGAATACACGCGCTGCACGCCCGCATTCCTTTCCTGACACTTCGTGTCCCCTAAAAAAATCATTTCTGATCGGGTAAAAAATCACACCGGGTCCCCACTGCCTTCGGCAGCGCAGACCAATGCGTGCTGCGCGCGCACTTGTGAAGGTTTACACACGCTGCGCGCACGTATTCCTTCTCAAATCAAATTTTTATTCTTAAGAAAGAAAATTAAAAAAATTATTTCTCATCGGTTAAAAAGTCGGACCGGGTCCCCACTGCCTTCGGCATCGCAGTCCCGTGCGCGCTGCGCCCGCACAAGTTAGGGGATACACGCGCGGTGCACGCCTATTTCTGCCCCACCCTTTCAGCCCCTTCTAAGTAACCTACGTATACCAATTTTGAACGGTCTTACTCAATTAGCTGAGATGCAAAGGAACACCTAATCAGGACGCCTCAAAACGTGTAAATCTGGCGAAAACATTCGATAGTATAAAAAAACTTTAAAATATCTTTTGAATGATGTATTAAAAATAATTTAATCGTGATTAGAAATTGAAATTTGAAAATATTACAGCGCCATCTGGCGGTAGAAATTTCTGTAATCTACTATTCGATTCCAACTCAACAAAGCTTTTAAATGATGTATTACTTATGAAATTTTTTTAATTATTAACTGAGACAAAAGAGAAACCCATTCAGGACACCTCAAAACGTTTAAATCAGGAGAAATATCGAAATATCGAATTTCTGTAATCTACTATTCAATTCCAAATAACAAAGCTTTCAAATGATGTATTACTTATGAAATTATTTTAATTAGCAGCGGAGATAGAAAAGAAAACCCATTCAGGAGACCTCAAAACGTGTAAAGCAGGGGAAATCTCTAATTCCACTTTCGACACTTTAATGAGTAGCTGAGATACAAAAGAAAACCCATTCAGGAGACCTCAAAACGTGTAAATAAGCTGAAATCTCGAATTTCACTATTGCGATGCAAAAGAAAACCTAATCAGGAGACCTCAAAACGTGTAAATCGGGTGAAATCTTGATTTCCCCTTTGGATAATGTAACCGTACTTTAAAATGTGTATCGAATGACGTATTAAAAAAAATTAAACATAATTAGAATCTTAAATATTGAAATTTTAAATTATTACAGCGCCATGACACCTCAAAACGTGTAAGTCAGGTAAAATTTCGAATTCCATTATCTACGGTAGTCGGTTAATGGAAGTAAATAGAAAAAGAAATAATTTTACCTAAAGTGTATTTGTGTCGTTTTGAAACTAGCATTTTCTTTCGACAGATAAAATGTCAGGCGTGTAAAGATAAAATTTAATTTGCAATTAAAATGTAAATCTTTTGTTTATTGACCAAAATCGATGAAATTTCAACTGCAAGTTTGTTTTGTGGTGTTAAGATTGTATACTAAGTGAAATGTGCGAATTTTGAAAAATTGAAGAAAATAGAAAATTGCAATTTTTAATCGCAGTACCAAGCCACGTGACCCCATTAAATACCAGATGTGTTTCTTTCCGTTCAAGACTGTAGACTATCGTCTGCAAAGCTAAGTTTCTTGTGATTTGTTGCCAACATTTTTTTATATTTTAGTTAATTTTAAAAAATCTAATTGTCCGATCGATAAGCCGTTTAAACCATCGGATTGAGAAAAAAAAGCCGTTTCTAATGGTATCTTGTTTGTAACAATACGACTGATATCTCTAATTTATTTTCCACTTTTTCCGTAAAAATGTTGCTTTTTAAGCATTTAATCATGAATTCTGGGTCATTTTTCGGTAAACATGGGTCGACATTTTAATTAATATCTCCGCTAATTAGGGTCGCATCGCTTAGTGAATTATCGCGATGTCGAGATGAAGAAATTCTGCGTCTGTCGACACCGGTTTTGAGGCGATGCGAACATTAGCGCCCGGGCTTTATCGATGATAAGGCATTTCTCACAGACAAGAAAGACAGACAGAACGACAGACAGACAGATGCGCACAGATTTTAATAATATAAGGAGATTATATTAAGGTAAATAAAATCTAACTTGGAAAATTATATTTTTTAAACACACTTTTAACATTTGAAAATTTCAAATATTCTAAGAAATTTGGAATAATTCCTATCTAAGTACCAGATGCAGATCAGAAGTTCAAAGAAATAATTATGCCTGATACTTAATTCAAATTTTAGTGATCGAAAATATTCCAAATAAACTCTTCCAGAATTTATTATCTCATGTTGTATATAATGTTGTGAGTATGAAGGACTCAAAATATCCTGAAATCAAAAGTGATATCAGAATAATTTCTAATTGATCAAAAAAATTGCAAATAATGTTAAAATTCGTCTGCAGAACACTAGTGTTCCAAGAGCAATCTGCTGGCGATCTTTGACATTAGGCTTTAAATTAAATAAACAAATGATAACGTACGTATAAATAGCATTTAACTCAATAACTATACATATTCGAGATTCAAACTTTTTAAATTTATCTTCAGCATTGGATGAATAAATATTCCTAGCGTACGCATACACCGACGGTACTTAAGACGCTAAGAAAAAATCTCAATTCCAAATACTATTATTATTATTGTAATATTATATTATGGTTGCTATTATTATATTTTATAAAATAATGTATTATTGCCTAGTATCACGACTATTTTTTCTTTTAATTGTTGCACTTGTTTGACCATGGTTCATACGGCCACGTCTTTTTTCAAGTGCTCTCTTACCAGTATTTTTATACAATGCATTTCCTTTAAAGTTTTAAGGCTTTTTTAATATCAAAATTTCTTAAATAATAATACTGGTGCAGAAAATTAAGAAAATTCAAGGACTGTACGAACCATGATGACGCCAATAGTGCACATTTAAACACGCATTGATCTAAAAATTTATTTTGATTTATTTGTAATTTCAAAATATTTTAAAAAGGTAAATTCAAACATTATAATTTCAAACAAATAATTTTTAGATACATCACAAGATTATTCAAAATGAGTTTCATTCATATCAGCAGTGGTCGTAGTCTTCGCCTTTTCTTTTCAGGATACATTGAAAAATGAGAAATTATGCTTTTTACCCCTATTTTTATGCAATAGATTCTATCCTGTTTAACCACGCCACATTAATTTTAAAGCACAATAAATAATAACCCCGCGCCCTTCCTGCCGAGTTAAAAATAAAGTGGTGGCTAAACAAGTGAAATTTTGTCATCCCTGAAATTGTCCTGAAAAAAAAAAAAAAAAAAAAAAAAAAAAAAAAAAGGCGGAGACTGCGACCCTCTGATATTAGCATAACCCCTAATATTTTATTTTTTTCCGAAGCACTTTTTGCGTCGCTTTTATTTCATACACATTCTTTTCAAATGCAAATTTTACTTAATTTATCATAGTTATATATTGGAGATAAATATTCTGAAAATAAAGTGGTACGAAATAAAGACAGTGCTAAAATGTTCCGGAATAAATTAAAATATCGTCAGCTTTATATTAGGACCTTGAATAAGTTTTCGCTGTTTCCTAGCTGAGGGGTACATACATCGTCCTTTCCAAGACTACGTACGTATATGTAATTTCATATCGTAACCTATCTACATGGAAGTACTGTCGGTAAGCATGAACATCAGTTAGTTTGCCCAGTGAAAAAATTTTTCGTTCTTTCTTAGTTTTAAAATGTCGAGTTTTGCGACGAGTAAAAAGTAATTGCGGGGAATTTAACTGCACTGTTTCTATTTCATATATACATATATACAGTAAAACCTCGATCCATCGATTTTCACGGGATGCATGGAAATAAAGACTATGAAAGCAGGAAAAACGACAAATGTGGGTTAAATTCAAAACACGAAGAAAACAATATTTATGGGTTAATACACACAATGTATACAGTATACGACTAATAAAAACTAATTTGTTACTTTCCAAACTGTCAAAGAAATAAATCATTTTTAACAGTGTAAGAAACTTGACATGCTTGTGAAAATCCTAATTAATATTCCGTACATACTTGCCAACATACTAATTAATATTTCGTAGTATTGTTAGCCCCGCCTTCTTTTTCACACCAGTATCTTTTTAGAGTGTTTTTCTTCTTATTTAATCGTAATTGCATTTGGAAGATATTGCTCTAAAAATATACTGGTGTGAGAAAAAGAGCGGGACTAACAACACTACGGAATATTAATTAGGATGTTGGCAAGTATGATTCCGTAATGTCTTTAGTTCAGCCTTTTTTTTTTTTTTTTTTCTCTCACACCAGTAAATTTTTAGAATAATATTCTCCAAATGCAATTTCGATTAAATAAGAAGAAAAATACTCTAAAAAGGTACCGGAGGGATAAAGAATGCGGGGTTAACAATACTACAGAATATTAATTAGTGTTTTGGCAAGTATAGATTGAGCCTCCCCAACAAAACGTGATTCGTCTTTAGATGGCGTCAGGTTCATTGACTTGCTAACTGTGCTAGTTTATCTGGAATGGTATTAAGCCCCGCCTTTTTTTCACACCAGAATAGTTGTAGAGCAATAGTCTTCTTATTTAATCATGAGAACATATTGCTGAATATTACTCTACAACTATTCTGGTGTGGGAAAAAGGCGGGGCCTGATATCATTACGGATAAACTATCGTAGTTAGCAGGTCTAGGTGCACATATCAGTGGCATAAGTAAAATGGCGCTCATAGATCGAATTTAAATTAGTCTACGGATTAAGTTTAAATTAAATTTTATTTTTTTTTTTTTTAATTAGAAAACTTTTGACCAAAGCAACTATTTCCCTTAGATGGAAAAAAAAGGCTTAACGGAAATCAATATTTATTAAATTGTTATTATTGCAGGAATTATTTTTAACACTTTCCAACAAAGTCGAAAAGTGTTAATGACTTCGGTTTGTCTGTCTGTTTGTCCGTCAGTGCTTTAATTTCCGTAAATATACATGGAATTTCCTGAAACTGATATATGATATTCAAGTTCACTATCGGATGTTCTCTATTGAAAAAAAAGTGGACACCTCTACTAGTTTGTATACAAGAACACCCGGAAATATTCCAAAGCATTATGTTCTATGAAAGGTAATTCTATAAACCATATCTTAATGAAACTGAAATGCGTTATTCAAGATATATATGATACAACAGTACACTCAGTTGGAAAGTGTTAAGAATCAATGCACACAGCATGATTTCTCGTTCTTCTTTTAATCAAAATATTATTTCTCCACATTCTTTCAATATCATTACATTTTTATTTATTTATAAAGGGAAAGATTAATTTTTAAAAGTAAAGGACAACATAGGGTTAATAAAAAGGCATTATGCTTTGCATCATATATATGATCGTAAATTGTGACTATCAAAAAAGAGAATTACAGGGTCTTTTTTTTTTTTTTTTTTTTAAATAAATACAAAAGTAAACTACAGGTTTTCGTCCATTAAAACCTTTTCCACATTTTTTGAACAAATATTTATATTTTACGCAACTGAGTAACGTAATTTCAATAGGAATTCTAGCAATAAAATACAATGCAACTAATTATTAAAAAAAAAAAAAATCTATTGAAGAATTATCGAAATATAACAGATACATAATCATGTGTGGAATATAACGTACATGTAAAAAGTTATTCTTTATTATTATTATTATTATTATTACTAAGAAACTTTTTAGAACAATAATATTCACCAAACACTTCAGATTTGCAAAATTTAACAAATTGAAATTACCAAACAATCAATTTATTTTTTACTTCACATATTTATTCGATATTATAAAAATCTGGTGAACAAGTTATTCGCTAAATAATCGTATCTACTACACCTCACATGTGTTTGGTGCAATCCCTTCTTTTGGAATCAGAAGTTCGAGTAATGCTATATCTACACATATTTCAATATCTTTGATAATAACTGGGCCCTGTCGCCTTCTGTAAGCCAGCATTATAAACAAACATTTCATAAACTTACAATTACTTTTATTTTTTCTATAACAATTGGGAAAATCTACACCTTATTACAGGGGTCGTAGACCCGTCTTTTTTTTTTTTTTTTTTTTTTTTTCAGTACTCTTTGTAAAAAGAAAAATTTATTTCCTTTTCTTACTACCACTATTTTTATAGAATAATTTCTATATTGGTTTAATCATGAGATAGTACTTTTAAAATACCATAAAAGTTCCTCTAAAAAGAAAGTGGTCTCAAAAGTGTCGAAAATTTTTCATCCTTGAAAATATCCTGCAATAAAGGAGGAGACTACGACTATTTTTACTAATGAAAAAACAAGCCTCGCACTCTTCCTAAAATTTTAAGCTTAATTTATTAGATTTTCAGCGCAATTTTAAAACAATACAATTTAACATAACATTTTAACCCCTTAACTGTGGCATATTTTTGAAAGACACGCCTATAGTATTCCAATTTCTCTCTAATTAAAAAATAAATTGATCGAAAATAAATATATGAATAATATGTATTTATTTATTTTATACATATTTTCAAATATATTACATATAGTTTGGTACTGGCTGGTGCTCTCATGCACCCTAAAATATTAATGGAAAAATACACACGGGGTGTGGTCACTGCCCGAACTAAATTCGTAGGACACTGGCAAGGGATTAACATTGAAACAGGCAACAATATTCAAGAAAAAATCTTAATTGAAAGCACTGCTGAAGATAGAATAAAATAGAGGTAAAATTCTAACGAGGTTTGCACATATTCCAGATTAAGTTAATTTTAAATATAATTTTGTTACTTCGTCTTTTTGCTATAAGATCTTATTGCTCACATTTTAAACTTTAGCCGGTGAATGGGTTTTCCGTTGCACTTGTACAACAGTTAAGTCATTTTATATAATTAAACTACTTCATTAAAGAAACTTTTTTTAAATAGAGATACAGTGCCTAAAATTCATCGTGTGGAAACCGACCTGCAAATCAGTGCGCAAAAAAAAAATTCTCACCAGAGGTCCGTGCGATCGAGATTGTTGCTTGGAAAACCGACATTAATGTTTTACTGGTTATTTTTGTGCTTAGATCACGTGAATGAGTAGACGAAACTAGGCAAAACCAATAAACCTTTATGCAATGTTTACGACTTGAGCAAAACGTTTGATCGCAGCGCTGTCCGGGAGGCTTAATGTTTTTAGCAATATTTTAAGCGTTAGTTTATAATTGCTTGCCGCACTGTATATTCTAAGCATAATATTTTAGAGAAATGCATAATGGTGAAGCTTAGTGTTCAAAACATAAAGACACGCTGCCTTTATGTGTTTAATAAACACTTACTTTAGTTTAATATTGTGGGTCACTCTTTAGTAAAGTATTTTACTTATTTATTTTTATATATAAAATAATAGATTTTTCTGAAATAGCTTTTAACAAGGAAGAATTTTGAGTAGTTTCACATGACTAAACAAACCTAACCCCATTAAAAAAAAAAAAAAGAAAGAAAGAAAGAAAGGAAAAAGAGAGAGAGAGTCTTATTATTAACAAAATGTAGCCAGTTCTAAAATTCGTGGGATCGCCTATCTTATCACATAAAAAACATTTATTGTTTTCAAGTACCGTATTTTCTCAAACGTTGCAGAACGCTAAATTCTAGAAAATATGTAAACGCTAATTCCATTTAAATTTCTTAAAATTTTAATAAATGCAGTTGAACACTAATAAAATTGAAAGTTGGAATAATGCTAATTGAATTTTTTATACCAGAAAATACATAAGAATATTTTTTTCTGTTTTAACGGTACCAAAATAACTTGTTAGCAGACTTTAAAAAGCGAAGTAGGATTCAAGGAATAGAGCTGTCCTTACAAGATAGCTCGGAAT